>OZ020568.1:64818151-65343151 GCA_963971475.1 Chrysops caecutiens | reverse complement strand
TTTTTGAATTCAGAATTCCCCTTGAAGCGAGTACCTCGTGAGTGGTTGTGTGTCAGTAAGCACTATTCATTATGTTATCACAATATCACCTCTCGCCGGCCGGTTTAACACTTTTTAACAAAAATCAAACAAGAATGATAACATAACCAAGTTCACAATGATCGTTTTTTGCGGGTATGAAGGTGCTACTTGGGCCAGAGGAAGTTAAAAGCAATCCCAAATTTTATTAAAAACACAATAAAACTTATGTGATTTGATTAACATAACGTACAGAAAAATTATAGAAAATTGTATTCCATAGGCAATCGAATTAAATCCACCCTTTAACATAATTCAGTTGACAAATAACTTGAACCTTCGGTAAATGATTAGCAGGAAATCACTTGTTTCAACAAAATAAAATTGAAGAAATTTAATTAAATTCTTAAAAATATAATTCACTTGAAGTTTTGTTTTTTAAAAGTTTCGTTAAAACTTATTTTACTTTGAAATCACTTTCACAAAATCACAAAATTTTCTTTTTCACTTCAAGTCACAAAAGAATTGTTTGTTATTCAGTTAATAATCGTATTCTATTGAATATTGATTACTCATTAAAAGTCACTCTATTCAATTTTGAATTATTTTAATTAATTAATATCGTAATATCCGTTTAATTCGATACCGATTTGATTTGGTTTGATATGATATGAGATGACCGGACTCAAGAAATTTTCCGTTCTAGAAGTCTGGATGACACAAAATATACTGCGGATAATAAAAGTGTTTTCTTGAACCGAGAACATGAACAAAAATATAAAACAAAAATCTAAGGGTTTGTACCAATACAAAAGGAAAAACTGTGAAATATAAAACAAAATAATATAATGCCTTATATGCAAATACAAAAACAACAATAAACATTTTTAATAACAAATAATTTCATGTTTGATAGTGTTTGTATTGAATCGAAACGATCACTTATATGTATCACAAATATATAAATCATGTACATAATATAATCACTGATGAAGTTCAGTAATATTTACTAATACTGTATATAATACACTCTCAATTCAATTCCGTTTCAGGGTGGAGTTTTGATAAAAGTCAACTTGTCTCAGTTAGTTTGCACCAGAACTAAATCAAATACAGTCATCCAGTTAGAAAAGCTACCTACTAAAGAACGTGTATACGATATAACTGAAAATAAATAACACAAAACCTTCATATAATACAACTCACTTTTGTTGTATTCAAAATGTCACGTGGATATCGGTATGACTTAAAACATGTCGACTGACATGAGCACGTGGCTAACCATGAATTCTGTTCAAAAAATTTCAATGAAAATGTTCGATGTGAAAAGGGAATTTCCATTAGTCACATATTGATATATAACTTAAAGTGCAAAGGATAATCGCTCAAAATATAAATTAAAAACAAAATCAAACTTCAAATTTATTAACCGAAAACGAGAATGAGAATAATTTTCAAAAAGGAGTCAGTCAATTCGTACTGTATTGTGTATCTTCTCCTTGTTAATATGATTTAGTTGATATCAATTTTCTATTAAACGCGCTCCCCTTTTTTGCTTTCTTAAAAATAATAAAAACCATCAACAGCGGTTCGCATTCAGTTGGAGTATTCCCCCCAGTTTGTTGTTGATATGGAAAGCTCACGTTTTTCCGACATGTGCTTTACATCAAGAATATGTTTTTTGAAAAAAGTCGACGTGATATAGACGTGGTGCTTGTGTTTGTATGGGATTTTGTAGGAGATACTCACACAAATGTGCGGCACTTTTCACTTGTAATGTAAATTAATATATCAGATTGATGTTTTCGATGTTTGTTTTATTTACAAGTTACATTCAACAGTAGTGTATCTTAATAAATAAAACCAATAACTATTATCCATAAACTAATTCGTCAAAAAGTGTTTCTTAAAAATCTTACTGATTTATTTATTCAATATGACAATATTTAATTTATTTATTAGAAAATGTTTTATTATAATGATATTAAAATATAAATTCAAATACTTATTATAGACTAACCACGGATGCATTGTTGTCCACGTCCACGTGACCAAACATAAACTTCTGCCACGTGACCTATCATCCTCTCGTTCTACTATGAAATTTTGCTTTAATAAAACCTTTTCTATTTATCTTAATATTTTTATTCACTATATAACATAGAGGCTATTTCATTTTAGTTGATAGATATTTCTTTATCCTTTTTCACTTCAAGCAAGTGGAAGAAGAAACTTTCGTTGGTGTTCGGTTATTTCAAGTGTAAAACACTTGTTTGAAACATCAAAAGGATTCAAAAGGATTCTGGTTAACGACATTACCACAAATTTATTTATATATAAAACATATTATGTCCCCAAATTAGCAGTGGGTTTATATTTCATAACTTCATTTTCATGTTATCAATTGTGTCATGCTATTGTATTATTCCAGTATTAACCCCAAAGATTACATTTTGATTACATCTGTTATTTCACTAGCCCATGTAACTGGTACGTGTTAATAAAACACAAATATCGAAATTCCCAGAACCAAGCAAGAGTTAATTTTATGCCAACTATTGTCAAAAGCTACGACCAATAGTAGATCCTACGAATCAGACTTGACTTCAGATTCAAAACCACTTGTTGTGAAATTTCACTCTGTAAGTGGTCCAGTATTTCTAAGAAAAATTGCTTGGAGGGTCTTTGATTTAACTTAAAGTATGGAGCTTTGTGACCATCCACAATTAAAAAGACTGGAGTCCTGCATTGCCCTAACAAATTTTTCTGCTATATTCAGAAAACATAACACTGGCAACAATCGGGACTAGTCCGTCCGTCAGTACGGGAACCAAAATAGGTCAACAAATTGCAAATAACAATAAATTGTAAATTGGATTTTTGTAATAAAAATAAAATTATTAAGTTTAAATGTAGGTTTGTATGGATTTTCTAGCTGTTCGTCATAATAAAACAAGTATTGCCAGTTTAGGAGCGCTTCTTTCCAGCCTAAACTTAGTCTTCTTTAGTAAAGTAATTATGAGGATAAATGTTATGCTAATAAAATTGTTCATCTTGTTATTGCAGCTAGTTATAACATAGTAAAATTCGTAGAAATAGGTGGGAATTAAATATCCATATCCTCTTCTGATTTCAAAAATCAATGAATTCTAAAGGATAGCAAACATTTTGAAAAAATCACATTTAAAAATGAATAAAAACCACGAGTTGTTTATTTGTTTGGGACTTTTACGCGTTACAGCTATAAAAATTTTTAAGATTTCCACAAGAAATTCACGAAAAACATAAACAAACAAATATTTATTTTAACAAAAAGTAAATAATGTAATAAATAAAACTAAAAATAGCATTTTACAATCTAAAACAAAATTTCAAACTTCCCGCTCGCACAACCGTAACGCATTCTACCATTTAAGGCAAAAACTAACTCGTATTTCAGCTACCGGTCAACAGATGTCACGCATATCATAATCCAAGGTGAAGTTGTGTATATGAAAAAAGCTTTGGAAAGCTTTCATTCAAAATTACTCCATATCATATTTCCCGCTCAATTTTTCTCACCTCGAACTTTGAATCTTTGGAATGTTTCTTTACGTTCCGTTCGTGTTTGTTTGTTGATTATCAGAATTGTTGTATGCCAACGTTGCTCTGAGAGGAATTTTATAAATTATATTAACAAAATTGCGTGATAACATTTCAATAGAACACTTGCTATAATTTTGTAAAAGGTTTTCATATTGACTTTTCAGGAAATGTGTGTTTTGTTACTAACAAAATAAATTTTTGTTTTTTTCCAGTTTAGTTTCGAATGATTTATTCGTAACGTAAGCAGCTCCAGTTTAGCCAGTTCCACGTATATATTAACAAGTTGAGGAAGCTTAGAGTGGGATTTGGACAACGTTTTGTTAATTAGAATTTCGCGAAAACTCTTTGGTTTGAATATATTAGAACTTTTTTTTATTGTTGATGTTTTGTACACAATTTGCTTCGCTTTTTCAGGTCTTGAACTCTCCGTTCTAGTGATACAAATCGAGATTGATAAGAGTGACTTGGTGTAGTGGAATAGAACTAGCCACATGCTTGGCCATTCACCCTGAATAACCAGCACTAAATTCTTAGCTAATATTGAAGGGAATCTTGTTACCAACCAAAGTTAACTCTTGGATTCAAGAATTATTTTGGAGAAGCCTTGGATAAAAGATCAAATATGCAACGAAAACCCATTCATCATGGGTGAATTTTCATAATGTGAAACATAAAAGGTTATTATAAATTCATCCTCTAGCACCTACGTAAATTAAGATTGGTCTGTATTTCCTGAATGATTCTCATGTTGAATAAACCTGAAATTTTTTCTAGATATGATGCTGACTAAAGATTTTCTGTTATTAACAATATTCTTAGAAGATATTGACATGTTTGTCTTTGTCCTGTTTTGGGTGATTCTTGTTGCGTAGGACTAATGTTAGGTGCTGCGTACATAAACCGGCTTTAGATACCCGATTAGTTATAATAATTCAGTTTTTAAGAACAGCAAAAAATATCATTGAGTTGGCAACAATGAAAATTATAGAATGTGAATGAGTGCTTTGATATCGAATTAGGTCTGTTCACGAAATTGTTTTGAGAGAATTCAACGAAAAGCAACGCAGGGGAATATACTTGAAAATGCTAGATGTTACTCGAGAAATTTCCTCGAGTAACTTGAAGCTAGTTGAAGAATTCTATTTATTTGACAAGTGCATGTAGCAGACTAAATGGCAAATGTCAAATTTGCTTATGTTCGTTCATGAAGTTGCACGAGGTTACTCAAATGCGTTTTTGTAATATTTGAGTAAGGAGAGAGAACTTAGAGAAATCCTCCCAAATTGCCGAGTAAATTCAAGTAAACCCAAGCTGTACGTGAGCAAACCTAATATTATTGTATAAGTATACGTGGATTTGGGATTGCTTTAATTCGTGGAATGTGAGTTGTGACACATATTTTATGTGAGTATGACAACAATAATTTTGCTATTAGCAATATCAAATAAGTGGAGTGCGTGCCAATAGTAATTTATAACCAGTCATTGTATTAACGTTTATTACTGAATATTAAACTGTTAATTGGCATGTATCCAATAGTTTAGTAGATGTCAATGTCTAGATATTACAATATTGAGCACAACTATCACATGAAATGAACATGTAACAATATCCATACATGTAATTGTAATTTGTTATGCATGTTACTGTTCCTTACTAGCACATAACAAATGGAAATGGAAAATTTAACATGTCAATAACATTGAAAAATTAAATTGTATGGTAAACATTAAGTAATCTATTTTATAAATCACCATTTACAATGGAATATTACGTCAAAACTAAATTGAGTTTAATTCGAATGGGGAGCATAAAGTGCAGCATGAAAAATCACTACATTCACATGCAAAGTTTGTTGGATTGTTGCTTTAGAAACAAATTTAACAACCGTCCAACGTTTAACATGTTTTGGTAGAAGCAGGTTTTGTTATCTTCAAAATATTTTATAAATCTAATCTCCACCTGATATGTGCATTTGAGAGTTTTGTGAAGATATCTCATTTAAAAAGTACCTTGACTTGTCTCATGTCTAAGAGCAACGTACAGCACCTTATCTTATCAAAATAATATGCTGGATGAATATACTTTCTTATCAATGATTAAGAAACGCCATTCTGATTAAGAGAAATGAAAGATACGTATTTTCTTTTTGTTAATAATAAATTTGAATTATAAAAAACTAATCTTATCTGAAGATTAACCACGGGGATACAGACGCCAGCCCCAATTTATAAAGTTTGGGTAGTTGATTTCTGAGAGTCATTCAAATGATTTTCTGTGAAAAAGAATTCTGTGGTTCTTCTCAAAACACATCTCATGAGTTAAGTTTAATTAATGCCCTTCAATGGCTTTGAATATCACGATTGATAGAAGTCAATTTGTATTGATTGTCTAAAGCTAATAGAGAATTTTCGACAGTGAGCCCGTTTTCGGTTATTACGCACAAAGATATTGAACATATCACGTATCAAATGGACATGCCCCTTTAAACAAATTTTTAAGCGCCATTAATTTATATCAATTTAAAATGGAAACAAGTTTCTTTAAATGAAGAATTTCTGAATAATATCGCCTCTGCTATAGTTGTTTTCAAAGCTTCAGTGATTTGCTTATCTTAAGAACAAAAAGTAATTTTGTACAGATCAAATAAATCAAAGAAAATATTTATATTTTAACACAGGACATTTGGCAGGTATTAAATGTTCTAGCCATGTAAAAATAACTCTTTGAAAGGTTAAAAGTGTCAAGATGACACAATGTCTAGAAGAATCATTGATCCTACACCAAGATCTACTCAACCTCAAGGACAATTGATAAAGATTTGAAATTGGATTGGGTTTTATATGTAGTATTATTGGGTAAGGTTTCTTCAATATATTACTTTGGAATGCGAGTAAAAGTTGAATTGAAGATAGAAACTTGAGTTTCATTGAAAAATTTATTTATATTTATACGTAAACAAAACATCCAAATGCATCTCATTCATTTTTTCGCTACAAAACAACACACCAATGATATTCCAATTTATAGAATAAGCCAAAAATATTTCCTTTTGGCAAAGTATCAAAACTTCGTATTATTCATCCAACTGAAGCAGATACATCACACCTCAAAAGAATACTATTTTGTTCTAACATTGTTTTGAAATAAAAACAAATTATATCTTCTTCATATAAGACATGCCTTTGTTCTTTTCATTTAATATATTTCATAAAAAGTAATAAATCACACGCAAAACCGAAGCAAGTGCATGTGCTGTTCTTTCCACTCTACTAAATGCACTAGAAATGGTTCTCAAGTCTATCCATCATTTTTAATAAAATCTAATGCAAAATTCATTTTCAAGTGTTTGCAAGGAACACTGTTGTTGCAATATTTTAGTGCACACTTCTAAGTACAATTTAGTTTTCATAACCCAAACAGTAGAGCCACACTTGAACGTGTAGTGAAATGATAACAATTCTTAACAAGTTTGGCTTACTAACTTTCTTAGCACTCAAGTGAGATGATGTTGTTTTATACATTATTATACATAGTAGATTGAAAAATAAAATATTTGCATTTTCAGAGGAAGTCAGGCTTCATGATGAATACTGGGATGCTGTTACAAAACGGTGCGTGGTATGTACGTAGCATTCACACTTTAAAGCACACAATTTACAAGCACTTATCACATGTGAATGTTTACATTTGTGTCATGTGTTGGGAGGATATGTTAAACAACTGATAATAATTGAAACACCTATCTCCAGTGATATGGAGATACCCGAGATTTGTGTTTGAAAGCTTAGAAAAATAAACCGCCAAGGTAGAATGAGCTTGAATAATTTACAACATCCGTAGATGGCACATCCGTACTTTGTGGCTTTTTGTTGAAATTGGACAACACACATGTCACTCTTATGTGATATTTAGTCAAATGGCGCAAATGATAAGAGAATTATCTTTCAGACAGTTTTGCTTACATATCCTAACGGATGAAACAAATAATTACAGAATAGTGATGTTGTGATAAAATCCCTTTAAGAGTGTCTTAGCTTCAACTAAATCAATTTCTCGATTTATTTTTAAATTTAAATTGTTCGAACTTAAAACCAGGCGCAGATGGCACAATACTATATTACTTCACATTCCACGTTTTAGCTATTTACTTCGTTTTGGAATTTTAATAATTTATTTGTCCATTTGATAATTTAACTTTTGGCATTTTCTGCGTCCTAAATTCTTTGAAATGACTTACAATTTTTAAAATAACACAACAAGCTATCAGAATGTTCTATTTTTGCTGATTTTTGGATTTAGGGAAAACATTTTTTTAAATTATTGAATACTACGCCAACAGATGACCAACAACAGGCCACGTTTCTATTTAGCTATTGTAAATTAAAATTTGTTTAAAATTTATAGATTTATTTTGACTAAATAATTAATTCTTTTGGTGAAAAGCTTTCCTAGAATAAAGTGGGAGAGGAAGTTCACTAAATGAAAAACATTGTCCAGGAAAAGCCGCTTTTAATCGAGATGAAATTTAAAAATGTCATAACTCTTATATCTTATAGAAAGGGGCATCACAATGGGCCATCTGGCCACCGAGTGGGAGTGGATCGCACAATCGGTGTGAACACTCAACCCTACTAACCTAACCTAACCTATATCTTATAGAATAACCTACTAACGTGACTTTTCGAGTCTACTAGAGTTAACTAGACTTTACTCGAGGAAAAATGAGAGGTTTAATACGATTTCGCTCTGTTACTCAAAAAGTAAAAAAAAAACTTTTGAGTCACATCTACCAAAATCACTTGAGGATTTGACAACTTTGACAGTTGTCAAAGAATTTTTCAAGCACCTAGGCTTTATTCGACCAAATTTGTCGAGTACCATTTTTCGAACTCGAGCTCGTTTCCCCTCCATGACGTCACTTGAAATCCTCTCAAAACTACTAATTTCGTGCTCGAAACATATTACAATATCTTGTCATTGGCTTTGAGGAGACATTGAACATCAAGGATAAGTCAAAATATCAAAACCACAGATCTATGAAATTTCAAAAACTCAAGCTTTCATCTACTAGAACTACTCCAAATGTAATTGTTTCGTCAATAAAACACTTGTGACTAACATCAGATGTTATCCAAAATCATCAAAACAAAAACTACGTACCTACCTATATAAGTCAAATATTGCCTAGCTATAAAACAAAATGACATCATTATTTTACATTTAACATGTTGAAATGTTTTAAATTTAGTTGAAATCACATGATTTTGAAGGTGATACTATTTATTTTGAACTTTGGGGAATTCCACTCAAAAAACGAATTTCGTTCCAAATATAAATTTTATTGAGATTCGTCTTTTGAAATAAGTATATCCTTTGAAAGATTAATTGGGTGTGTCTGAAGAAGAATTTTAGAATCCGTGAATAGCCAATATAGAAGAAACTTAGATACTTCCTTTGAAACATTCTTAACGAGGACATGGTAATTTTAAAATTGCCGAGTGCAAATGCAAGTAAAACTAATAAGCGAACTGCAAATCATGTAATTTCCAAAAACAAAGTCGTGACATATTATCACGTACCACAGAATTTTATGGTACTATGGGTAATTAACATTGAAATATTCTCTCGCGGCTAGTTACCATAAAATCTCATAATAACGAAACGACTTGAACTAGCAGAATTACGTTGGTATGTTAATAGTTATTATAATAGTAATAAATTGTTTAAAAGTTTTTATAATATCAGTCTTCTGAAAAGGATGCAAGTGTTCCTTACTAATAACTTAAAACTGTTGAAGGTGAAACGTTCAAATATCTCCCTTGTAGGAACCATAAATTCGTATTAGATCATACCATCCCAAAAGTTCTATGGTAATCCTTTCGAACAATGAAAATACATGTTTTATTTTCGACTCACTAATTTTATTTAGATTCACTCCATTGTACAAAGTATTACGATCTCATTAACAGCTTCCGTGAAAAGTTTGGCTATTTGTTAACTTGATTTCGATGATCTTCTGCTGGCAAATCCCGAATCAACTTTTTAAATGTGAAACGAAAGTATATGTTTAAAATTAACTTTATTACAATAAGTTAACTCAAAACACTTTCAATATCAAAATTTTCTTCAAAGCGAATTTGTCGCGAATTTCTTCAATCAATTTAAATGAAAATGCGTAAGATTAAAGTGAATCATACCAATGCTATTAAACTCATATTTTTTGTACGAGTATTTCCCTATCACCTATGAAGAAATGCAAACTAAAAAATTTAACACAATTTAGTTTTTTAAATTCTAATTTGTTTATAAATAAGCGAAAGTGAGAATGTCTCATCGTAGCGTAGATAAAAATTTAGGTTAATATAAATAACATAGTGAAATATATAAACATTTAATACAATTTCATGATTAATAATTGTTATCTATTTTGGCACATGACCAGGAGCAGACCAAAAAATTAACGACAATTCTACGCCTACAGAACTTGGATCGCACTGCGTCAAGCATTGTCAATTGGATTAAAATTTGGCAAGTTACTTTTATTTAAATTAAATTTAATTATGCACGGCAAATAATAAGTTACATTTTGCTACAGGACAGCACTTTGGTATCATGTGAGCATGTGGCTTCAAATTGAAGGTGACAGGATGTTAACCCTTCTCATGAATTTGGCGTGCCATGAACTTACTCTAAGAATGAACACTCAGACCGTTGATGCAGACTTTGTAATTGACTAAACAGTGAATGATGGGTGTCTTCTGGCAGCATAAATTTTGTATTCAAGAAAAGAATCACTACTGACAGAAAACATTATGAATGTTAATTTAGTTTGAACCATTCATGACCCTTTATTCAGAGCAGTACTCTATCAATACGGGTCCAACTCATCATTTTATTTCAAAAGACTCCACAAAACTTGATATCAAAATTTTTATAAATTTTGAAATACATTCCTAGCTTTCTAACAAAAGACATAAATTTAAATATTTTTATTTTAAGCTTTAAGTAAGTTTCCTAGTAATAATTTCTTTGAAACAAGAATCGTAGAATCATCAAAATCATAATGAAATTAGATTAATCTGAATTGGTCATGCGAGAGTTTGTTTTATTGCTAAAGTAGAGAATATTTATTAGAATCAAAACCATATCATGAATGTTTCCAAAATATTGTTTTGAAAGATTCGCAACAGATGTGGATCCGAAACAATATAAAATAGATTGATTGTCAACGAAATGTACGTTTCCTCTATGGAATCGCCCACTATCAGTGTCTGGTTAGAAAAGGGCCTAAGATATTTTCCAAAAATAATATTTTTTTCTTTCAAGATAAATTTACAACTCAGGATTATAGACGGTTTTTTCAAATCTCAAGAATAGAGAATCGTAAAAATTCTTATACTTCCTATTTATATCAGAACAGAACTCAGCTTCTTACTTGAACGTTTTTTCTGTGTTTTAAAAAATATTCCTATAAAATTAAAATTTAACTTTTGGCATTTTCATTGCAGTTTTATATTCTGTATCTCTTCGTCTTGTTGTTAAAAGCTCCAGCAGATTTATTTAGGTCAACTTAACATTTGTGAAAGCCATCTTCCTTTATTTATTTCGATGCTTGAAATAGTCCTGGAACACTAATTTAAGTACTTAAGTGGTTCAAACGCTTTAAGAAATACTTAATTTTTCTGAAACTCAGTGATAAGTTCTCAACAAATGTTCTTGTTGCATACAAAACGTGAAGAAGTTTTGATTCTATTTTCAAGGTAGAATGTATGGCCTCTTTAACCTGGTAACTTGGAGCAACATCGACAAAGGCATCAATTTGAAGGCACAATTCTATATACTATGAGATCAAATGTTGTTACTAAATATCAGTGATTGGTCTGACAAGTGGGACAAGAGAGAATTCAATCATTAGATTGTCATAAATCCCAGGCATGTGAACGTGACTACACAAGTTTCTTAGAACCAAAAATAGCAAGGAAATTGAGGACAAAACATTCAAATTTGCCACGTCAAACTAGACAATTTTGAAGGCTTGAAACAAGGACAAAATTATTTTGTGATTTTTGTATCGTTAGATAGTTTATTTTGATTTTTCATTTTTATATTTTATTGTATTTTTATATTTTCTCAAGGATAAATAGTTCCGAGATAGAACTGAAGGTAATAATGATGTCTCCACGAGCAGGATGTTTTGATTAACATTTTATATAGGAGGGATGACATGATTTGCATTTTTTTAAATTGTTAATAATATATGATATATGCATATTTTAGGCAGTCTATTAATTTTCTACCATTCTCACAGTCTTTCTCCTGTTTGTAAATATTTTATCTTGAAATATTTGCTTGAAATCTAGTAGAGAATATTATATACTAGAGAAAAAAATAAAAATTGATAGATATTTATGACGTCATGTAGACAATGAATTTTCCCCGCTTGAGTGAATCCCATTCTCCGGTGAATGAAATTCATTTCCAGGAAGCGGAAAGAAATTCATTCTGTGTTTGATCTACATAAAATGAATTTTCCCCGCTTTCAGAGAGTGAATCCCATTCTCCACTGAATGAAATTCATTTTCTACTGCATGACCATAACGATTTTGTATGTTAAGATTTGTAAGTGATTAAACATATGCGCAAAGTACATTAGAAAATGTTACAGCGTGAGTGACCAATAATAGTGTTTAACACTTCAAATTGAAGCCTGGGCGATAGCACGAGACATTGGTGTTGAATGACTTAATTGTGGAAGCCGATCTGCCTGGCCAAACATCTATTTGCAGGGATGTACCCAATGAGACAGTTAATACTCTTAGTGTGTGAAAGATATCATATTATTTAATCCTATTTCCTTCAGAATTTTACTGCTTCTCTATCTTTACCTCTTATTTATAAATCGTAACACATGGAAAAATGAAACCTAAAAAATGTCTCCAGACATTTATAAAAACTGATTGCACTGACAACATTCATTGCTATGTGGTAGAACCTTTTCGACCTCAAATTCTTTAATGTTTCTTAAATCAATAAAACTAAACATTGTTTTTTATAAAACAGAAATAATAATTTAATAAAATAAAATTCTCTCGTATCAGTGTAAAAAATTCATGTTCATTTTTATGTTCAATTAATTTTTCAAATGACCTTTACACAACAATGTCGAAATAACTAAGCCTTCGTGAAAAGTAGTTCAATTATCACAGTGTTAAATTACAAGTAGAGTCGATGTTTATTAATACAAAATAAATAAAATATTAACAAGTGTTTCAATATATTTTCAAATGCAAACCGTAAGTGTAGAATAGATCGTGTCAATTAAAAGTATTTGCACACAAGATTATCAATTAATTAAAGCAAATAACTTAGTTTTACGAGAATGTAATAAGTATTAGTCAATCCAATTCTATGTGGTATATTATAAAAATTTCATAGTTTTAGGGTTTTCTTTTGCATCCCTATATTACTAGACTGTTGCATTTCGTTGTACATGTCCAGATCTTCGAATTGAAGCTCAACAGTAGTGACAGCACTAAATAACTTAAAGAGCAATCTTCGGTAGGAGACTTCACCATGTCTATCTTGTGATCTGCCACTCAATGTTGTCTGGCGCCATGAAGTTACTTCCTGTAAAAGAGACTAACGGAAAGGATTGAAAAGCAAAACGTTATTCTGTTTTGCATAACGAACTCAGAGGAGACTGTCAGACAGAGCCATGTGAAGAGCTCGCAATTGATCCATAATTTTTCGATGAATTAAAGGATCACACGAGCTGAGTAAAAACCAAAACACCTTTTGGTGGTGCTAATTTTGTGTGCCAAATGGACCAACACTTGGGGCTCATTGGAAGCAAGACAAAATGTCTGGTTCCAAAAATAAATCCAAAATTTCGGATAGTGCTTCCTTCAAAGTCGTGTCATAAAAATAGATTCTATACACGCGAGACATCAAAACTAGTGATCTGTCAGCAAGTTTTCTTGAATTTTCTGTAATGGATAGTAATACAGTGTAATGAGTAAACATTATTTATTGTTGTATAAAACGTAGTTTACACCTGACAAGGTTAGACAACGCTAATGAGTTGAAAAGGAATTCGAAACTAAACTTTTCACTGATGTTGGCGATAATTGCTGAGAAAATCCCTTGAGATGCATAAACCCAAATCCTAATGGACACGTAGGAAGTATCCTAGCCACGAAGTATTTTGCTTTAAAGCTGAAAAACATAAAAATTGATTTTCTAAATGACAAATTTTTCAGTTGGTCGTTAATGAGAAAAATGAATAAGGTATGGAATCTTGCCAAAATGTGTCTACAAAGTATTTTCCATGGCATGGTACCATATTCGTGTGACGGAAGATTTAAAACTTTTACGGTTTAAAAAAAACTTAAATTCCCGCAAAATGTGAATCCGAGTAACACGGGAGGTATGACTACATGTAGCTATATTGATATGGAGTTTCCACAGAAGAAGATATTAAGGATAATTGTCAGACATCAAGTCGGAAAAAAGTTATTTTTTTATTGTTAGCCGTTCTAAAGAAACGTGCTGCAACTGTTGCACTATTTGCGGTTAGCTGATGTGGTTATTGCCAAAATATTCCTCAGTCATACACCGTTGAATATAATTTTCGTAAAATGCAAACATAAATAAAAGCAAATTTCCTTCTCGACTCTTAGAAGGTTTTGAAAAATTACTTAAATTAACATGATTTTCATTTTAAAACATCAAAACTAAAAAGCACAACAAACGAAATTGAGAAAGTTAAAATTTTGCATTGAAACGAATACAAAGAAATTTCTCACAAATATATTTGCAAACATCAAACTAATACAGTGAAAGCAATTCTACCTGAAAAACGATATAAACGCACACACACAACAGCCAAATGTCAGGGTTGGGTCAATGAAGGGTACATTGTGCCTTATCTTATACAGGCCCAACGGTATTTTGTTAAATAGGCCATTTCTTAGACAGTGGTCAACATAAAACTTTGGCAGAAATATGTTTTCAACATTTTCGTTATCAAATCAAGTGTAGTCATAAAATGGAGTCATTAAACGGGAATGAAAAAAAATCAATTGGAACAGGGCCAACACTTGGGAAAGCTTAAAGCACACGTCTTTGATGCGTGAAGAAAAGCTTTGAAAATATTATGTGTATAGTTAGCTGATTAAGGGATAGCTCCTTGTATGTAGCTCATGAGGGCTTACAAGATTGTTATATATATAAACATTCATTTCAACCTGTCAACTAATTTATCAACCTTTATAATAATTGTTCTATATAACATTAGCAGCAAGTGATGTACAAACATACCGACTTCCTGCCATTCGAATGTCATGAGTTGACTTAATTGTGATTGCAAGATGCATTGGAATGAGGTAATAACAACTACATTTGTTCAAATAGTTATAGTCACTGAATGAATACGCTTAGTTTTTTGTAGATATTCAAGTGTTTAACGTGTGTTCTATTCAGATAATCATTGATTGACGTTACCTGAAACACAGATGTTACACACTTCAGTGGAACTTTTTAATTGCTCTTTCGAACCGACGAACATCTAAAGTGCACTTCATCAATTTCAAACTTGTGAGCTTTATTAGCTGTTTTTAGTTTGCGCAATAAATTGCAGGTTTATGTTTTAAAATGAATTTTTTGTCACGATGATTTTGGAATAACCAAACGACCTTAGTTTATAGAATTTCTTAGAAGAACATGTTATTCCAGATTCTTAAGTTTTTGCTCTGTTCGATTTGAGGAAGATTTTAAGAATTTCAAGTTGTCTTCATATCTTTGGAACCATTTAAAATTAATATTTAATTTTTAATCAGACAATAAAATACAAAAAAAAAACAGCAAACAAGTTATCACAAAATTCAGGAAACGCGCTACAAATGCCAATGACGCACGTAGATTGCTTCGAGACAAACGTCACAAAATAGTCACGAGTCTAATGTGCGTTTATTGAATGTGTTAAAGAAAGTTATATTATTAGCAATTCTTAGTTTCATTCTGGGTTTCTGACGCGACAAGAGAATTAATTCGATCGGAGATAGCCTATGTACCACATTCGTCTGAGACATATCCCTGCCCTATGACTTAAAAATAGTTTTGAGTTATTGGTGGAGAAAACTTTTAGATTCCATGAGACATTTCAGTCTCATTTTGTGCATATTTTAAACAAAAAACTTTCATATAACATATTTCAGATAAGTAATATTCACAAATCATGATTGTATGATCGTCGTGTTAATTTGTATGTCACGATGAAAGTGCGAGGTTTGTTTGCTTGACCAATAGAAGCCCAAAAATTGGACTGAAGTATCTTGGGTAAATCTTTGGAGGTTTGCCTTAAAATTTATCACTCTAACGCTAACTTGAGGGTCACAGAATTCGAACCAGTTGCTAGCAGTAGAAGATATTTGTTGTCTCACGAATTATCCCAGCCTCGATGTGGCCATGCTTATGATACATGTATGTTTGTTTTAGTGAAAGTGGATAGATTCGTCTAGACCTTAACGGGAATCGTTTGCGGTGGAGTTTCTTACTGTTGATGTGCCAAAAAACGACCTATGGTCCAACAATTTTACACTGTCTTCATTGACTTGATCTTGATCAATTGCTGGAATTTTTAAGGATTTCTCAAAGAGTCAAGCGTCTTGTGACTGGGTAATTACCAGTTTTATTACATAATGAAGCAAGAGAATTCATTGAATTACACGTAATAAAACAAAACTTAGAAAACAGTTTTCACTGCAATCGCTGAAAATTTCGCAACAAACTCGTTTTCATGTAAATCACGTGCTGGAATTATTTGTAATTGGATTTTTCCATCGACAACCTGTACACACAAAATGATTACCATACGTTCAATTGAAAGATTTCAAGAAGAGATTTGAAATGTTGAAGAAATGTCAATAGTCTCTTAGGTGTGCCGCGTGCTTGATACAACTTCAATTGACGAAGATATTCAAGTAGCACAAGATCAAACTTCTGAAGTTCAATAAAACTTGATACAACCAAGTTATTGAGAATTTGTACTATCTACTTTTCGCAAAACAAAATTTGGCAATTACCTGCGATGGAAAATTAGTCATATGACAAACCTGTGTGACAAAAGTATGTGAATATAACACATCCATCAGGTTATACGTAAAAACACTCATTATCACTTCATCCCAACATAAGCAGTGTATGAATTAATGATAAACGTGCCTTGAAATAGCACTTACACACAAGCTATAGAATGAGATTATAACCAAATGTATTATAGCTTGTTTATGAAGGTTATAGTAGGTATATTTATGAAACTCATAAATTGCACGTTTGTAACACATTAGCTTCTGTTGTATAGAAGAATATTTGATCACAATTTAGTGATGTAGTTGTGTCTGCTTATCAATTAGCGTTTTGCTTATCAAACTCTACTATTTCCCGCTCACTTGGTTTCAAATCTTTACGCTAATTTTGCAGCTACACCAATTGGAGTGAAAAAATCTGTCGCACGATGAAATGGAAAAGACAAATCGCGATTACAGAAATAATCACCAGAGGGTTATGAGGTTAATATTTTTATATATATGTTTTTTTGCATTGACCGAGCTTATGATGCAAAAAGCTTTTGTATGTCATAGCACGTAATGTTTAGTCGTTAGGAGATTAAGCTGCTAACGTTTAGCTTGAGGGTTAAGCGAGGCAAGACGGCGGACTTGTATGTTTGTTTCGAATTGAGTTAATTGCAATTTACTTGTTGTTTTCATTACAACCACGCTACTACGTACTATATCACATGATATTCATGATGATGTACTACCATTCGCAGAAGAAATATCATTTGTAGTTTTGATTTCAGGATGTACTCTTCTTCAAATGATATAATCAAACGTTTTGCTGACCAAAGAATGAAATTGTAAATGAACTGGACCCATCACCATTCTTATATGTAGACACAGATAATGATTGACAAGGATGGACTCTGGATAATGATTTGTCAAGAGCCTTTCAGCATCATTCAACATTATAATATTTTTTCAGTATCTACTAAAGAACGTTGTGAATCTCATGAATATTGTATGAAAAGACGATTCTGTATAATCCTATAAGCAACATAGATCATCCAAGACGATTAATGGATACTCATCATAATAAACGTTATCCGTGAATCTGGATTCGGTACTTCAACTAGATACTCGAATTCACAAACTCATTAAAACCATGAAATTATCAATTGTTTCCCAATTACCTTGATAATGTGAATGAAGTTCGTGTTTATGGTAAAGCTATTATAATAATTTAACGATTTAATCCTATAGTAAAAAAAACTGTACATATGTACCTATGGCATATATGTAGCTCAACGCAATCTCGATTCATAAATGTGCTTTATGAAATGTTAAACTTTTTGAAGTTCTTTCGTTGGCTTTGGGTGTAAATACTTCATCCCTTGCATCATTTGTGGAGAAGTCTGATAAAAGTTAAAGTTAAAGTTTCTCGTTTAAAAGATTTTCGTATACATAATGTGAGATTTTATTTAATATTGTCCAAAATAACATTCTCATGTGTCTGATGTGTTTTTGCGGTTACACATAAATATATGTGTTCTGTATAACATCAACCATTAGTGCAACTCTATCGACCATGATGTCTTTATGAGTTGGCGCCTGCTATAAATCGATACGAAAAGTGTTCTTAAAAATAATTTCCTGACTAGACAAATCCAAATCCCTAGCCAGTTCTGTTTCTCACAACTATAGTGTATCTTCTTATTTTTATTGTTGTAAAAATTGACGTTATCTATTTTTCAAATCGACAGCGATGTTCTTGTGTAAACTAGAAATAAATCAGGATAATGAAAAACAAGTGCATTGATATCTATCGCAACAAAGTGCATATCTCAGATTCGAAACGTGATTTATGGTAAAGCTTTCAAATGTGGAAAATTCAATTAAATCAAAATAAATATTTGCTCATTTTAGCAGACCAGTTGCTTCATGTATATATGAGATCACGTTCAATTTGTACCAGATATATGATATTTGTGAGGAAGGAAGTTCTACATAATTCATTAAATAGTCCTCAACTCATGAAAATTCAAGATATAAGAATCGAAATACAGTAGAACCTCTTTCATCCGTCATCCGTGACGGATAATGGAAATGTTCTAAAAACAAAGGCTTGAACCTAGATTTTGAGAAAAGGAGTACGTTCACAAATAACAACCCTTACGAAAGCTATGTTAAGTTACGATATAATAATTTTATACATATTTAAATAATAAAAACATTAAAAGAAATATTCAATGTGATGGTAAAAAGTCGGTTAATTTTGACAGCTTAAACTGTGCTTCACTTTCTTTCATCGCACAATTGTGCAATTTACTCAAAATCAATGCGTCCGTGTTGTTGGCTGTAATTTTTAGAATATTGTGAAGACATCTCCAACATTTTTGTTGACGGTTAACAGAGGTGACGGGTAAAAGAGGTTCTACTATATATAAGTTTTGGAAATTCAATTACTTTAATAATATACTTTCAGGATCTTGTAGCCAATGGATTATTAAGACTTACAAAAAAAGTCTCATCCTAAAGTTTGAACCAGATTCAAAAATCAGTTTATTATAGAACCGAGGATACAAATTTCAGAGTCAAGTTCCAAAAACTCATTAAAATGACTCACAAAGTACAGGAAATTTTCAAAGGCAGGAAGTTGCAATTTTGTGGTGCAAAAACTGTATATTTTCGGACGACTTCTAAGAAATATTTAAAAATTACATTAAAATTACCAAAGTTCAGTTAATAAGTATTTTAAAAACGCTTCAAAAATGTCATATGCTCTGCGAGCCATCGAAAAATCAACAAAAGCTATTTTCGTTTTCAAGACTAATTTTTCTTACAATTATTTTGTAAATTCTAAAGTGATCGTTTCTTCTTCATCAAGCTTTCAAATTATGATTTATTAACGAAAAACCATTACAGCTAAAAAGTGCTCCGGTCCAACAACTCAAACAGGAATGTCTGTAGCTTCTGTATTTGCTCTTGTTTTGATGCTATTTTGAGTCGGTTTTATGAAATATTTAAGCAATTATTTCAATATGTACACGTCAATCTCAACACGATAAATGTATAACACCACGAGTTAAAAATCTACGTCAACACAGATCATATGAAAGCTTCAGCAAAAATTTGGCATATCATAAATCTATGACGTCTGTTTCAGAAACGCACAAAACAAATCAATTTTTGTTGCAAAAGTATTAGTATCAAGCTTTTATGCTGTTTGACGGCCATTTTTTGTTTGCCAATAAAAGCGTATGACGTCACTGTTTCAAGTCACATGTTTTTTTTTATTCAATAAGCTAAATTCGGAATTTGTACTTTCAGAAGGGTTGAAAATATTTTCGTTCTACATATAATAAACTTGAATTGGGAAGCTTCTTGGTTTTGGCGAATTGATAACATTATTCTCAATCGATTTTCAACGAAACCACAAACGGAGGTAATTATTTCCACTTCAATTTTCGAAGGCAAAAGCTCTCGAACAGCAATCATTTCTTAATTTCGAAATTTCGCATTGAAGTTGCGCACTGAACGCCATTATTTACGAAAGGAGAATTTCCGAAAATTCCCAATCATCCCCAACTGCATTTCGAATTTGTCATCACGGGATGATTATCCTGTTTCTGTTACAAGTCTACTAATACTTACAAATTGTAGCGGGTGTGTTTGGGGCAATATGCACCCCCAAGGACATTTTATGTTTATTTATATTCGAAAAATGGTTTTTTGACATTTCGAAAAACATCAACACAAATGGGGAGGAAGTGTTCTTCCCGTACACTTTTATTTTTTCGCTTCAACTCCATTTTATTCTATGGAGCTTTTTGTTTATTTTACTCTAGCTGTTTTATTTTTGTGTTTTCATGTGCATAAATTCAACTGTAATTTTGCACTTGTATGAGTTTGTGTTTAAGGGGGAATATTTTGTAATGGAAAAAGTAAGGGTAGATCACGTACATGGCTGTGTATTAGTATGTAAAATGCATGTAACTGAGGGTGGTATGTTTTGTACTTTTTTTGTGAGAAAAATCGAAACATTTTCCAACGCTAGTGCTCCACAACATTTTTGCCGGTTTTACATATCTTCGATTTTCATGTTAGAAAAGGATGGAATGAATGTTTATTTTATTTATTTTTAGGGGATGAAAATATATTTCCTGGTTTCCACAGTTTCCCGAGCTATAGGGGGGATGTAATTTCAGTCACCTTTGACATTTGCAAGGAGGGATGAAATCTCTCAATTCGGGACTCAAACCCAATTTGACTCATCAAACTGGAGGAGGAGGTCTGATGTAAAACAGGAGGATTTCCCAAGTAGTCTTTCGAGTACCAAGTAAATATTTTGTTTCTTTTCTGGAAATTCAATTTAATCCAATTATATTTTTACATTTACCTATATTATATACAACAAAAACCTTAACATAAACCCATACTTCAACGTCGAATATAAACGATAAGATATAAATTTATTACACAATTTTTATGTCTGCAGATATTGATTGACTTAAATTGCATTATTTACAATGTAAGAAGTACTATTGCATATTTGGATTGCGACATTTTTACGATAATTCATGTGGTTTTATATTGGGTACTTATTACGAAATTATGGAAAATCTCAGGAACGATTTGTCCTCAGTATAACCAATATCATGCTGTTAAAAATCAGGTAATTCATTATTATTCTATGTAACCTTTAAAAGTTTCCTTTATTTTTAGGACCACGATAGCTTGGAACTTCGTCAATAAATTCACGCATATTGACAGACAGATCTTAAACTAATCTCTGTACTTTATTATTAGATAAAAATTGCAGATTATACTTCAATATTCCTGTAATCAAGTTTTTATCAAGGTATTGTACACAGATATGATGGGAAAAAGTAGTATCGAACAAGCACACAATTTGTAACAAAGTCTTATAATGTAAACATTCAAGTGTATCTTCATCGATTTGATACTTACCATTAATACCACTTATTAGTGGATAAGTACTATCGCGTCCGCCGATAAGATTTTTTAATCCAGATTCGATCAGAGTTGGGGACGATCGCTCCCTGTCACTCATTTTTTCATATAAAAATTTTTATTTTAACAGTTTACACGAAAATAAAATGAATAAATATTTTAATTGCTTTTATATTTATTTTTAATTAACTTTAATTTAATTAACAATCAACAACAGTTAATTATCACTTTGTTTTATTATTGAATTTTTACAATTATTATAGCACCACTTTTATATGAAATGAATAATTTTAAAATTATTTTTCAACAATTCACTTAAAAATCACATGCAAAGCTGTTTAGTGCAGGACCTTATATTATTTGCAAGTTAATTAGCAAAAGCCCGTTTTAACTTTAAGCACTTAATTTTAACAAATTCAATTTTTAACAAATTTTATCAGTTTAGAATGGATTTGAATTGAAATATAACAATTTTATTTTTTGATTTCCCTACTTGTTTTCTAGGGAAAAGCACCTTTTTTCACTTGAGATATTTATTATATCCTCAACTTTATTTTATTTCTGCAAGGATATCTTGCACATTAATTCGTTGATGTCTTATAATTCCGTCTTGTTCTATAGTTATTGTTTTATTTCTTTTATTCGATGTGATTTATAGTAAACTCATTTATACGTTATCCGGACTCTGGAGAAGAAAAATAAATTATGTTAAATTAAAGTTAATTTGATTTTAAAACTTTAATTTCTAAGTAAACCCTTTTCGAAGGTAGTTTTATATTGTCATTTATCAATTTGTACCAGTTTTGAAGTGATAACAGGATATTTGGTGGAATAATGTCTAAATACTCTCAACACACTTACAAGGTATTGAAGGTTTCAGGATTCGTTAAGATCTCCCTTTCTGAGAGAACTACTACGTTGCCATCATTATGATAAAAGCTATCAAGTTATATTCTTATGATTTTCTTGTCTGATGTGTGGAACAAATATTATCAAGTCTCATATCAATTTTAGTTGACAAAGTCAAACGTGCCTCAGAATTGTGTTGCGAAAACCAGTAAACCTTTGAAATGCGTTTCCTTATTATTTATATTCATTAACAGTCACGTGGTGAAAGAGAAGTTTAATCATTTAACTGATAAAAAGGTTTTGCTATCTGAACACACTCTTTGAGTTTATGCAATTGATAAAGAGAGTCATAAGCAGGTCAGAGGTTGAATATTGTAATAAATGAACTGATCTTGAAACATTTTACATACAATTTGTAAAGAAGGATCTTCAGCAAACAAACGAATGAATCAATGATTCTGAATTGCTGCAATGTTTGAAATTGTTTCGAATTGAGGTGGCAAAAATTAATGAAATCATTTTGATTGTTGAACTTCCAGATACTTTTTGTTAACCCTGGAACCGTAGCCTGGGATATGAATCAAAAAAATAATCGTAAATGTGCAATTACTTTTTGACTAAGCATCAGCAGTTAGTTATAGTCAACATAAGTTAGATTATTTGTAACCAATAAGACTGCCATTAGTGCAATTTGTACTCTATATATCTAAGTTTATTTTTCGCAAAATTTCGGTTTTATTCATAGGGTACTGTTATTACTGAAGTTGTTTGACAAAAAAGTAAGGGTTACCTTTGAATATGATAAATTCTTCTGATTTAATCAAATTCCTTGATAAGTGGATTTTATCAAAACAACAGAAACCTTCAATGCACCTGCCTTTCGATTGAGAATATTTTCCTGTTATCATTTAAACCATTAAGCAAAACCACCAAACACCCTGTTTTTATTTAATTTTCCTTTCAAAAACTTGAGATTAGACGTCTTAAAGGTCATCGAATTGAATTAAGCACATTATGATTTGAGATTTTCATTAAATTTTGTATTCAGTTAAAATAAGCAATGTATTTTTTTGTCACTTTTATGTCACAAAATCACATTTGTTCCATGGTGTGTCGTTTAACTTTAAGTAAATTTTATGCACTTTAATGCGAATTTCAACTTTGAAATTATGTTGTTTTGCATGTCACAACTCAATCCTCGATGTCACAATACAGTTATATTAGTATTATAATATGTAAACTTCACTTCCGATTATTTAAATTCAGTTAAATCCTTGAAATTCACAAGTTAATTAGCATTTTTATGAAATTTTATACTTTGCACCGCCCTCGCGACAACGATTCACTCAGTAGCCAGTCTCAACTCGTTTCACATGAATATTTTAATTTTCCCTTAACCAAAGCGCAAGGACAAACATTAAATTATCCCTAAATCACTTGAATATCATTTCAAAAGGACTTTTCTTAAGTAAAAACTTAATTTTGATTGAAAATATTTCACACCATTTAAACTAGCTTCTTCTTATTTATTTATTATTCACTTTAAAGTTCGATTTTGTTATGTTCGAAAAAGATGGGGCAAGGATTTCAAGAAAACAAGAAATTTTCGAAATTCACAGTGACAGGAAATGGAGAAAATCGGAAAGCTTTATTAATGTTAAAAATAAATGTAAATAAAAATGGAAAATTCAAAAAATTCTTTGATTAATTTCACAATTTTCATTAAATAAACAGAGAAAATTCGATTTTCATTCGAAAGTACTGTTGTACCTATATCACATTACAAAGTTTTACAAAATTATTCACACTTTTGCATCATTAATGAAAACACTTTTGTATCATTTTGCATTAGAATTAAAATTAAGTTTTAGTTTAAGTTTAATTCAATTTCAGTTGATTATTATTTAGATATTACGGATTAACATACTTTTACTGAGGGAAAAATAAAAACACCGTCTCGAAACAAAAAATATCCCAATCATGTGCGTTGTATCCTTCGAACTGGGTTTACTTCGAAACTCTTATCAGAATATAAAATTATTTTTGTAAGTCATATATGAGCTTTTTCCCCAAACTATTTTGTAAGTTTAACAATTTTGATTTAAATTTAATAACTTTTTGTAACACACTTTTATTTGTTGAAAACCAAAAAAAACAATATTTAACAAATTAATTTAGAGCATATCGTGTGTGCCTCTCGCCGAGCACAACCCGTTCTTTGCCGCCAACAACTAGCGATACCGCGATTGCCGATTGATGGATAAACTCGCCGAAAAATTTCTTTCGAAAAAGTTTTTGATTAAAATTTGCTCGCTACAACTAAACATTGAGCTTCATGAGTTTTATGTTATATCCACTATTGTATTAGTGAATTTAATTTGATTGTATTGTAATGTTTGTAATGTAAAAATATCTCAACATGAACACCAACTAATAGCATTTAGCATGGTGTGCATTGCACTTGCTGTAACTATATTTTTCTAGATGTAATTGCGAAAATTTTTGCATTTCTATGCATTATGTGCTTTACCACCAACTGAAACTGCATTGGGATTAGAGTGTTCTTGTTTGTTACTAATTTAAAACACTAAACCAAATCAAGTCGAATGGAATGTTTATTTTTGTTGAAAACAAATTCGTTTAAATTAAAAACTAAAAACTTTTAAAATTAACAAATCTCCGTCATCTTCATGGTTTTATTTACAAACAAAAAATTTCAATTTAGTTTTGGCTGATTTTCAAAAAATTCAAAACACACGAAATGCACCTAGTGACACTAACGACATCTGAATCACGTGCGTTTTGTGGAATTACCAATCACGAGGTTTGGAGCTTCTCCACAATTTTCGATTTTCGATATTTTTAAAAGTGAAAATTTTTAAATTTTTAATAAAATGGCGAATTGGCGGTGATCAGTTTTTAATTTATTTTTATTTTTAAGTTTTCGACAAACCACGTGGTTGATATGGTTCACTCACACCAAAATGAATGCAAATACCAGTAAATGTATGCGAACAACAATCACACGAACTTTGCACTTTTGCATTATACGATGAAAAAAGCTTTCGATTAACAAAATAAAAAAGCACAAACCAAAAAAAAACTTGATTGTGTTAAACGCAAACTTTCAGACGCCGCATTCGCATATATCATCATCGAAAGAACGCGCACGTATGCTCGCGTCAAAACGTAGAATTGGATTGATGGAATACACTAAAAATCCGATCAGAAAATACTTACACACGTGTTCTATTCAAATTGGACTCACTTTGTTCTTATTGGCATTCATCCCTGTGTATTGCGTCGTGACTCGTGGTGTATGGCGTCTGCTGACGTTGACTTTGCTGCTGCTGCTGGTGCTCCAACTGGCCCTGGCATGGCGTTGTCGCCATGTGTGTAAATTTAGGATGACAAATACATGGCGAGTGATCGTGGCGCGGTTGCGCGCCTGATCGTGTGAAATGAAATTTGAAAAACAAATGGATGAAAAAGTTTATATACGTATAATGGAACGAGGTGGTCGTGTGTAAATATGAAACCGAACCAAATAAAAACCGAATAAACGAAAAAGTCACATGAATTTCGTGTAAATTTAGAATGAGTTTCGGGCAAAACGGTATGAGAATGGGACGTGGAGTGGTTGTTGTTGATTCGACGACGAGATCATGAGGTTTTCGTACCTTCAAATTCCAAATTTGAAAAACCTTTTTTTGTTATCCTAGACCTGGGCATTCCTTAACGTTTTCAAGCCAGAAAAGTCCCCATATGAGCTTCATTCGCCTGAAATCACTTCAACTTCAAGTGGTTCACCTAGTGTCGATTAGCAAAACAAATCCAACTGATAGCCATCTGTGTGTATATAGCTAAAATGTTAGTTTTGCATGTTTCCAGTAGATGGCCAATGATAAACTTGATTTACCCCGCCAAAAACCAGCTTTTCCGTCTGTCAAATTCGCGTTTTCACTTTGAATGGAACGTAGTTGAACTGATAATAAGTTTTCATGATTTATTTAAGGTATTAATTGTAAATTAACTCTATTTTATTAATAAAATTCGGAAGAAGCTACAGTTTTTTAGATTTTCAGTCACTCTCCAGGTAGAAATGTTTCAAACACAATATCACATCAATAACCCTCAGGAAAATGTGTTTGATGCTATTCCAATTCGGATATCGTGGATAAATTGATGAAATGTGTTTATAATGTAGACGATATAAGATAATGCAGATACTGAGGCATTCAAGATCGATTCTAAAAACAAGAAGGTAAATAAGGAGGTTTTGGTAATCGCTATCGAGTGCAAATCCAAAGTAGCAAATGAACAACCCGAATTTGCACTGGATAGTTTACAGTCTTCCAACCTTGGTTAAATATATAAGTTTATTGACTTTTTTCTGTTTTAGTAACAAGCGAGGATACCAAATATGAAAATAAATTCGAAATGAAATGATTTGAATTAGCACACAGTCTTAGTTTCATTTTTGATGTCAGATTGGCAGCACTGTTACGTGGATGATGAGTTGAGGTGGAAATGTTGAATTTACGTTTCCCGGAATGTTTGAATATTTCGAAAATCAATTTTCCTTATTTCTTTATATGATTTCGTGTAATAGACAATTTATAATATTAAATATACAAACATTTCGTTTCAGAATAAACAGAAAACTTCCTAACTGTTAAGTAAGTTACTACCAGATATCACAAATGATTTGTTATAAATGTTCATAAAAATGAGTGAATAAGAAAATGTCATAAATGAACATAAACCATACCTGAACCTGTATTAAAATACAAAAAATTGCTTTAAAACTTCTATATAAATTTAAATTAAAAATTAAAATTCAAAAATTTTGTAACCTGACAAATGTCTCAGAAAACATTAAAATGTTATTAACAGAACAGAACGATTGTCTGTGACAGAACTGAATGGGCAAAGTTTTATAGCTTAATCTAATAAACCACAATAAACCTGAATCATATACTACAAATATGGGGTATTTTATAGGAAAATGCGAAAATATTTTCAATCAATAGGAAAATTGAAAATTTTCAACGCGGCGCACAAGTCGTCCCTCATTGGAATGGAACGCAGAAGTGAAAGAAGCAGAGAGTCTCTCAATTTCCGTTGGTTTCTCTCTCCGGGTACGTTCAGCCCTCTCTCTTCCAACACTGGAAAGTTGACAACCGTGAACCGGCACATTCGACTGCTGGAAATTTTCTGTTCAATAGCAGTTGACCCGCGGTCCGGTTTGGTGCGTGTCGATTTAAGTTGGAAGACGCGCGGAGATTTTATTTGAAAATTTGAAAATTTTTAAAATTTATGTTAATTTTTGCGGAAAATTTCACCAGTAAAAAGGAAAACTTATTCGGGAAGGATACTCCGAATGTGTAGAACGACAAAATGTCCCTGGGATGAAGTGTTTTGTTGCGGAAAAATTTTTAGTTAGTGTTTCAATTGATTTCAAAAATTTCGCAATTAAAAACCAGAAATTTCACGTGCCAATAAGCAAAACAACAGAGTAAAAAGTGAATTTTAAATTCTAAGTGATTTTCATTTCCAGGTGAACGAAAATTAAGAAATTTCCACGAGATTTTCTATTTGAAATGTGAAAAAATTTTCCATTTCTGACAAATTTGTGGCGATATCGTGGCGGGAAAAAGTGATTTTCAAATTTCGAAATTAGCAAAGGAAAAAGTGTAAAATTGAGAATTTCGATTTCTTCCATTCGTCATGGAGTCTCGTCTCCAAAGTAACGAAGTAAGAATCCCAAAACCAAAAACTTCAATCAATACAAATTTGCATTCGATTGTGTATGGAACAAGTGCAACGGCAAATGCAAATCAAACTGCAACTGGAAATTTAAATCCCGGTAGCTCAAGTGTATCGTCATCCATTGGAGTTAGTAGCTCAGGTGCAGGAGGAGGAGTATCATCGGCGACAATGCACGCGCCAATAGTGTCTGTAAAAAGTGGCTGTGGCTCCAATGGGGCGAACGGAAGTGACTTTGATTTGACAGGGCCTTGTCAGTACTTCAAGAGCTCATTTGCACGTTCCCTCTCGATAAGTAGCAGTAGCCAGACGAAATCCCTGGATTTCGGTATCAACTTTGGATTAACTCGAACTTCGCCGATTCGTGAGGAAAATCAAACTGGTAGTGAATCTGGGGATGCTCCTCCACCATTACCACAATCACAGCCACCTGCATTGAATGGATCTCGAAATGTTGGACTTAGCAATGGTCACCATCTCAGCAATAGGAACGTCTGGTCTGCACCTCACAAACAGGTCAGTTTGAATTGTGGTCCTTGACTTGAAACAATTTACTCGTATCTGCACGACCCACTCTTTTTGCCTACACACCTGTTCCCTTGGGCGTCACTTCCGCCAGATATTGATTTTCCGGAAATCGGAATGGACACTGGACTGTCATTTGATTCATGATTGTCTGGCATAGATTTGTAATTCCTTATACTCTCTGTCATCTACCTCAAAAAGCCTACAAATCTAATTTTGTCTTCTCTCCCTTTCAATTTCAGAACTCACAGAGAAGGAGTTTTGATTCAACGGAAATTGAAGTTTTACGATTAAGAAAGGTAAGTCAATTTCACTTAGAATATTTTTTAGATGTTTAGGTATATACAAATCTAACTCTAGGAGTCCTTAAAATTACACTCTAGAATCTTTGAAACGCCTTACCTCCTCCTCTTCTCAAGAACGTCAACCACTTCGTGAGAACATTCAAAAATTTCAATAAAACAGATTTAAGCGCCAAGACAAAGAAAAAAGGATGTAGTCTCCTTGTGAAAGGACATGCCCATAAATCACCATGTTGTGAGGATAATGTCGTCTGGATGTAAAACGTACAGGAGCATCTACATAGCTTCAATGCCATGACATAGACGAATGTTTAATGGATAATCGTAAATTAGGAACGATGTCATTTATATTTTTTACACTATCCACCATTAAACGGCAGCAAATTGAAGTAATGGCGGTCGTTTAAGTTCAATTAGGCAAACAGTAGAGGTACTATGTAGTTTCGGGTAGTTTCGGATTGTCCAAATGTTTGGGTTTTGTGTATGCCAACATTGTCAGAGCTCTCAATTGGCTGCATGACAAGAATTAATTGTGGAGAATCATCCATTTGATTGAGGATGACTTTGATTCTTCAGCAATCCAATCAATGTAAATTAGGAGATTGACATTCCTAAACTCCCAAATTCCTTAGGATCCATTTTTATGGGGCAGTTATGTGGAAACTTTAACAGTTTGGGATTTGACTTGATTTGTCGTTCTTGGGCCACAAATTTTGAGCGGTCAACAACCTTGCTTTCTCACAGATTCTTTGAGAATTCTAAACAAAATTGTCTCCGAATTATATTCAATTCCTTAACAAGAATTACGATCACGATCACTTGACCACGAGACAACGTGTCTAGCTGCACCTGGATATGTTTAAATTCGAATTTTTGATGAAAATTTCGGAGAAATTTATGACTCCGAATACTATTCTATTCATGACTCCGAATTCTACCAAAGAAATGATCGTGGCTTCCTAGTGAGTTATGGGGCACAGAGTCTGTTTCTTCCCTTGAAATTTTCCTAATCTGAATTCGGAATACTGATGGAGTTTTCGGACAAATGCTGTTACAATCAAAGCTCGTGACTCTCAAAACGGAGTCAGGTTGACGTCAGCTCATTAGTGAAACCTTCCGGCAAGTGGTTTCAGTTCGGAATTCATGCTAGTGGGTTATTAAGTCGGCAATAACACATAAAAAGAAAAAACCGTGATTAGGTTAAACTTCCAAAAAAGGCTACTATACAGATCATATGTAAACGCTAAAGTTCACAGAGGTTTCCATGGAGTCACTGATCCGACGTCATGGTCATTGATTGATGTTCTTTAGATCAGTAGCCTTCAGAAGACAAATCAATGAGAAAATTTGCCCCGTCACTGTTGCGAATGACCGGTGATTGGGTTCCATGCCTAAAACCTAAAATCTTAAATTCTTTGCTGATTTATTGAATTTTGAAAAAGCATAAAATTGAAGACAGTCGTTTTTGTTTTGGGAATCAGAACTTTTTCTTCATGAAATATTTTATATTGGAGTGCTTTCAGACATGGACTTGTGATGGAGAAATAGTCACAAGTGTCACAAAAACTATGACCAAACTGTTTCGACTAAGGGAGATATCTTGTCTTTCTTTCATTTTTATTTGAATTTATTCTACAAAAACGCAGTGGATCGAGACGTTTGGTTTCAACTTGAAATTGATTTCTTTTCCAGCATTGAGGAGTTGTGACAGCTAGCTAAAAGTTGATTGTCCAGCTCTTCCTTGAAAGCCGCCAATGATCTGCCACTTACACTTCATCTTCGCCAACATTGTTATGTTGACTGCCACCACATTCATTTCCTAAAAAAGTTGTCATATTTCTCACTTGTCAACGTTAGCCTAAACCTGAATAGTTATCGTTTCTATTTTCATTACATTTTTATATTTGGAATTGTGTCAATGCAAGGATTTCATGCCTAGAATCCATTGAGTTGCGCCTCAAACCTGTGTCTGGTACGTCTAAATGAGGACAACCACAAAATCCTTAAGGCAACCGCAAACCCCACATTAAGGCACTTCCGCTCAAGTTGACCTAATTCCTAGACGCCTAGTGCAAGGCTACTGGAGCAGGTGAGACAATCAAAATGTCGTCACGTTTTCAATCCAATCCAAGGAAAAAGTGTCGAAAGTGTCTATAATTGCGCATCAAGTACATCTTCAGGTAGTTCAGGTAATTAGCTGTCATGAGAGCGAAAGTGCAATTTAAAAAAATAAAAATTCTTTACCGAAAAAAAAGCTTTCACTTCAATTAATAATATTTTTTGTTGTTGTTGTTGTGTGTTAGGTTTATTGATTTTGAAACGCTCTAGTCTTGTGAAATTTCAATTATCGTTGGAAACTTTGAAATAATTCATATTTTAAATTTAATTGGATATTTTTGAGGGGCTGTATTTTGTTATAATTTGAAAAACAAACTTTACACGTTCGCGGAACAGCTCCAAATCGACCTGATTTCGATTCGACTCCAGTGCTTCCTGTTGGGGTGGGAGTAATGTGATGGAGAAGGTGTTGTTTCGATGGATTTCTGCGACATATCAAAGACCATTTTGGATGGCTGCCAAATATTCCCATCCAAAAATTGCCCAAAATTTGTCAGGAAATTAAATAAATTTACGTAGGGTCAAGATCGCTCCGAAATTGTCTCCGAAAAAACAGTCGTACCAACATCAATAGTAATTGAAAATTGAAGTTAATTAAAGTGTAATTACACAACAGACATAATAACCGGAAAATTGTTTAAATGAAGCCAACTTCAGGCCCTACAAATTTTAAAATCTACTCCATGACGTGCAGTATCCGAAATGTTTATGGTTATATGTACATAGCTTCAAGGATAACCTTCGGCTTCTTGTTTGTTTCTTGATAATTTCTTATAAATTAATTGTATGAGTTTTAAGAAATTCCATTGAACGTTAATCGTAGAGAATCTGTGTGAAGTTGGCTTTGTAAGAAAACATGGCACGGCGTTCACAAAACCTTGAAAACGTTTTTTATTATTTTTATTTCTTTGAAGAAACGCGTGCATTTGACTTTCCCAGCATCAGAAATTTGATTTTCTCAGTAAACTTCTCATCAAAGGGTACAACAACCAAGAAAGAGGGATGTTAAGGACATTTCTGGAAATCAGGATTTTGAATTTTTTAAAAATTTATAAGGACCCTGTAATGTTGGGAATTCCTGCGATAAACCTAAATAGTCTGCACCTTCTTTTTGAGTTTAACACTTGACGAAACCATTCGAAATTTTCTTATCACTTGAAAGTGTTCGTTATATAAAACATTTCTCTTTGAGGTGGTTGTACCTTCGTCATCAACCGACTTTTATGATTTACAACGCCTTAATATCATCAAGTATTCGAGTGGTAGTCAAAGAAACACTGGGAGGGTCGTCCCACACGATTTACACCGGTTTGACCATCTGGTGAGCTATTCCCGGAATGTGATCTGGTAATCAAAAGGATCTTCCCTCGTCCAGAGGTGAAGTGACCTTTTTACCTGAGACGATCTACGTGTAACAAAGTTCTTTTTGTTTAGCTGATCAAGGCTGCACTACTATGTATTTGCTAAAAACATCTATTCACTCTGAAGTTGGCTACAATGTTAGCAAGGATACACCAAGCATTGATTTTCTTGAATTGACCTAATCCTGCAGACGAGTTTAACAAAAATGTTGAAGGAATTTCATCTGTGCTTTTTCATTCCTCGGCTTCATCAAGAGTCATCACTTGACTCGAGTGTCATCTCTCTGTAAACTCTCGAAAACCCGGCATAATATGCATAGCAAGAAGAGTGATGGATGTGGAAAGGAACCACCAAGCATCTGCATAAGATGGTGGATTCATGAGATATGATGAACTGAATCACGTTCAGGCTGAGCTGTTGACGTTTTCTTGCACTTGGATGAACTTTGACCGAATCAATGCAAGGATATTTCTGGTCTGGAGGATATTCTTGCTGCACTAGACATCTTGGAAAATTTTTTTTGCAGCTAAACTTGAAGTTAATGAGAAGTTAAACATCCTGCCGTACAAGGAGGACGTGCAACTCTGCCTAAAGCTATTAATGATTAAAAGGATTATTTGAATACAACGTTTTTGTAGTTTGTATTACCGTGCTTCATTTTGAATTCAGGGTTTCTTGTTGCATGTTGATTTGACAATGTTACTACGCATCATATCATCATATCCTAAATGTTATTGATCCCAAGAACATCCTTTTGAATTTGTTCCATTAACCTCTATTCGACCATTTTAAAATCGCGTGAAATACAAGTTCCACGTAGGTGTGTCGTGGTTATCTGAATGGAATGCAACTAGTCCTACATATTTTATATTTTATAACAGAGAAAGTTTTTATGTCTATGAATATATTGTCACACTGCCATGATTACCATTTTATAAAACATACTTAAACACGTTCGAACCCAATACTTAAACCGCGTAATTTATGTCGATTTGAAATCATCGCCATTTTGTTTAAAACCCTCTTATCAGATGTGAATCGTTATGGATATTGCTCAATGCTTAAAATATACTCAAAATTCACAAAACAATTCGAATTTATCTTACCAAAAATCAATTTAAATCATCAGTTCGAATTGAATTGAAAAATTTATTGCGTAACTGCGATGCAGGTTGTACCATGTCACCATAATTAAATGCAATTGCATTGAATTCAATAAAAATTCTGTACATATATGTGCAATACCATTTTTGTCAAGTGCATCTTAAGAAGACTTCGCAAAAGTCGTTTGTCCTTCGAAGTCGTTTCTTGCAAACCTTTTCTTCTGTTCGTTTTTGTGGGCATCTCGTTGTATAAGAGACAGGTGTCTTCAGCTTTTGCGTCATGTTGTCAAGTTTACCTCAATACATAATTACCCAGAGGTAATTACCGACTGGTTTCCTTTATTGGTCTTCAAAAATCTTTATCACTTTCTTTTGACACTAAGTGCTGAGACGATGTTCCCTTGACATCTGACACATTCGGGCTATTGCTAATATATCTGCAATTAATACAAAATAATTTATGTGGATATATCAAAGATGGTGAAGGCAAGGTTGCAAATTTTTATCATTGAAAATTTAAAAATATCTACAACACCTACATACAGTACCTATAACATTCCTTAACCTAATACATTATATGTAAAATATATGTTTTATCCTCTCTGTCTCTACATACTTGAATATCACATAAAAAAAGTAACTACACAACCGTGATTCAACAGTTGAAGTCTTAATGTGATAATAATACCAATATCCTTTCACTTGAGTTTAAGTGATCATCTCAGTAAGTGTTTAACTGGTTTCATAATGACATACAAAGTGTTATAACGCATTTATGCGACCCATTACGATTATGTTGCTATTAAAAATTTGTTAATTTTCTTCTTATATGGAAATGCGCCATCTTGATTCAAAATAGTGGAAGAAATCTGAGACTTGATTGAAGCAACGAAAATAATAAGCTTTCGTCCAGTAAAAGCTCTCTTTACAAAGCTGGGAAAACACTTAACTGGTTCATTGCATAATGTGAATTTTATCCATTTCGTGAATTACTTTGGTTTTTGTGGGAAGGGTATGGAAAACCAAAGCAAATTTTAGAGGAATGTGTGCCGTTAATTTCTCTTCTCAGTCTTATGGATTGCTCTCCCAATTTGAGAATATTTCACTTTGCAATCAGTATTACAAAATTTTGTATCATCTGTTGGAATCACTCAAAACAAAATTTTCGCAGAGCTTTCTGAAACGTCAAATTGAAAAAGTTGTGGTGATCATGTAATCGTGGAACACTTGGCCAAATGCACGTGTTCGCGGTAGCTCAGTGGTAAGAGCATCTGCCCGAAAAGCAGAAATTCTTGGATTCGCTTCTACACCGTGCGAGACAAACTGCATGTTGATTGGATATCCACTCTAAGCTGTCACTGGAAATGCACATTTGACATGACGTCTCTTTCTTCAATATTATCAGAATGAATGTTTGTCACGCGTCAAACGGTTTTTCAATTTGAATGTTTGTCTCAAAATTGATCATTAATTGGCGAATTGTCTCACCTGAACCTAGATGCATTTCAGCAACATAGAAAGTTATCTTTTCAAAAGTTAACTCCCCCGATAATTTTTATTTCAGTCTTTCAAAAAAATCGCAAATCAGTAAAAATGTTTCTTCTTTTGATTTACATACCTCAAAAGAAATCTTAATTTTATAGTTTCTTAAAGAAAATAACAAGAGAAAGATAGTGTTAACCAGATAAAAACATGTTTTTGTATTTTTCCGCAATTTAGAGTCTGTAATTAATCCTGTATTCTTTATTTGATGAGTACTAGGCTTATGTTGTTTTGACCGAACATCATTTTCAACTTTCATTGTCAGTAGGGCTATAAATTTTCGGTCATTAACGCTATACAGGTGACTACCATGAAACCTCATTCCACGGTTTCGTACTACTTTCTACGACATTGACGTAGAGTACTTCATTTTAAATCGGTTCTAATTTTGATGGTATCCGATCAAGGATCTTATTGTATGGATCCTTTTTCATTAATAAAAACCTTCTCCCCTGTTAGACCTTTTTGATTCTTATGATTTATTTTGCTCGACGTGGCACAATTCCCGATGGGACTGACATGGTGTATTCAGGATGATATAAATCAAAATAATTCTATTATATAATACAATTTACATTGTGGGTTTTTGGTTATCAAATACTAAACTCCAACAAAACCTGTTGTCATGCGTCACATAGTTGATGCACAGCCAAAAGCCGAACGGAAGTCAATAATGACGATGCATTTTTGGAATTTTTTCCACGTCCCAATCAAATTTCAATTTGAAAAAGAAATTTTTTTTTTTAATTAATTCAAGTGTATTTTTCACTTTTACTAGTTACATGTCTTTGATCCCTTGTTACATGTGACGCAACTAAACAGAAAAAGTTCTCTTGAAGAATAACACCTTCCGAGACACGTCCCAGGCTTCCGGTGCATGAAATCAAGTTTATCCACATGTTTGCCCTTAGAATGTACCTGTCTCAATCGGATACAGACTTTAGGAAGGTGAGGAAATCATGTTTTGTAAAACTTCCGACGAAGGATTACTCAGTCCTGATTTCTAGTCTGATTAACTCCTGGACGCAGGAGAGTCCGACGACCTCAACCTCCAAAAGCGAAGAGTGAAAATTGTCTCGACGTTCCTAAATGAAACCCTTTCCCGAATTACCGGATACAATTGCGATTTTATGTAAATAAAATGCAGTAGACGTGGTTATTTGGGCGTCATCTGACCAACGCCATAAAGTTGCGCTCATTAACTCAGAATAACAAGGTTTTTGAATGGTGCCTAATAAAACGTAACGATCCCTTAAACATCGTTGGATGTTTTCCCTAATTTCCTGTGGTTTTATCATTTAAACGAGTGGAGGGTCCAACACCCATTTGTTCTAGAGTTTTCGTGGTCATGCAATTTACGTAGATGCATGAGATGCACTCTTTTGTTTCCATTGGAAAGTACTAGACAATGGGAGTGACCCAATCCAGGTTATACATTCCGAAGTTTGACACAAATCTAACTGTTATTAAAGCCACAACATTGACAGTTTGAGGGATATCACGAAATAGAATGAATTCGAAATGCGGGAAAATTGCTACACCCTTTCGTTTAAAACGAATTTGTCCCCTCTTTATTTTTCATTACTTCATTTAAGCATTGAAATTTACAATAGTGCCCCCGGAAACAAATTGAAAAATGTTCACTCGGAAGTTGTTTAAAAAGTGGAAAATTAAAAATGACTTTACGAACGCATGCCACTGAAATAAGTGAGGAAGAAATTATAGTGGTTTGATTCAATAGCTTGTCAAAGTTTGATGGCATATCTCGTCGTAATTAGGTTTAATTTAATGCTTTCATTTCGAGCACTTTCCATAACCTCAAATTGAGATTTGCGTTTGAAAATGAACAAGAAAATATTTTGCTTATTATTAATACAACATTTTGTATTATAAAAATCTTGAATCATATCCATTACCTAGCTAGGAAATGCAGGTTTAGCTAAATCCTTGAAAATAGGACAACTATATCTGACCCTCGGTCATACACTGGTCAAATGAAAGAAATTCCTTTGATTCACTTTATCCTTTATGAAATATAAATAAGAGTTATAAAACATGAAAGGATCTTCCATTATATCAAGGAATTTCAGCATTCTAAGGATTTCTTTCATTGCTAAATTGTGCAACGCCGCTGGGGGAGAAGTTATTTTGAAGATTTCAATATCCCTTTTTTGGGGAATTCTATGTTACCCCTCGGCTATAAGAATACTGCATTTTCTATATACCAAGGATAGTGCATATCCTTAGAATTTCTGGTAGTAGTCAACTCTATCTGAAAGTGGTTCCATCAAAATTATTAATCAACCTCCATTGAGGGAATTGTGTCTGAAATGTGTCACGTATAAAAATGGGGTATTCCCAAAATGGAGTCGTTTCTGGCACGTTGACAAGTTATAAGCTATTCTAGTTTTTTGGGGAATGAATTCATGTGGAATTCTTCAGAAATTAAGATTAATCACAGATGTCCTTCCAAGAATTTGACTTCGGAAAGGATGTCATTGGCAAGACATTTTTTCCAGGAGTTGCCCAAATTTTGCTGGTGTCATATTTTGCGTCAAGAATATTTGATGAGTTCTGACCATAAGATTTATGAATTTCATCACAACTTCTTGATGTGCTTCTTGAAGTTATGCCGAAATAGGTGTGTCTCGTAAATCAATTTCTTTTTGTTTCCGAAGGAATTCACGACAATTCGCAAGAACACCATGGCGTCATCAGTTTTTGAATGAAATTTCTTAAAGTCGAGAATAAAATTCATGAATGAATTTAAAAGAAATAAATTTCAAATGAATGACGGCGAAAATTTGCATAAATTAACAAATTTCGACAAGAAGAAATGCAAAGAAAGTGCAAGTTCCATTAAGAAATAAATTGCAAGTTAAAATTTAATTAAATAAAATGCCTCAAAGTGCAATAACATTCCGAAAATGGCGACACATGGAAACATCCATTTTGGGTATTCATTACAATAACCTTTAGGCGTCCATTTTTGGAATCTATCCATGCCGGGTTTTGTGGATTACGAGCTTCACTGACGTTGTGGTATTTTAATGAAATGAGAAGTTAGTGGATTGTGGACGCAAGATGAAGCTCTGCATTAGAAAGTGCACTTAGATACCTACAACACAGACTTGTGGATTATCTTTGCTTTAAAATGGATGAAACCTTATTAACTTCATGACATTGTGCTTTCATTTGCAATTTTTTCAATTCATTCCTTCCTCACACTGCTCATGACAAATACTTATCAACGACGCCAACTGATATAATTTCTCAAATCAGATGAAAATATTTCAAATTTAATGATATCTCGAGATACGCATACGATTCTAATTCGTTCCTTAACCTAACTCGTAACCATGTCAATTTTCTCGTATCTCAAAGCAATTTTCACCATTGAAATTACTTGAAATGTCAACCCAGTTGTTCTTGTTACGTGATTTTGAATAAGAAGTATGTATTGATAAATGACAAATATTGTATGAATACATCAAAATGTAAACTGCTTTTATAAAGGGTATTTGTAATTTGGTCACTTAAACGCAACTGTATGCTTAATTTTAGTCACTGCTCTTCTCTTCACTGGTCTTTGCCTTTTTCGCCGAATAAAAGAAAACTGTCCAAGGAGGTTTCTGCCGGCCGTTCCTCGATTCTCAAATGTCGCTCGCATTTCACAGCACAGCGAGGTTGTCGAGGCAGCACTCTCGATGGCTCGTCTCTCAAATGTCTGGTATGTTAGGCCACTCATATCTCGAGGAACCACTGTATATCTCGAGGAATGTTTTTCATTTGCGGAAAAATTCGTAACGAAGTCACAATTAAATGGAAAACTTTGAAACGGTCCATTTAATTTCTAGAAATTGCGAACAACTGTGAAGGTAAGATGGCGCCAAAACCGCACAGATCGAAAGTATTAAATAAATTGCAAATAAATGAAAATAAATTAACTTTCATTTTTCATTAAAAAGAAAAACCCCAGCAAGTATCAATTTTCGTAAATTAATATGAAAAATAAAATTCCGAGACGGAATTGCAAAATAATGCAGTTTTGAAAGTGAAATTGAAAATTTTTCTTGCAATTTGTACAAGAGCCGGGTGGCCGGATATTTTGAATAGATGAATAAGACAAAATGAATAGAAATTTTCCATCTTGTCTTCGATGTAAGTTACAATGTAAGTTTTCTTTAATTTTCCTTCATAATCCAACAGTTTTTCTTTGTTGATCAGTTAAAACGTATGAAATGTTGCTGTTTCTTCTGGTAAACAAACAAATGATGTGCAGATAATCTTGAAACAAAATCAAGAAATATTGCACAAACTTACAATAAATTTCATGTCAAGCTGTTAGTAATATTACATACATGGAATGCAAAAGTTTGAACTGAAGAAGACAACATTGAGTTTCGAGCGAATATAAATTGTTTAGCGTTTAAATTGCGCAAATCGGAATTATGCATATCTCGTTGTTTTTATTGTCAATGTTTCTTCCGTAATTTCTTTTGATACAATAACGTTAAGAAAGTGAATTGTAATGAAGTTTTAGATGCGATTTGCATAATGAACGCATCGACATTTCTACTTGATCACAGATTTATCAGAGCTTCCTTGTGTGACTTTACCACTTTCAAAAGGTAGCAGTCTTTGGACGATTCCTCCTTCTGACACCAGAGGTCAAACTACCTTAATTGCATTTAAAGTTAATCTGAAAATAAATGAATTCGTTATTCAAGGAAAATTTGAAACCAAGAAGTAGCTGCCAAAAATGTGAGGTTATGTCAATTCTTCCCAAGATCATTCTATTGCTGTTAGCGAAACGCCCTGAAACAAAAAGTCTTAAGACATTTACGAAATTTATAATTTTTACTTCCTACGCAAACTAAGATGAATCAATTTCATGAAAATTGCAAAAGTGTCCAGCGACACAAGGCGAAAGAGTGACGAATCCTGGGATATTTATTAAGCTCCTATGACAACTGTCATCGTAATTAAATTTTCTGTGTGACAGAACCACCTGTTACTGAAATCATTGAAATCAGTTAAATAAATAATTTGCCTGACTTTCCATCCGGATATGAGACTTGCATGTATCTGCAATTTGATAAGATCGGAAAAATATCTGCAACAAAGTCCACCATGATGGCGCCCACGATTTACAGCAGCATCAACAACAGTCTGCACAATATATTTTTGTTAAACTTTCTTTAATGAATCGTAGATTTTCTTTGAAACTTTGTTGTGAAAATTGTTATATGGAAAACATGAAAATATGTGAAAATCATGTTTTCTTCCTAAAATCTGTAGTTGAACGTTTGATCCCATGTCCAGAGTTCACCATGTTGCACAAGTTGGTGTCAACTGAAATGTTAAATGAAAGTCTCAATTCAACATAATTGCTGCAACGAAAAGACTCTCCAAATCGGATGCAACTGCAGTGTTTGTTGTACTTTATCATCAAGAATATATTTCATGAATGAGGTTTTATTTGAGTTGTTACCGTTTTTCATGTTGTAATCTGTGAGCATCTTGTTATATATGTTTAAATGAACTCCACTGTTTGCTCTTCTTCCAAATTAAATATGTAAAGCCTGTTTTGATTTCACCATATCCTCGACGTGTTTGCTCTTAATTTGATAACAGCATCAGAGTTTTGAAATGTGACCCCGATAAGTACTTTGTCAACAATACTGTTGGGCAAACATTAGAATTTAAATTTTGTATCCAAATTTTATAACATCCCTACAATACAATTCAAAAATCTAATAACATAGAGAGAATATTAGATTCAAAATTGTAGGAATATTCTCGAGGTATACAAAAACAAACATTGAAAGAATGTCAAGTGGTCCAGAATGTTCTTTCAAAATGAAATATGTATTTACCTTCTAGGAAAACTTTCTCTTTTTTGTAACAAGATATTTGTTTTTAGGTTTAAAGGACAGTGAAATTTATCAACATGTGCAAGTCACATTTATAGTACAGTTTTATTATAAGTAGTTAGGTTTTTTAGTTAGTCAGGATAAGTTTTGAGATATAGTTATTTTTCAGTCTCCTATAGACTTTTTCACAAGTAAGTCGTTGTGCCTTCTAAGTGTAATAAACTATTGATTAAAATTGAAGACTGTGTTTTTCTTTAATATTTGATATTTAGTAACCTTTCCCAATAGGTTATGGGCCCAGGTTGCTTTGTGTATTAATTAAAGTTTGACTTGTGAATTGCATTTATAAAAATTTGTCAGTTTTATAACGGTAACAATTTTTTGTTTATTTTTGTTCTGTGTATCTTAAAACTATAAACAATGGAGATGACAAAATCTAAAAGGAATATTAAAGCTTTTGATGGTGATAAATATAGTGCTTGGAAGTTAAGAATTCGTGCTGTACTGACTGAGCTTAATGTAATCAAAGTGATCGATAGAGAAGCTCCTGAAGAGCCAAATAGGAAATGGTTAAAAGCAGAACGTATTGCAAAAAGTGTAATCATTGAATATTTGAGTGATTCTTTTCTTAGCTTTGCCGATTCAAAAAGCACATCAAGAGAAATTTTTAGAAAATTAGATGCTATATATGAACGTAAAAGTGTTGCAACCCGAGTGGCTTCACGAAAAAGATTATTGGAACTTAAGTTTAAAGGTGATGTGTCTTTGATGGAGCATTTTAGAAATTTTGATGATTTAGTTACAGACTTAGTAGTGTCAGGTGGAAAATTAGATGAAGCGGATAAGGTATCTCATTTATTATTGACACTTCCATCTTCGTATAACAGTATAATAACGGCAATCGAAACATTAACTGAAGATAATATAAATTTAGCTTTCGTAAAAACCAGACTCTTGGACCATGAAATTAAACTGAAAACAGAAAATCGTGATACCAGTGCAAAAGTGCTTTATGTTGAAAATCGAGATAATGTAAAGAAAAACAATTTTAATAACCGGAAAAATTTCAAAAATCATCGTCAAAAACCATATAAAGGCAAACCATTTAAACCTAATAAAATGAACTCTAAAATTAAATGTTATCATTGCGGTAGAAGAGGACACTTCAAGAATGATTGCTATTATTATAAGAAGGCCATTCAATATCAACAAACTGAGAAAAATGATAGTACCCAAACAGCACAAATCACTCAAGCATCAAACAAAAATGTTTCAAGTTTTGCTTTTATGCTTGGAGATCATCAACTATATAATCAACATAGCAATAATAACAACAGTATTGAATTTATTCTGGATTCGGGTGCATCTGATCATATAATCAACAGATTTGATCTAGTTGAAAATTTTATTGAATTGGAGATACCAATAAAAGTATTAATTGCGAAGAAAGGACAATACATAACCATCACAAAGAAGGGCACATTGGACATCACCACCAATTTAGGAATAACAGGAACCTTGGAGAATGTCTTTTATTGTCCAGACATTCCATACAACTTATTATCAGTGAGAAGAATGCAGGAAGCTGGTATGGTAATTATTTTCAACCAAAAAGGGGTTGAAATAAATAGAAATAATAAGGTCATCATGACAGGTGAGTCGTTAAACAATTTGATTGGTATTAAGTTTATGGTTAATAAACATGTTCAGGTGAATACAGTTAAACAAATAAACTATGAATTATGGCATCAGCGTTTGGGCCATATTAGTAAAACAAAGTTTTTAGAATTGAGAGATAAATGCATGATCGAAGACATAGGGCAGATCGAAAATATTTCACCTGATAATAATTTATGTGAGGCATGCATTAATGGCAAATTAGCAAGATTGTCATTTAATAAAATAAAAGATAAAAGCCATGTAAAGCGACCATTATTTATAATACATTCGGATGTTTGTGGTCCTATCACTCCTTCTACGGTTAATGATAAAAATTATTTTGTTCTGTTTATTGATCAATATACTCACTATTGTGTCACTTACCTGATTGCTCATAAGTCGGAAGTCTTCACAGTTTTTCAGGATTTTGTGGCAAAAAGTGAAGCACATTTTAATTTGAAAATTGTAAATTTATATTGTGACAATGGTAGAGAGTATTTATCAAATGAGATAAAGAATTACTGTATTAAAAAAGGCATTACATATCACTTGACAGTTCCGTATACCCCTCAATTGAATGGTGTTTCAGAGCGAATGATTAGAACAATTACTGAAAAGGCTCGTGCAATGATTGCGGGAGCTAGTTTAGATAAGAGTTTTTGGGGAGAAGCTGTTCTAACCAGTACATACTTAATTAATTTAACACCAACAAGAGCTCTGAAACAGTCCAAGACACCATATGAAATGTGGCATGGTAAGAAGCCACAGTTAAAATACTTGAAGGTATTTGGTTCTACTATTTATATTCACAATAAAACCAGAAAATCAAAGTTTGATGAAAAATCACTAAAAGGTATACTGGTTGGGTATGAACCAAATGGTTACAAAGTATGGGATGTGGAAACTGGCAAGTTTATAGTAGCTAGAGATGTAATTGTAGATGAAGTTAGTTTTTTTAAAACTAGACCAACAGCAAAGACTGAAGGGGTTAATTTAGAAGACACCCAAAATAAAACTGATGCATCTGACATATGGTCAAAATCAGTAGTTGATTCGATTGATAAATCTGATGGTAATAAATCAGATAAAGGTAACTCTAGCACTGAAAATGTCAAATTAAATAATGAATTAAGTAAATCTGTAGTTGAAACAGATATGGATGTAGATCCAGCATCTCAAGATTCTCAGAATTGTCACAATAATGATAAACAAAAGGAAGGTTTGTCATCTAAGCCAAGAAGGAGTGAAAGAATTAAAGGTCATCCTGCTGTTTCATATAATGAGAATGATATGTTAGATGAGTATTTATTAATAGCTCAATCTCTTGTTTGTAAAATCCCAACTTCATATGAAGAAATTAAAAGTAGAGATGATAGAGCTCAATGGGAATTAGCTATAGCAGATGAAATTAATTCTCTTCTGTTAAACAAAACATGGTCTTTAGTATCAAAGCCTCTGAATAAAAATATTGTGGACTGTAAATGGGTTTTCACATGTAAAAACAATGAATTTGGAAAACCATTAAAGTATAAGGCTCGACTTGTAGCTCGTGGTTTTAGTCAAGAATATTTAATAGATTATAATGAGACATTCGCTCCAGTAGCTAGAATTTCCAGTTTTAGAATTATAGTAGCCTTTGCAAATCAATTCAATTTACTTATTCATCATATGGACGTGAAAACAGCTTTCTTAAACGGTGTATTAAAAGAGGAGATTTATATGAGAGTCCCTGATGGGGTTAAAAGTAGTAAAAACCAAGTTTGTAAATTGCATAAAGCCTTGTATGGATTAAAACAGGCTGCAAGGTGTTGGTTCGAAACATTCGATCAATCTTTAATTGAAAAAGGTTTTAAGAATTCAGCTGTTGATCGGTGTATATACATATTAGATAAGGGAAATGTATCGAAAAATATATTTAGTACTTTATGTAGATGATCTTGTGATTGCAACTGCAAATTTAGAAACAATGAATAGCTTCAAAAATTATTTAATGCAGAAATTTAGAATGACTGATTTGAAAGAAATTAAACTCTTTTTGGGAATAAGAATTCAAAGAAATGAAAATGTAATAACATTAGACCAAAGTCAATATATAGAGACAGTTTTAAGTACATTTAACATGTTAGACTGTAAACCTGTTAGTACTCCACTTGAAAGTAAATTAGATTTTATAGCACTAAATTCTGATGAAAAATATGATGCCCCTTGTCGCAATCTTGTGGGTTGTCTAATGTATGTAATGTTGTGTACAAGACCTGATCTAAGCGCAGCAGTAAACATTTTAAGTCGGTATTTAAATAAGAACAATAAAGAACTTTGGAAAAACTTGAAAAGAATACTTCGGTATCTTAAAGGATCCGCTAATATAAAATTAACATATGTTCGAGGAGATTTTAATAACCTTTTGAGTGGGTTTGTAGACTCAGACTGGGGTGGTTCTGATACAAACAATAGGAAAAGTACAACTGGTTATTTATTTAAATTATTTGAACGTTGTACGATCACATGGAATACAAAAAGACAAACCTCTGTGGCAGCTTCATCCACTGAAGCCGAATATATGGCTCTTTTTGAGGCTATCAGAGAAGCATTGTGGTTGAAATCCTTAGTTAATAGTATAAATATTAAATTTTTAGAACCCATAATAATATATGAGGATAACAATGGATGTATTAGTATAGCTAACAATCCTACCAGTCACAAAAGATCAAAACACATTGACATAAAATATCACTTCTCTCGAGAGCAAATAGAAAATAAATTAATTAAATTAAAATATATTCCAACAGGTAATCAGCTGGCAGATATGTTAACGAAACCTCTACCAGCAGTAAAGTTTCAGGAACTAAGAAAAGGATTGGGTCTGGAGTAGTGAATTTGTTTTGTAGTATAATGTTAAGCGAATTTTTTTTTGTAACTTAAAGATAAATTAGATGGTCGGATTAGGTTTTCTGGGTTTTCCTAATCACTAGCAACGAATGTTGGACCATGTGTATATTTCCCAGTAGAACATAAAGAAGGTATGACACTTGTTTGGTAATTTTTGTTTTATAAGTTTTGTATTGTTTTATATCTTATTATTAGCTGGCTATCATTCAATAGATTTATTTTTGAGGGGGCGTGTAGGAATATTCTCGAGGTATACAAAAACAAACATTGAAAGAATGTCAAGTGGTCCAGAATGTTCTTTCAAAATGAAATATGTATTTACCTTCTAGGAAAACTTTCTCTTTTTTGTAACAAGATATTTGTTTTTAGGTTTAAAGGACAGTGAAATTTATCAACATGTGCAAGTCACATTTATAGTACAGTTTTATTATAAGTAGTTAGGTTTTTTAGTTAGTCAGGATAAGTTTTGAGATATAGTTATTTTTCAGTCTCCTATAGACTTTTTCACAAGTAAGTCGTTGTGCCTTCTAAGTGTAATAAACTATTGATTAAAATTGAAGACTGTGTTTTTCTTTAATATTTGATATTTAGTAACCTTTCCCAATAAAAATGAGTAACTATGTGTCCTTGTGGAATACTAGTTACCACCATCCGGTTAAATGAGAATAATATTTTCTGCCAGCTGTAACATAATAATTTATTACTTATCATATTTGTTACCGAAACATGCTTTATATAAAACCAACAACTAAACTTTTATGAAATTCTTAATAACTTGAAAAATTACAAAACAAATTGCAGTTCAACTTTTCAACAAAATAATAAATTTGGCAGACAGGTTAACAACAAATTGATTTATAGTCTTACGTATTGCTGTTCAGGTAAATGCCTGAAAATAGGATTCTCATCACATGAACCGAATCAAGTAAAAGGTTAATTGATTTGATCTGCTCCCAATAAAGTTGAAATCGTAATTTTGAAGTAGGTATATTGGATAAGACTCCTACCATTTTAAACAAAATTCAGTTCATAATTGGTGATATGAAATATCTGTATTATGTACTTCTTGGTGTGTTTTGGAAGTAGAAAGTTTAGTGTATGAAATGACACTTTCAAGATTTCCCAAAGATGATAGAATCTATGAGTACAGTAATACCTCGAGATACGAGATTAATCCGTTCCATCCCCCCAAAAAGCCACCTCAGTTGTTCTTGTTACGTGTTTTTGAATAAGAAAAATGTATAATATTTATAAATGACAAATATTCCATAAAAACATAGTAGAAGACAATGTAAACTGGTTGTTCCATCGCCTCTGTACCGATGTCGCCATATGTATGAACCACGCCGAAACAGTTTCATACGTCGACATGATTGATGTATTTAAGGTGCCAGTGCCATCATAAAACCGGCACGTCAGATGCATCATAAACTGGCGTAATATTTCGTCGACTCGGCGTGTGTCAGAGGGTTGCAGATCTAGAACTAAATCCTTTTGTTATTTAATTCCAAAGCATTGTGATTAATTTAGTTAAATAAATTTATAAATCGAAACTGAACTCCTTTTATTTTTCTTCGAAAAACAATGATATTCGCGGTAGACGAATCGCGAATCAACACTGGTTTGAGAAAGTATATTTGAATTTTGGTCACATAAATGCTACTTACACATAGACAACCTAAATGCATCTATGCATTTATTGTATGCTTAATTTTAGTCACTGCTTTTCTCTTCACTGGTCTTTGCCTTTTTCGCCGGATAAAACAAAACTGTCCAAGGAGGTTTCTGCCGGCTGTTCCTCGTATTTCAAAGCACAAGTTCGCTCGCTCGACGGCTCGTATCTCGAGGTAACTACAACTGTACTTGACCCAATTGTGGTTTCATGAACTCCTCAAGATCGCTCTAGGCTTTCACAAATTAATTGTTCAAAGTGTAATTATCAGCAAAGTACAACTTAATTTTCAAGTGATACAGTTATCACTTAAACAAAAAGCTATTCTATTAAAATTGATAAGACTTTTGAAAATAATTTCTTGAAATCAAAAGAATGAAAAGCAAAATTCTCTGAATATTTATGAAGAAAAATTGCAAAACGTGAGAAAATTCTTGATTCAATTATCATTTCTCGATTTCTTGAATATTGTATAGCTCAAAACCCGGAGAATTCAAGACTCCCACGTTCTCGAAAAGAAAAAGAATTTCTTAAGTAATGAAGAAAATTTTCTTTAATGGAAAAAAGGTAAATATTAAGAAGCCACATTTGTTAAAAACAGCACAGTGAAGTGTATGTTTAGTTAACAATATTTATTTTTTCTTACGCTGTTTTAATATACTGTTATAATTTGATTTAAGTCAGACACATTTTTTATGCATTAAATATCAGAAATTACAATCAATTACGGCTCACTTAACTTGGTAAAGGTAGAGTTTTATAAGGTAACTATGGTCGATGTGACAGACATGCGTTTTTCAAATAAGTAAATAAGTAAATAACTTAAATAAGTAAGAACATTGCCATGTTGAGAATTAGAATTCTTAAGAAATGAGGCTGTTGATCTCACGATGTCTTCAGATTGTCTTAAAGAAATCGCACCACACAAAACAAACATTTCACTTGAGGCACGTTTGGAATTGTGTCTTCACAGTCACGACAATTTGAACATGATTTTCTTATGTTTTTCTAAGGAATATAATAATTTTTGAATTAAGTAATTTTATTTAAATTTTTGACGCAATTAAGTGACGTAAATTTGAAGTGAAGGGATCATTGAATGTCTGCGTTCAGAATCGTGCCTTGCAGAAGTTATGTAAGTTACCTGATTAACTGCTTTTTCCAACAAGTCTCTATTCAAAAACTACTTCTAAGAGGTGGAACACGAAACTTGCAGCTGTTTTAGTCATTACGAGGTTTGCAAAAACCTTCTGTGAAATTGTGAGTTATCCAAAAATCAAAAATTAAAATTAATTAAAGGACAAGTCTGTCCCCCTGTTGATGTGACGACTTTCCTGTTAAATACTTCCTGGTAATTTGTGTCGCTATATAATGGTAGCATGTCTCTAGAGAGTTGTCTTACAGATGCACTTGCTAACTTTATATTATAACTAGAAGTAAACCATGCACCTGAAAATGGTGGCACAACTTATACCAACTACCAAGTCTGCATTTCATCTACTTCGCTTGGCTGAATTTGATCATCTTTTGAGTCCATCACTGAAACATGAAAGAACAAAATTACCTTTTGTATAGTAATCTAACATTAACAATCTTTTCCACACTTCATGTATGTTAGTTGCTTCATTGTATGGCAATAAAACAAAAATTTAAAACAATTCTTTGATTGTGCAAAATCTCCAAGTGTGGTGGTTGAATTGAAATCGTTCTTCCTTCCGGTCATATACATTTTCCAACCAGTCTTCATTCTGTGTAATGCAACCTCTCTTTTCATAATGCAAAAGTCAACCTGCAGTCCAACCTTCCGCTCTGTGGGTTCTAGACACCTGCAACCGTTGAGTTTCCCTCAAAAGTGAATTTCATTTAAATTTCCATTTTCTCATTTTTGCAGACTTTTAACGCTTTTGTCTGTATTTTATGTTACATTCTGAAAAAAATATTATTATGTAAGTCAACTTTCATGTAAACTGTATTCGGTCGAGTTCACTCAAATGGATATGTTCGACCTGAAGCTATAGAAACTCAATGGAGTATGAATGGCACCCGTGAACGAAAATGTGACTCAACTGGTTGTCATAGATTTGACGTCATGATGCTAATTAAATCACGTTTAACTTGTTTTAATTAAAAATAAGCCTTTGATTTTACTTTAATCCTGACAGCTACACTTTCTTGAAATTTTAAAGACAACCAGGGAGCTGACTTCTGTGCAACCTCTTTCAAGTTACGTTGGGTGTCGCATTTCCACAAAAAGATCAGCTGAATTCGCAAGAAATAAATAAAATTAATTAAGATATCTGTATCATGGATACTATAGAGAAATCTACATTGAATTGAATGAATCTAGTTAAATCTTCACGAATCTCTTCACCGGTTAACAGTTCTCATCACATGATGGTGACATCTCTGTGTGATTACAGAAATGTTAGTGGGTGCATGTGCCATCTTCAGGGATATTTTAATTTTTGACGATTTTCGATATCTGCAGTGTAAAGTTTGCATAGCACTGGCGAAATGCGTGATCCTTGTGGAACTTCTGCTTCAATGAGCTTTTGTGTGGATATACTATAATAAACATAAGAACCTTATTCAAACTTCTTCAAGATAAAAATCACGAGATAACCATTTAGCAAATGTCGATAAACGAAAGGTGAATAGCATCGAAGGTGCCAACAGAAGCACCTCCGTGCAAAGCCCTCGAATGCTATTGTTATGTCAATTGATGCCCATCAAAATTTGTCTTATAGAATTTCGAATGTTCACAGAATGTAATTTATATTCTTTACTAAATCGAGATTTAATATCTTTGAATCTCAAGTGTGTCTTGTCTTCCAGGTGCCAACAGGAACTCTTTAAAAGCAATTTGAAAATTCACGATTTTATGCTAAACAGTTCAATGAAAGTCTTTTGTCAATTCTTCACTTTTATCTTTTGAATTCGGATTTGATAAGGTAAAACCAGTATATCAGTGGGTTTTCTCGAGATTATCCGAAACAAAAAATAATAACAAATTGAAAACAACATATCTTGCAGCTTTGTTCTTCAGGGGCATTCACATTTTAGCTACCATTTTGGGCCTCTTTTCGGTGATTTATCATAACACAACCAATAAATACATATAACTATTGGATTATGTTTGGATGATAGAATAAATAATTGGACACCTGACTGAATCTTAGGAAGCTTCTTTGAAGACTCGTCGTTATAAAACTAATGGAAGCAACTGAAGCTTGAAGCTATTCGCTTTTCTTGTTACGGAAAGAACATTTTTCTGCCTTTTTCTTTGATATCTCGTCAGAACAACCTTTGATTCTGACTGATTCCATTAAATGCTCTTGTTCATTTTCATACAACACGATATTTTCCACTTTCCTCTTTATAAAGTGACGTACATGTCAAAGGTCATTCAACTTTTCACCTTTGATTATAAAAATTCTTCACTTCTTTTCTTGTATCAAATGAATTTCTTGCTTGTTCCATCACCGGAAGCATTTCAAAGATACTGTTAACATTATGACGACACATGTCAAGGGAACATTAGTAATTTGGATATTCAATGGATAATAATATCTTTGAAAATCATAAATGTGACCACATGATTGATGTGTAACATAGGTGCCACAACCAGGTGATGGGGAAATCATTGAACATGTCAAGCTCAAGAGCGCAATGCCTTCAAGATGTGTTCAAGAACTTTGGAATGCCGATTATGATGACAAAAATTACATCCCACTCAGTGCTTCGCCGAGAACAACGAAAGGCTAAAGACCCGGGAAGAATGAATTTTCTTCAGTGTTTATCCAATTGTGACAGTAGCAAGTTCACCAAGTGTCGTTACACCTTTACTTTTTGCAACGGCAATAAAATCAGATTTCTCACTCCGAAAGTGTCTTGACTTTTCACCTTTTTTCAAAAATTCCAATCTCAAAATTCTTTTTCCCACACGAAAAAATTCGCTAACCGGAAAATTCTTCTACATGAAAGTAATTACATACGTCAGGTAATAAAATTGTTCTACGGTTTGTTAGCTTCCTGTAAACCTGAGGGACAACAGTCATTTGGAAAAGTAAATTCTGCAAGAAAACGAAATCATTGAAAAGGCGTCTTAAACTTTCGAAAAATTTCCAAAAAAGGTAAATAAAGGTTTGCCATTGACCTTGACAATTATGTCTTCACAGGAAATGACAGAAGTTAGAATTTGTTGATCCCCATTTTTATTAAGACAAAATCCAAAATTTTGTAAAATTATTCTAATGGAACTTTTTTGTTAGAAAAATTATTGAATGAAAAGCTTTCAAAGTTAATGAGTTCTTGAAATAAACGTTAGTCATCGTTTTCTTCGACCTCGAATAATTGTTAATTTAAGAAGGTTCCGTGGAAAAATTTAAATTGCTAAAATTGCCAGGAAAACGAACATTGAGGAAGAGGTAAAAATTATTAGTTACCTGCGAGTGTATGACCTTTGAGTGACTGTTGTTTACACAGGAAACTTTCCTTTCTTAATATTTAATGAATTTAGGTGAATAACTTATCAACTTGAGGTAACCATTGACGTTTCAAGATTTTCAGATTAAAGAAACACTGAGACGTTACAAATGTCTCAAATATCAAACAATTGAGTTGTTACAACTTTGTGGCAATATCTCGAACGTAGTAAAGACTTCATTCTTGTTATTTGCCTTTAGAGTTCGTTAGCATTATTAAAAAGTAATCAAAATTTTTACACAAAATCCACAAACCTCAAGTGGCATTAATCATCATCATGGTCGGTGCAAAAACAAAAACATGAGAAGCTCAAGAAACCGATTCTTGTGTTACAGTGGTTTGGCTCAAAATTATTGTGAAAATTTTCTAGAAATACTCGTAACGAAGAAAAAAAGGTTTTTGATGTAAAACGGAAGTTGCTTCGGGTTTATGTAGTTATTACATGTTTGAAGTAGTTAGAGATATTGCTAAATTCATTACAATAAAAATAAAAATGTATTGCAATTGGGGAAGACATGAAATCTGATCGTAAAGTAGTCAACAATTTTCGCTGCTACCTTTTTGAAACAGCTTAATGAGAAATGACTTATTCAGGGCAATTTCCGAGATAAAAGCGGATCTATTAATCTACACATTATCCACCATTCTAGGTTTCAGGAATCACATATCCCGCTTGAAACTTTAACAAATCCATAGTCTGGTCATGATGCATTTCTATTAAGGTTCAGTAGGGTTCGGTTAAATGATCAAAAGGTTGTGAGATGATTCGGAACCATTCAAAATAATCAACTGTTTTTGCAGAACCTTACCTCTGTAGGCCTAAAATAGGGAAATGCGTAACAAAACAAACCTTTTTTGCGAGGCTCTCGGATCTGGTTAGGGAAAAAACTGAAACCGTCTGATGTTGGCATTTCGTGTCACGTTTATGTTAAAGTTTTTATTACTCCAAAGCGTGGTAATTTTGAACGATATTTTTTGTTGTTGTTTCGGGTGGAAACAACTCCATGTTTGAAAATGGAGTAGATTCAGAGAAAAACATACAAAACCTAGCCAGCCACGCAACAAGCGGATATCAGTCGTTACACATCGCAGCTCTTGCATGACACCAAGAGGGGGATCCTACCAAAGTCCGGATGACGTAGCTATATAACATTTCAGGGTAGATGCGCGGTCTTTTTGAATTTTTGAAATGGAAGTGTTGCCATCTCTGGATGTTTCGGAAATTTGGATTTCTGTGAGTCTGAATTCGATGTGGATTCGGTGGTCTTCAAACAGTAGAGATTCCACTGAGTTTCAGTTAGGGACGAGGGATAGTACATATTCAGACACCGGAAAATCGAGTTAATGTTTTGTGAGTTTCGAAGAAGGGTGGGTAGTGACTGGAGTATTTTGGATTCAACTAGAATCGAGACGAGAATTGTTAAAGTTGGAATAAATTGTGAACCCATTCTGCAGTGCAAGTGGACAGTTCGAAGCACCTGTGCAAGTGGTACCTGTAGACAAAGAACTTTTCGTTTACCTCAAAACCAGTCAGTGGTTGATTTTTGTGTCGGTGGTCACGTGCTTGTGTTGTTAAAGTGTGGGAACCTTTTTACCTAATCAATGGTTTCTCTCACGGGAAACTATCCTTGATGTGGGAATATACCTAGAAATCTTATGCAGGTGGGAATATTTGTTTAAGATAAAACATGACCCCAGCTTTGGTTTTGTCTGGACAAACGGGAAAGGTGAGTTAATTGTTTTCTTCTTGATTTCTTTCTTCAATTAATTATCCCACTCCAAAGGCAACGAATAAATTTTTGTTAATTGACTCAAATGAAATTCTAAATTCTGTTCGGAATTTTCGAAGAATCTTAGAGGACGAGTGGTCATCTTTCAGGATTGAAAAAAGATTGAAATATTTTCAAAATTTGTGTTTCTATTTTTGAATAACTTCTAAAATTATTAATAGATTTAGGTATTTGATTCATGAATCACAAAGTGCAATTAAAATTCCATGCTGGCGTCCTCAAACGAACCCTTAAACTCAAAACTCACAGTTCGAATGCTCACTCAAAAGTGATTTATTAAGAAATTTTCGTTTCGAAATCGTAAAAGTCTTGAAACATGAAAAACCAAAACCCAATTAAGTTGAATAAAAATTCAATAAATTTTTGATTTTATTTATTAAATAAAGTTCAAATTAAAATATTTAAACAAATATTTTTGTAACAAATGAATCGGGGTCAACATAATCGCAAATTTATCAAAAAATGCCATCGACCTAAAATTCAAATTGTTCAAGTTTGCGAATTAACAGTTTAGATTTTTTTTGTATTTGTTAAATTAAAGTTAAGAAAAAAGAGAATAGTTAAAAAAAATTAGTAACTGATTAATTGGAATGTGCGTGGATCATGACTTTAAATTATTTTTAAGTTTAATCAAAACTTTAAATCTCACCACAAACTGTGAAATGACGATTTGCTTCGTCTCGACATTTTCCACATTTTCCAACGGACAGGGCCAGGTCAGTCGTCTGATTGATAATAAATTTAAAATTAAAAAACTTAAAATTTTTAAAAAATTATCATGTTATTAAATAAATATTTTTAACAAAAACTCCGAGATTCAAACGACTGAATTCGGATAAAAGTTGTACCTGTTGCTCTACATTTTGAATTAATGAATTAATTAAAATTAATTTCTTTGTTAACTCAGTGCAGTACGCAAAAATAATAATTCAATTTGCGAAAACAGAATAACTGAATTTAAAAACAAAAACCCCAACAAAATATCGTTACAATTTTCAGTTGAGTAGAAACGACTTTGACAAACCAAAGTTCCGTAAACAAGCAGTCTTCCGTTAACGTAAATTGAATAATATTATTATCTTTTTCAATTTGAATTATGCAATGACGAATAGCCCAATTGTAACGTGATATACATGAGTCTGGGATTTCATATTGACCCGCAGAACGAGTAATCAGTGTCAAGTCGATGATTGATCTGAATGACATCTATAAATCAGTGAGTGGTTCATGATCACTAGCTGGTCTAGATTGATTGATAGCCAACTGAACAATTACTGACTGGAAAAAATAAAATGAGTTAATTGTGAAAATGCACAATTTACAATATTATTGCCCCCTGGAGGTTACCCCAAAACAAAATATAAGTTTATGAAATTTCCGTTGATTGGCATTTTTGAACGAAATTAAAAATGACATTTCGAAGTGGCCATTGCAATAGTAACAACAGGAATGGCACTAACTCACGTATATTTTATAGGTTTTTGCCATTTGATCGAAAACCTCACCACCCTGAGAGATCCAAATGCTAAAAATTGGTGGCGCGGTCTGTCAAACCTTACTGCGTTAATTGGTCAAGTTTTCCTCTTTGTTAGTATTGTAAGAGCAATCTGTTACACCGACTTGATTAATACGTGGAATTGACATCTTCGACAGTGTAGTGGTCGTCGCGTATTTTACAATTAACTATCTTGATTGGTCAAGTTTCTAGTTTTTGTTTTACATATTTCTTCTTACTCTTTCATTTTGAATCATGTTGGCCCCATCTTCCAGTAAAAGGAGAAGTGAGAAAATCAGAAATTGTACTGGAAACTTGTTAGTGGCATTCCAAACATTTTGATGAAAGTGACATCTCATTTCAAAGATTGTCTCATATTTGCATGTCGCTTTACGCGAAAATCAAGAAAAGTAGAAAATTTTCCGGACAACTTTAAAATATTATCTTATCACTTCTTCTTCCCAAAACGCTTTATTTTTTAATAATTTGACTTTGCATTTTAAAATTTTTGCTAAGAAAAATAGTAATATCAATTCTTGTAAATTTTCCATATTAATTGTCAAATTAGTAACGACAATAACTTACTTTAAAATAAGTCGTCTGTCGCAAGCGTTGAACTAGTTCAAAGATGCTAAACATATCGTCATGAACTAGTTCAAACTGTCCCGTTTGTTCAAGCTATTAGAATATAAATAAGGGATGAATAATTAAGGGTTGAACTTCAAGACTTCAAAAAAATTTGTATGTTCTTATTTAATAAGAGAATTTGTAAAGATTGTTCTCCAAAAATTTTTAAATCGATCGGAGTGAAACTCTAGAGAGGAGAGCTTTCGAAAATCAACAATAACCAAGTTTAATGCACTACACGTCAAACTTAAATCGCGGTTTTCTCCAAACAATATTTTTGAAGTTCGTGGACATGATATCTCAAAAACTAGTTCACCGAACTTTTTGAAATTTTTCACACATCCTTAAAACACTATTGACTAGCGAATGAATAAAGAGTTTTTTCGTCCTTTTATCGCAACAAATTATATAAGGGAAAACATGGTTCAAATTTCAGTATTCGGAAACCAGTGGCCAACGACTGAATTTTGAATATTTTTCAACAAAATTTTTACAAAATATTCTTCAAACGGTATTCTTTCATATGTAACTCCTTAATTTAACGTTGCAAAACTTTGCATCACTTCGAATATACTGAAGAAAGAAAACACAAAGTGAAAAATTCACTTAACTTTATCTAAAGTTTTGGTCTAAATTTAGACCAACAATCAATGTTCATTCGTAGTTTTCTTATTTTACAACAGATTACGAAATTTTTTCCATAACTTTAAGTGATCAATCAAAATTGTTTGGAAATATTTAACATGTTCACAACTGTCTTAAAGAGCGAAAGCTAATTGTAGATCAAAGGTCATCAAATTGGATTGGTATGTGATAAACGGTTAGTAGCTACCTAATTTTTTGGAAAAATTTCATTATAAACCGAATAAACGGAATGTGTCAGTTTTAAATAAATTCATTAACAAACACGGCCGTACCTTGTACCATGTGTGGCCCTCTGTGGCTGTTCCTAAATTAAGAACACTCTCGAGGTCATGTTCATGAAGAAATCTCTCATATTTAAAAGGCTATAGACTTTGCAAAGTGACAGAATTTAGTGCACAATATGTTGTCATAAATCATTTCTGTGACATTTTCTTGAGCTGCGCAAAAATATGCGAAACACTTTCATGTGTGACACAGCAAGTAAAAGAAATCTTACAAAATCGGAAATCGCACATGGGTTTTGAGATATCCGCAATACCCTGGAGCAGGGTTTTCAATCAATTTATGCCATCGCACGAAAGAACAACTTCCTTATTAATCCCTGCAATGTGCAAAGAGTGAATTGTCTTAAGAAACTTGAAGTGTTTCTTACCATTCCTCCTTCAACATCTGCAGCCACATGGTGTTTGTATTTTAGCTCATATGCATTCAATATGTTTGTCCAAACTTCCCAATCGCAATCATCAATCGGATTGTTGCAGGAAGGCCGAGTTTTATTTGTTTCATTGTTTGGGTTAACGATTTCCATAAATATGTCCGTTCCAATTCGTCTAATCGATCTGATAAGTGAAACTACACGACTTGGTAATAAGTAATCACCAAGAATCCGTTTTTATGGATCGCCAACACATGGAGTGGGTTCGAATGTGGGTTACAGATAGTTTTTTTAATATATTTTCCGTGTTATTTAATAATAATTGAAACATAAAAATGTTTCTTGAAATGAAGGTAATCAAGTCTGTGTTTTTATGATTAGCTTTTGCTTCTTGTCTGGTCTGAAGGAGGTTTTACAATATCTACTTCTCGAAATCACTTTTTTATTCAAATTAAATTCAAATGTCTGTCGGTCGATACGTTTTGTGGAAACTTTAATAGGCATATCGTATAAAGGAAGTTTTTCACCTCAAGGGTTTCTCATGATCTAGTGATGGAATCGTTTAATAAGGTTCTGCCAATTTGGGTTTATCTACAAAATGACTACCTTGACGTCAGAATGTCTTGTAAGGACAGTTATCTTATAGTAAAAGTTTAATAGAATTTGCCTGCAGTGCAGTGGTGTCAGGTGTTAATTTCAACTTTATGCTAATAAATCTTCGACTAAACAAGCAATGACTTAATGAATGTCCTTCAACTTAAATATCCTTGCAAGGATTCCCATAGCTGTCCCAGACGACAAGGCGGCGTTATGACAAATGATACTCTGTCACGAAATGGTTTACGTGGAAAATTAATTCATTAAACCTTTAACCCTTCACTGTGAAAGGTTTTTATTTACCTGACATTCAACCCGTACAATGCATATAGACATAACTGACCATAGCCAATGTGTAGCTTCTGCGTTGCGTGTTTCATTGGATTAAGACTACTTTGTAGCCACATAAACTTGACATTGAATCGATGTCTGTAATCAAGATTCAAAATGCCTTCAGCTATTTGACGTGGAGCATAAATGGGAGCCACATTGAAGTCCATCCATAGATGTGGCGTCTATCATATACATTGTAAGCGTGACTCAAGTGTGAAAGATGGGTGTGCCCAATAATGAAAACCTTCACTTTTTGGCGTGTGAAATATTTCTTCAATTTACACTTCTTTAGTTTGTGCAGAAAATTTGCATCGTACGTGACTTGACTTAGGGCGAATGGTAATGACGAATGGTCGATGATAGCCACTGCCCATTCTGGAGTTTAATTTGTCTCTTCGGCGCTGCAAATTGGAGAACTGGAGTCATCTTCATCTAAATCCTTTGTCAAATTATTATCAATAAGTGCCACACAAATTTGGCGGCACTTCTTTGAAACCTCTTTATTGGATAAATGAATAACCGCTCTCTTTTGATAGTTTCTTCAAATTCAAAAAGTTAAAGAAGCAAATTGTTATTTATGCTTCATTGTTTACTGAAATACGAGCTTTATTTATTCACTTAAGCCATTCGGATTGCATAAATCACATTCCAACCTCAAACAGGATGTTGATACAATGTAGGATTCAGTCATATTTTGATTTAGAACGAACATAATTTTGTGATATTGGCTTCATCGTTTATTGTTTCAACGAATGAAGGATGATTTCAAATTCGAAGAATTTAATATCGACCGCCATCTGAATGTGACAAAGTGCCTTTTGGTGTTATCCAACACTTTACTTTTATGGTTCCTAAAATTCAGTTTTATGACATGTGCTGTGTTGTTAACCGACAACGCAAGTGATGCTTCAAACATAAGAGTATCTGTGGCAGATATTGAAAAATTTTCTTTAAAAAGGTGCAATGAAAACTCTCAGCAGCGACATCTCCTTGTTGTTAGCCGAACTTCAAACATTTTGAGATCAAAGTGAATCCTGGTATAATTTGAGACAACGAGAGCCACATTCTATTCCCATCTCTTACTCTGTCTCAATCTTCATCTCTGATTTGCACATTTCCACTCCAGAGCAAAGTTTCTTGTGAGTTGGATGCCTACGTCTGTTGTTTCTTGCAGTTTCCCGGAGAATTTTCTTCACAAAGCATAGTAGATGTTCAACTGTATCTTCCTCCTTTTCGCACTTTTGAGAATTTCTTGTTTACGAGATAATATTCATTTAAAATCCCTTTCATTATTCCAAGAAAATCAACTGCATATCCTCATACACTTGACTGCTCTCTGCATAACTGTGCACAAAATCCAGATTTAAGGTCATAGAAATCAGGATTATGGTTACATGTAGATAAAGAGAAGTCTTAATTAAAACCACATCGGATTTCAACTTTAGCACTTTATTACTACATTGTATACAGTGTTGAGTTACATATCAGATTTGAATTTGAGTTAAATGCAAATGAATTAAATGCTGTAATTAAATTTTATTTAAATGGAAAATATATCGTGTTCCAACGAAGTTTCGTAAAGTTTCAAAATATTTCCATAGAAATAGTTGTGCTATCTTTTGAGCAAAATGTGCGGAATGAATTCACAAGTAGCTCGGCATGGAAATGGCGATAAAAGGTTAAGGTTTCACTAAGATAACCGTCATTGAATGTTAGTTTTATTTTAACAACTTCAATTCGCTTTCATCGAATGAAACTGACTCAAGATGGCAACTTCCGTATGAGTTCCAGAAGTACAAGTCAAGTATCGACTGGTAAACTTTTGAAGGAAAGAAAGCAAATCCCTTTTTAGTGCTTGTATTTTATTAAAAACGTTGAACGGAGAAACATGTAGATGAATTATTTAAACGTAGAACTGCAAAATATGTAGGATATTTTTTTAAGGAAATAAACTCTTCTGTATACTTAGGGGGGACAGAAATGTCAAACGAGAAATTCCTATAAAGAAGTGAAAATTTTCCACTTCCTCAGTGTCGTCTGGGATTGAGCGTCTTTCTTGGATTCCAGGAAAATTCCTCTACTCCAAGCGTTTAGCGTAGATAAACGTTGTACGTTCTATAGTGCGGAACTCAACCTTCCGTATGCCTGCTTTGCATATAAAGTAGACATCAACAAGATGGGGCAAAACGAGAGGGAGGCTATGACACCTCCAACAAAACAGACACGACCAACATCCGACCAGATTCGACAAAACCCAAACGGACAATGGGGATTTTTTCAAATTTTATTTTTTTCCCAAATTGAATTTTCTCAAGATTTTATTTTTACCCCATACTGCCATTTTATTGCAGACAAGTCTGGCAGGTTGTCTGTCACACTATACCGACAGGAACATAAATTGCCGCCCAATGATTGCTCCATCCATGGAATGAATGAGGCGCAGTCTATGCGGTGGCATAACCACGTCTTTATGTTTTTCCTCAGTTTTTCTGCATTTAAAGCTGAAGAGACATTTGCATTTATGGATTTTATTTTTCCAATTGACTTTATTTATATGTGAAATAAAACACGTTCCGATACAATAAGATATAGATGTGATATCTAAGATAACTTTAAGATTGTTGGAAGCGAAAAAACGCATCTGAAAGACTTTCACTTGGAATAGGAAGATTTGCTGCATTTTCAAAGAAGACTGTTGCTTTTGCCACAAGTGATTTGTTGCAGCTATTATCTCAGATTATTTTTCTTTTTTGTGGAAAATTGCATACAAAATACACTTTGTGTAGCGGAATTTCCTTACATGCGCTTACATTTTTCAGTGTCTAGGAATTTTCCATTTCGATGATTTTTCTTAAGACATTTAAGCCTTTGTTTCTTTGAAAGAAAATCCGATTTTTCATACATTCAATTTTGTACCATTAAGGATGAATTCAGTATGTGTATCTTCTTCGCCAGACAGTTGTCATTTATAACAAAATGATTTGCAATTCATGTCATCCTTGGCAGTGGTTAAAGTTTTCCACTTCGTTAGGTTCACTTGAAGAACCTTTTCTGAATTTTGCTTAAGAATCACAGCACGATGTCACCTTGAATTCTGACAAAGCAATTTTGTCTGAGAACCCATGGGGGTGTCTTCATTTGATTTAAAGTCAGTGACAGCTAGTAGTCACAACATTGTTTAATGTATATAATCACAAAATCAATGATGATGGAAAGTGTGCCGATTTGCACCTAATATTTGAAAAAAATAAATTTTATTCAAAGTCTCATGGTCACAATTTGAGTATGCGCTCAAAATGCAAATTTTATACTGCATCAAGTTCAAGGGAATGAGGGAATTAAGAGATCCTCCGTAAATTCAGGGAAGTACTGCAAGTACTAAATTGATTGTGGTTTTGAAAACCTTATTTATTTTAGTGAATAAACACTTGATGGATAATTTGAAGTGTAAACGAGAGGGAAAGGCTTGCAAAATGCACTTGAAGCGAAATCCGGTAATGCGTATATTTCTCTACAGAAAGCTTTCTATCGCAAATGCGGCAAAAACTACAACCAAGCTGACCTATTTTAAAGCTCAATCTCTATCTGAAGCTTAATGCATTTCACAGAAGGCAGAAGGAAAGGCTTGAAATTTGAATTTAATGAAAAACGAAAACGGAAAAAATTGGATAATAAACTTTCATGTATCCAAAGTGTATGTGTTGAATGAAATATGACACAAGTCTGAACGTTAACTCACACTACAACACACACAGATATACAAGGAAGGACATCATGGTTTTGTATAAAACGTAATTCCTTGCGCAATTTCGATATACCATTTAAAACATGTCGTTCGTAGCAGCACTACCCAAGGGTGCAACGATGTATTCTGAAATTTGGCTACAAGCCAGAAGAGCTTTTCATTGATTTTTGATCCAGGAAGTTTCAATACAGCGACAACCAAATTGAAGTTATAGCAACAACAAAGCAATTTTATACAGAATATGCTTAGAATATCCTCTTGTGTAACATCAACGATTGACATTTATGTCCTTAAGTCGAACGAAATTTGAAATATTTCTTAAAATTGCTTTTAGGTGACAGAATTTGTAGCTTTTCGATGCACGTGTGATATGTAAGGATTCCAAATGCAGTTAGGTGTACAATCGTTATCCTCGATGCTTTTATCCTGTACTAGGATGTAATTTTCGGGAATGGAAAACATTCAGTACGTTTATGTGTGTTAAAAAACGTCGACACATGACAGTTTATCCTTGTTTAACACAGTTTATCCAAATTTTCTTTGATGGGATATAGCAGTGAGACGGTTTTGTCCCTAATACCTCCACAAAATTTTGAAGATTACGTTCACAAGGCGTGGAACTTGGGATAAGATTTGTCCACGCCCTTAAAAGTTATTTTTTTCGCCCTTTGAGTTCCTTGTATCTTTTTGAATCACGTACAAAATGAACTAGTCATCATTGCTCTTATTTGAATACAGTTTGTCCAGTATTAAAAAATGTAAAATGACTTACTGGCACGACGTTTTTGGAATCCATTCCCTAGGGTTTTTGTGCTCCCACAATGTGTGACTAATTCATTCATGAGATTTGAAAGCTGTCTTTCATAATACTTTTCACGAAATTATCTACCCTTATTCCATGATATTCCTTATATCCTTTCACAAGCGCTCCATTAATGCGATCATCATGAAATTTACGAGACAACTTAAGGAAATATTCTTCCTTTAAATATTTTTGCGAACAATTAAAACGTTTAATAGGCAAAAACTCAATTTCCGGAAGTTAGGAAGTTGGAAAAATGCCAAAAAGTCTTAAAGAAATTTGCAAAAAAATTGCGGGAATTGACAAAAACAAAATTAATGCTACTCGGCAATTGGGGAGCTTTATGCTTTTTTAAGCAAAAAATATACTTTTCTTCCTATAATGCGACGATTTTTATGTATGATTTATGAATTACTTTGAGAATATTTTTTATTCATTCGATGTTGGCAACATTTGTGGATTGCATTAGCCAAACATTCGGGAACGTCTTAGATTCGGTAATGGGGCACAACCCTCGCATTTGGAAGCTTATTAGAGCAATCTTTCATACAAATCTCTGCATCAAGTCCTTATTGTACTTGATTAAGGAGTTCGAAATCCTGCCAAGCCATATAGCATAAGAAGTGCAATTAGTTTTTATCCGTTTTGTGTCCAGAAAGAATGATTTGGAATGATAGGCTTCTGAAATAACTTTACATGAAGCCTCCTGCAACGCTTGTAACCAAAACATGAAAGTGTATGTTTTCTTGCTATCCGACTCTCCAAAATTATGGGAGCACTATGACTTCTGTGACACGAGTTACCCAAAAATTCTGCCCTTGGTGTACTCCAAAAGAATTTACAATTTCTTTGTGAAATAACAAGTTCGTTGTTATGTTGCAATCCTGTTTATGTTGTTACGTTTTATTAATAACAACAAAAGCTCACACGGTTTTCCAGCTTTATTGCAACACTCAGTGGATTTATGTCGAGTATTTCTTGAGTCCGTAAATTTTTCTTATTCTAAGAATAGTTTGTCATATTTTTAAAGAATTAAAAGTTTTAAAATAACGACTATCATGGCAGTCCCCTTCTGGATTTTGTGCTGGTCACTGTTGAATCGTTCGTGATACTCGTATTTATTTGAAGATTTCTGTGAAGTGATAATCATTGTGTGCTACTGTGTTTTGTGACGATTGTGATGTAAATCCTTAAATAAAATACATTTTCATCGGACAATTGTACAACGTATTTGTTACGTAAATTCTTTAAAGATGACATAGAAGCTAAAGCCAGAGAACCTTCCGCTCGAAAACTGATTTAAATTTCATCATGAGACAATTACATTCAAGAGACACATATTGTTCAATTTAAAAGTTTTCATCGCATCTCCTTAAATAAACTTTAAATCACTTTTAACTGAAATGTTATGTTCGTGTCTCCATGCATATTTCACGTGTCAATGTCACATTCTATTCCGTTTATGATGTGAAATTGGAAAAGTGTCATAATAGATTTATGAATATTTTCTGCAATCCATAAACCACGTCTGTCTGACTGTCTGATTATGTTTCCATTTTCTCATGATATTTCCATCAAGAACAAGATGCAAAACGTTTACGTAATTTGTCATTTGATTCGTGATTGATTTGTGAATTTAACTCATAGGCTTTTCATGAAGTAAGAAGAAATGTTTTCCAGAGATGAGGGTCTCAATTAATGAGCAAACTTTTAAGGAAAGCTTGCCTAAGTTGTTTGCATTTCATACAGAGAATCAAAAGGTTTGGAAACTATAAACGGAAAACCTAGAAGCCTGATTCAGGTTAAGACAACAAAAGAATATGCAACTATACTTGCATTTCTTTGAGTCTCTTTCTCTAGTCAACTCATTAGTTGAAGTCGCGGAAATTTCTCCAGAAATTAGTGCTTTAGGACTGGTTCAACAAAAGCTTTTTTACTTATTAAAAAATTCATTATCCCATGAAATAAATTACGTCCCACACATTTGCAATGTCACCTCGTTCCACATCTATCTCTTAGACACCTGTCTTCCTAGATGATATGAATAGTTTTGTGTTGAAGCTGATTGTACACTTCTACTGCTTGGTGGTTTCCAGAGTCGTAAAACAATGGTGATTCCCACACATACAATACCATTAGTGTCCCGCTTTTGCACCTGCAAGTATCAAGTGCAATAAATTTGATGAAGCATTTTGGTTGCTTTTGTTCCACTCGGTTGCAATGTCGCCGTTGGAGAAATTGACTCTTCACATGGGAGCTGAATGGATTATTGTTCTATTGTTTCATGTTCCCGTGGGATATTTAGTTTTGTGATAAACGTTAAAACCGCACACGAGACATGTTTCTTGTGTCAACAACGATATCACTTCATTAAACGTGTTGTGAGAGACATGGGGAAACTCTTTTTCAGACATAAAATTCTTGTGAAAATTATTAAACTAGCAAAATATGAAACCTGACTTGCATGTCTCGTTATCCTTCTTCATCCTGATTTTGCAGTGAATTCGTGCGAGACTCGATTTCCAGTCTGTTATACTGAAACTTTAAGAAAAACATTTTTGTCAAGTCGAGCAATAAAACATTCCGTGTACATCCTTGAAAGGATGTGTAAACTTTAAAGTTTTCACGTCAGCAAATTTTCATGAACTGAAAGTTTTTCCTGATACCAATACGGTTCAACAAAATAACAAATAACATGGAGGAATTTCTTCTTCAAAGGATTCAGGTAATTTTATATATCCTTTTGAAACTTGAAGTGAATTCATTGTAATTTTAAATCTTTGTTCGAATCGTTGTGGAATCGGATTTACCACAAACTTGATTACCTTCTTACGAGAAAAGTCAGGTCATTGGGCTGACATCAATTTGTCAAAGCCTCAACCACTTTACCTGTCATTAATCTGAGAATATATTCGATAAGGAATCTTAATAGCATCGCTTCGAGACTGCCCACATTTAAAAATTCATATTTTCTTATATCGCAAATAAGATAAATTGTATTAATTTAAAAAGCTGTTTCATTTATTAAAAAAATTATAAAGAGGAAGTTCGAATGAAACGCAATTACAATAATAAATTCAAGAGTTGGTTCAAAATCAATTAAGATCATGTACTGATCATCTAGTATCACCTGCAAAAGGAAATGCTTCGCAGATTAGTGTAATGCTGTTTGAAGTTTTAAGACTTCCATTAAACAATTAGGACCTGCATTCATAAAACTTAATCACGTTATAAAATTTTATTAGACCTGGTATTTGTTTCACACTAAAGTAAAGAACTGCAGGCTTTCGTGTGCATTCAAGAACGATCGTAAATTCCATTGGACATTTATCTTAAGTACGCCTTTCAATTGGAGTGAATGAGCTTAGGGAAAAGGTTCAGTAAAACCTATGGCTAAGGTTCTAATGGGCTGGAGAACCATCCAACCAAGACTGTTTATTGTCGCTGATTAGTTTGTGACTTCGTGAGGATTTACCGGTGAACGTTAAGTTATTTCTACTTCCTTATTGCTTCAGATTCACTTAGAGTTGCTCGATCTTCATCTTTACTTAATAAGTATAAACTTCTTTTTCGCACGGAAGTAAGAACAGTAACTCTACGAAGATATTTTTCAGTCTTCTTGACTTCGTTTCCAATAAGTCTAGGCTCAATCTGTACAATTAATTCCAATGAATCTACAAAATCAGACATCTATTCTACACGTGCGTTCGAAAACCACCAATTTACAGAAATCTTGAAAGCATTTTCAAATTAAAAGCACATCGTGTAAAAAATATTGCCGTTTGATTCGAAAATTCCAAAACTCCACAAATGTGATCTGGTTCAGTAAAAATTGTTGGCCGAAATTGCATTGTTTGTTTTGGCAATTTGACAAAAATAACTTGACCCGCCGACATCCACACTGAACTAAAGAGGGAAGCTCCTTCAAGTGGAATTCCGTTTTTGCATGTTTGAGAAGCCATTTTGTGTTATTTCTTATATCATGTGGGTTGTGGAATGCAGAATATTCCCAAAAGTTGCAAAAATTCATGCGAAGCCCTCAGAAATCACGACATCATTTCTGTAAGTTGTTCCAAGGACTTCAAGTCTAGAAACTGCTTTAATTCCTTATCTTTCCCTTTTAGAGATGACGAATGACGTTACATTAGCACGTCCATCAAGTTCCGTCATTTCTCATGCAAATTACAATCCGGAATATGAATAGCAAGAAACAAATGAACGCCTGCATTCATTTGTGATATTTTATTCAAATGAACAAAAGCTTGTCGTTCTTATAAATGCAGAAACACTTCGTGACCCATGCAATAAAAAGTGTTGGTCAAGAACGATGGCGACGACGACGTTTTCTTTAAGACCCACAAGTCTTGATGTGGAACATGAAATTCGTGGTTACATAATTGAAGCTTTTCAATCAAAATCGTGATAAAAATTCAATTAGGTCGGAAGCATTGAAAGCTTTTTAATGCGGTCGTGTCACATTAGAATTGTAGGTGGTAAATAATGTAAATAGGATCCATCATCCGTTTGAATTCTCTCTAACTCTCTTATATTTGCACGAACTGAATGACTCATACACTTCTTCGCCTTCATGTACACAATCACATAGCCATGAAACGCACGTTTTTCATATGGAGAAATGAATTTTACAAAATCTTGCTCTATCTTTCTCGTATGAGAGATTCTTCGCAAACCCGTTACTTGAATGTATCACTAGACTTTTTGGTTGTGAATGGTCAAGTATATGCAAGTGGTTTTATGGGTGTGTTTTGTCGAGAGACTTGTCAGGACTATTGGTCATATTAAGGAGTGTATCAGTTCATTCTCGACGTTAAAAATTTGGGAGTGGATACCTTACATGACTACGGGTCTTACAAGTCAAAAAAGGTGTTCGCAAACACCTCGTCAATTAAAACTGACGCAATAACAAACTGCGAATATTTTGAGTTGAATAACATATCACTTTTAGTGCTTTAACCACTTCAGATTGTTTCCAATGAGTTTCATTCGAATATCACGAAAGATTATTACAAAAACTGATTTATTGACAGAAGAATTAATCGAATAGAAGCCAAAGTAATTGCAAGTCTATAGCATTTCATATTACATTGTTAACCTGTCATTATATTTCAATAAAACTTTGTTAAATATTATTCAATAAATATTTCTTATGACCTTATAGCTTAAACGTTAAATTTCCACAACTAGGTATGACATGGACTAGTTTTACAAAAATCAATTTAAATAGTTTGTGAGAAATTGTAAGGAATCGTGCTGGCTGTAACTTATGCCCTTATGTTTTTATTTGACCCAGTTTTCTTTACAACCTTCTTTGAGTTGAAGCTTTGTTGAAACACTAGAGGTTGTCTTTACAAACACTATAACTTCAAGAAGCTTTTGCTCCAATAACTCTCGCCCTTTTGATGATTAACATAAAGAAAATGAATTTTTGTTGGAATCAGTTTCTACATAGTTTCTAGAATATTTAATATTTGCGCAATCTGAATTATACTAATAATTGAAAAGTCCTTCAAAAACAATTCAAAAAATTTTCTTTACGAATATTTAATATGTCATTATGAAGAATCCATTATTTATTACTTCTTAATTTTGAAAATGTATTTATAATAGTAAAGACTGAATTCATACTAAACTAAAATTAGTCCGGTTCTTCCCTCATTGCATTACTAATTCCGTAAATATCATAAAAATGCACGTAACTCGTGGTACATTCGGAACGACGACATATATAGGGATCTAAAGCTTTTAGCCCTCAAGCTTTTAGACTAAATCAACCAGTCCACCAACGACTCCTTCACAGAACTGTGACAAACTGACGCACACGACACTAAAACTTACCCTTACATAAGACAAATGATACATCTAATCTGATTTGAGAGAGGGGTGTTGATGGTACCCAGTCCGACAGTAAAGTAAATGGTGGTACCGACACTACATAGCAGCAAAACAACAGAGAGATCCACGAAGATGTAACTCGTGAGTGAAACAATTGGAACGATTTTCTCCTCAATTGTTCCGTTCAAACCAATTTTTGACAGTTGGTCAATTTTTCTTTTGCTTACATTTTGATATTTTATGTTTTATAAATTATGCGTGCTTTATGCGTTTGTTTACAATTTATAATTAAAATTCATAATTTCCGTGTTATTAAATAACAATTACGGCATGTTTTCCAGTCGTAAGCATTTTCCTCTTAATTGTCTTGATGAAAATAAAATTTTGACGTTTACCGAATGTTTGTTCTGAATATGTCATGTTTTGCAATTCAAATGGAGCTTTGAGAACTTGATTACTTTTGCAAAATATGATAAAATACAATTCATAATTAATACTGTATTAAAGTTTATCATTTCCGTGCGCTGAAATGAGAATTATCGCACGTTATCCCGATGTTTGCCCCGATGTTTTACACCTTAGTGAAAAATTCGACGCATTAGAAACATAATTACTTGGTAAAATGTAATAAATTATAATTCTGCAAATTCATAATTAGTATTTACTAAATTTATTATTGAAATTATTAGTAAAATTTGATTTCCGTGCGGTTAGACGAGAACTATCGCATGCATTCCACTTGCCTTGATAAGTGGATAATTTTCTCAATTACACACCAGACTTCCGAACAGTATAATGCACTTGTTAATTAAGCAGCACGTTGTGTAGTAGGTCAATGATTACATTTATAAGATTTTGCACGCACTGATTCTTTGAGCTAAAGATCTATTCGAGTTTCTATATAACTTACCCTGAAGTAGTGTTCTTATGACGGTGTGTCATGGAAAGTGTAAAAGGGTGTCAAGCCTGAATTACCCAATGATGGGTTTCTACGCAATGTGTAGCTGTTCAAGGACGGGCCCTTGTTAGAAGCCCACTATGTTTGTGATTCACACTAGTTGTGTAGGTGATATTGTCGGGTGATATGAAGCATTGGTGCTTTATCATGCGTAACATTTCAATAGCTTAGATACTTAGACTAGTGAAAGCCATTGAAGGTCGTGGGCTTGCAGGTTTATGGATACAGGCCAAGTATTATGGAGATACCGCAAATATGCGGGTTCAAGGTAAAATAATGAGGCTTTTATTCTTAGAGTTGAGGACAGGAGAAAGTTATAAAACATAAATTGCAATATGGCGCCACAAAACTGAAGGGCTTCATGTTTGTTTGTGCTGAAAGTTTGAAAGCAATCCTCCCTATTTTAGAATTCTTCCGGTTAGACAACCACAAAACAAAGCATTAAATCATGCAATAAAATATTCTTCACCTTCATCGTCTGTCTGCCGCAATTATAAATAACAAAATTTCAAGAATCACGTGAAATAAACCCTCGTACCTTGAGTAAAACCCAAAAAGTTGTTCTACAAAACCAATATATATCTATTTTGAAATTGTGGTTAGAAAGTTTGAAACTTTCAAAGTCAATTTTTCATCACAAATAACTGTTAAATCAATACCGAACCTACCACAACATTTTGATGTAGCCTTTGGCACAAGGCTTTTTAATTCATTCGAAGGTAGTAAAAAAGTAAGCGCTTTAACTACCCTTAAAAGTTATTTTCATATGGATGTTGGTGAGACCGCCTCGACTTTAATTCGATTCTGTTCAATGTTTCTAAAAAATGCAAAGTTTGAACTTGAAACGAGGGTTGGTTTTAGTTTTGAAATAAATTTATTTATACTATAAACGTCTATCTGGAACTCAATCGTTTTTAAACTCAGTTAAAACTCCCTTTATTACCCACTGATAAACACTCTAGGAAGTACGTCTTTATTTTAAACGATTTGTATTGGGGTGACTTTCAAAGCTTTTGCTATAATCCTTTGCTTTTCCCATCTGTCTGTCTAGAACAGCTTCAATTGTGTCCTAAACGATAACTCCCGGAAGGATGTACATCATGAAATCAATACTTTCTGTCTGGGATTTACTAGAAACAGAATGGTTTCCTTAATACAAAACCAGTGCTCAGAATCAAAAGGATAAGAAAAGTAAACTTAATTTACGACCACAAAAAGTGAAATTAATTTCCTTTTATGGTTTTCCAAATTGCCTGGGACAATCTTACGTATTAACAAATCCGCCATGTTGGCAATATTTCGACACTTCATTACAAGTTACAAACGAATCTAGCACGTTTCCTTTTATGTCCTTGACGATAATTTTAACAGGATAGTACTCTGGAGAAAGTGAATTATTTTTTGTATTCAGTTTGGTATCATATCCTTCTTGTAGTCACTTTCTACGTGAGCCCTAATCATGAAATGTACGTGTTCCTTCCTATCCCTTTAAAGTTTGATAGACTTACCTGGATATAGAAATTTTTATGCTAGGTATTCCCAAAATCTTAAAGCCGCATTAATGAAACAAGTAAAGCCACTCTATAAACGTGCTTGAGAAAGGAGTTAAAATTTTATTGAAGCGGTAAACTCGCAAATGCAGAAATTCCCATGAAAGTTTGACATTCCAGACGCACTCCACTGTCTCTTCTCGTCTCTCTTCCTGGATCTTCATTTTCATTTAAAATACCTCAGCTGATAAGACATGTCCTCCCACTCACGATGTCATATCGTGATGGTGATATTTATAGAAGTACCAAAATTGAATCTTGACTTCCACGACACGACCAAACCAAGATTTCATCTGAGAAATGAAAAATTCTTCAGATAGAACATGGAAATCCGATATGAAAATAGCTTACAAGCAGATAAAGAAGAATATCAACTTCCGACTTTATGTGCCCAAAGACTTATCCAGAAAGGTTGGCTTGTGCCTGGTATACTACTGTATAAAAAGTTAAAATTTTTAATTTCCACAAAACAAAATTTCATAATCAGCCATACGGTGGAGGTGAAAGTTTCATTATCATTTTGAAAAACATAAAAAGTTTTTTCCAAGATCACGGCTGAGTGATAAACTCGGACTCAATTTCATTTTAAGATGTTTACCAAAGAAACTAGTTAACATGCTTCTTCAGAAGATAGTGAAGATATGATTTCGATTCGATTTAGGGCATCAAGAAATCGAGATTGAAAAATTTACCTTTCATGAAACTTTGGTGACACATTTTTAAATTATTTATTTATTTTAAAAAAAATTTTAATTAAAATACATTTCTCTCTTACAGGAATGTCAGAACTTAGTTGAAGAAAACCGTCGTCTTGTTGGTTTCGCATCTGGTATTGTAGGCGGAAATCTAGTTGTGCCAGGTAACTCGCCGAATATCGAGGCCGTTATTCTCCAAACGCAAGTCGACACACTGCAATGGCAGCTAAAGCAGGTCAGTAAAGAAATGGGAGACTATCTAAAATTTTATATCTCATAGCAAGTGTTTTATATCCATATAAAATTATGCAGTTATTCAAATGAATTTGCATCTCATGTGGTAATATTCACAATATTCCGTGTTAATTATTACCAAGACTTTTGTATACCTGATGCTAATTAACCTGGTCCATTGCACATTTCTACGCGTGAGATATGACCTTTCCTCACGATTGCGATGAGACATTTAACGAGGCACGCGATTACCAAGCAATTGCTCATTAGCGCTTTCGTTAATTGGATTTTCGTTATTGGACCTGTTTTTCAGCAGAAGATTTCCAAGAGCTAGAGGCTTGTGTAGAATTACCAGAAGCTTTTATTGCCTTGTATCTTCCAAAACTTGGAAAATTTTCAAAGTAACCCAAATTAAGTAGACTTAAATCCTGATTGGTTGAAATCAAACAAAGTTTTCCAAATCCTTTTGAATTCAGCTTGTTTATCTATTCGTGATCATCAAGGACTTGCTGAAAACTGATTGCAACGTATTGTGACGAAATTACAATGATCTTAATCTAACAATGAATAATTGTTATTGTTATTATACACATTAGGTATATCGATAAACTTATAAATTTCATAAACTAATGCGTTTGTGAATTATATTGAATAAAACTTTTATTATATAGTTCAACTGGTTAAATATTGACAGCAGCGCCCTACAGACTCCGGTACGTGTTATGTTTTACTGTGATTAATGGTTAAAGTTCTCTACTGGTACAACGACTAATAAACTTGATCTGAAGTTTCCTGTCTTATTTTCTAGAATAGAAAACGTTCCGCTTGTCTAGTCACTTCCGAAGTGATTTTTCATAATTAATTCACGAAAAATAATTAAATGAGATTAAATAATTTTTTTACAGTTCACTAAATCCAGCTTAAAGGGCGAATGCCCGGAAATAGATGATGGAAGCATAGAACCAAAATGAATTCCATCAACATCAAGAAGTTGTAGAACATATTGTAAAGTTGTCACCATGTCTGGGATCATTTCAAACATGTCCACTGGGGAATGACTTGGCTACTATGAGATGTTTTTATTTTGAAATAGAAGAGAAAAAAACTTACTTCACATTCACATTTTCAACCGGAAAAGTTTTAATTCCGTAGAAATCCATTGATTAAGCACAAGTTAAGGTGCCACATTTTGATTTTATCTCGAAATGTAGTAGGTGTTTGCGGCATTTCCATGAGATAAAAGTAGAGATCTTGACGCCGTAGTATCGTCTATGTAAGATCAACATCTCCAGAATGTACATATGTACCTACGTTGCCTCAAGATATGAAATTGGAGGCACATTGTGAATGAGGTCAAAAGAAAATAATTTTCATTAAACCGTTTCTATGAAGTTTTGTAGTGTTGTAGTGCTTCATCTTGGTGTTGTGTTACATTAACAGTTTCGTAGTGTCAGTGATCCATTGTCCAAGCTCATTTAGTGACATTTTCAGTGCAGTCTTGCTTGTTACATCTTGGATCCATTACATAAGATACAGTCAAACTCAAGAAATTCTTGGGATCTTGACCGTAAGAGTGTTTTCAAAGGCAAGTTGAAGGATTTTGGTTGAGTAAGATTGTCTCCACTGTAACCTGAGACAACGAGCTCCTCTTCCGCAAAATAATACTCCATCATGGGGTGGCATGTGAAAGATAAACATTCAACGAATACAGTTAGACCACCTGCAGGTTGTACAAGTTCATATTTCATGGAACTCCTATATCTCAGCGACTCTAGAACACCACACCTCGGAACACTTCTAATTTGAGAACCGAGAGTATGTGTTCTTTAAAAAATTGCCAAGTGGTTTGTCATTGTTCTGGTGTGAAAGACATTTTGCTCGTTCAGATTTCCATCGTGAAAGATGACACTAACCTCACCTAAGAGAAGGTGATCAGTTCAACCTATATTTTTTCTTCGAACGAGGTTAAAATTTGAATATTAAGAATGTCAAAACGTAACTTTCTCCATTTCCAATTCGAAAATGAATTGAGAGCATTCATATTTTCTTGAATTCATTTCTTGGTTTTGTTCTTAAACTATCAAAGAATAATTTAATCTGAATTTGAAAAAATGAAAACGACATTTCTTTGAAACACAGTTTGAAAGAAAGTTAAATTTCAAAAAGTGAAAAAGTTTCGATTTTTCATAACGGGAACATGTTTATATCAAAATTTTTATTTCTTTAAAATGTCATCAAGCAAAATGTGTTTTTGATAAATCAAAAACATTTGCGGGTGATCAGTTTTCTGCAAACTTTCGCTGTTCCCGAAACATAGAATCCAGGGAATCTTTCACTTTCCCTGAAACATAGAAAGTGAAGTCACACTCTGATTGTCTTTTATTAAACTCAGATGAAAACCATTGAAAATTCCTAAAATTCTTAAAAAGATTCCTGGCATTTACTCGTGGTGCCATAATGAGACTCATAATTCTGTCAAAACTTTAACTAATTCGCTTGTCCGTTCAAAGATGCACCAATTAACTTGTTTAAATTATTAAAATAGATATTGCAAACATTGCAGTAAATGGAATTTTTGTAATTATAAATTACAAATTGAAATAATTTCATTTAATTTTTTTCAGGTCGAAGCTGGTCGCCAAATGTACCGAGCTGTAATGGAAGAAGTCGTTCGGTTTTTGGAACGTTGCCATCGTAATTTAGATGCCATGCAAAATGGACAAATATCAAGATCAAAAAGTGTCCATCATGTACATCAGAATGATAACAATTCATATATAAGTAACAGCAATCAAAGTAGTCCACGTGCACGTAGTAGTACCAATTTAATGGATACTCAAAAGAGTTCAACAATTTTATCACTTTCAACAACACAAAATTCTAGTGTATTAGGAACATCAACAATTGGTGCACCTACACCTACACCATCTACATCTTCAGCTGCTTCAACAAAATCAAATTCTAATAGTACAGAATCAACACCTTCCTCACCTGCATCGTCTTATAACAACTTTAGGGATTTTACATGGTAAGTGCTATATTGATTTCCTCATACTTCACATACATTATATAAAATATATATTATATAAAATAAGACAACTATTTTCTTAAGATGCATTGCCAAGGAATTTCATCTGGAATTTCTCTTATTTAGTACAGAAGTTAGTTAACCTGCTGAATAGATTGATAGCGCTACTATTTCTCTATGTTGCGTTACGGTATGACGGTGTAGGGTTATTCGTAGTCATCATCACGACTCCAATTAGTCTTGTCTTGATTATCTTGTGAAGATGCAATTAATATCTCCAGTGAGGAAAATATAAAATTACTAACATTAGATGGAATTGCACGTCTTAAGAATTTATGCGATTTTGATGTTACGAGGGAAATGAACTTTCAAAAACGATCGTTTTACACGCGACATATTGTCAAATTAATTTGTTGTATGACAGTTTTCCTTATAACACATTGATGTTAAGTAAAATTCTAACTACAACCATCCTGGAAATTGAATTTTGCAGTTTCGCGCTTGTCAGTGCGAAAACTTCTCTAAAAGACTAAATTCTCTTCAGGCAGTATAGTTTAAATTTATCCAGAACATATTTTCAAATTATAGTAACAGAACATTTTAGCTTTGCAATAAGGCTAACGACAAACAGAAGTCACTACAACGAATTTGTTTCGCTTAAGTTTCTTGCAATTGGAACCATTAGGTTTGATCCGTATTCGTTCGTCGTGGAAACGAAGCAGTGCGATAACGTTGGTATCAATTGTTTCATTGTTGCTCTTGTAAAACTATTTTGTCGGACTTTTGTTTTACAATGTCGTTTATTCTTGGATTGTGGATGGATTTTAATTTCGTGTATGGTTTATTTGATTAACTATTTGCAAATTAATGCTTCCAAAACGGCAATAAAATGATTGTTTATTGCATTTAAGAAACGAAAGCTAGATGAGTTCTAGCTAGTTTTTCTGGAAACTCTAAATAAAAACAGTTCGTTAATACTTACAGATCAAGTAAATCATGAAATAGTAGCAGTAAATGTAGCAGAAATGTTGAAGGATATACCTGTATTTGGTGTACTGGTTATGTAAGAATATATAAACATTTGACTTTGAGTCAGTACTGCTTCTCACCTGCGAACTCCTCTTATCAAAATATATCATGTTTTCCTTACTATAAGGATCCACAGGAGTAACTTTCAAGTGGCTTTCGGATTCACAGGAGACCTTTGAAAGCCACAAAATTAGGTTTAATGTCAATTTGTGCTTGTATCTAAGTGGTATTTTACATATAAAGTTCATAGGTTGATAGCTAAATCCTTGACACTCTTTTTCTTGATTTACAAAATTTTCCCAATTGATTAACCGCAAAAATCAAATTCGAATTCCAAATAATAATGTTCCCATTTTAGAATGTAACTGAAATCAGAATAAAAACATTTTAAAATAGAACTTTCTAAAATTAAAAGAAATTCCCGGAGGAAAACCAAAGAAAATCCAAAGAAATCATAGAAAAACTATTTTCATTTCTACCCTGCCCCACCTGGAGAAAATTCAACTCTTTATTTTCATCATCATGAAAATGATGTACCGTCATATTGCATATTGCAGTATTCGTAATCTTCACAATAAGATCAAAATCTTACATAGCTGGAAGACATAAGCATCCATCCACAAAGTAGGTCTTCAACAATACCAAGTCCACGTGTATTCGGGCATAGCAATCTTCTTTATTAGCGTCACTTCATGGTTTCCCGTTATGATGTTGCGTTACAAGATTCTGATTTACAGAATTACATCGTGTTTAAATGTTAGAATTGAGCAACTCCCAGATAGATTGGCCATAGAGTCAAGATGCATGCAATGCAACAGAAAGAATGTTGGACATTCATCAGGTTTTTCCTTTAGGTTGTTTTTCACGTAATTTTGTGAAAATTCATTTTCACTGAAAGACAAAATTTCATATAAATTATAGTGTCAACTGTGGAATTTTGTGACGTAGGGCGCCATAGATGATGTTACGCTAACATTTATGTTGCTTCATGTTGTCATAAATATTCGCACAACATCAAACAGATCCCATAAGAAAGACAATTTAATCCTTTATAAAATCTTGTGATAAGATTTGAACAGAACAATGTTATATATGTGCGAATTTGGAAATTTTGGTAATTTATGCAGCTGTTTACGCACGGTTTGTTGCCATTAACCGGAAACAATTTTATTCGTTTTTAACATTTTTAATGCATGAACTTTGTAATAACTCAAACCTTTAGCTACAAAGTTAAAGGGTCTCCCTATCACGTATAACATTGGACTTGAATTAAGTTCAGTGCTACTAAATCTGAGGCAGTGATCTGAAAACTACTTCGTAGTAATAGTGTAAACTAGTTATAGTGAGTTACTTCGATGTTATCACATTCACCTGCAGCTGGAGAGTGTGGTTTTTGCTAGTACAATTTACCAAGATAAGATATACTTTCTTGTACGCATCATATTATAGTGCATTCATTCACGTTGCTCGAATGAGGTGTTAACAAAATCACAAGAGCATATAATGAGAGCTATTTAGTTCAGTTTTCTTCGTTTTATCCACCTTGAATAAATATCTACATTGCAAACTGTATGTAAATACATACAGTCTGGCTTTCTTGGGCATTGATTCTTGAGATCACATATCTGAATATGTGAATATCTGAAGAATGGCACTTGCGGTAAGATATCTGCTCTGGTGGCATATATGACCAGACCACCTCGTTTCACTATGGTCAGATCGAGTAACAAATCGGATAATTAAGGTTAATAGATTATTTATGTCAGGTGAACAAGTTATTTTATTGGTGATAATGAACGTTCAGGTTCAGGTTAACACAACACAAAATAAGAAATTTTAAATTCTTTCTAAACCAATTATGCATATGAAAATATAAATGGAATTTTCGGAATGCAATACATTTGAATGTTGACAACTATTGTACATACATGATCCCATTTAAAATTCTTGTAGTAATTACTGTAGCATGTGCCATAATCCACATTCATGTCGTATTAGGGACATCAAGTCCGAAGAAATGATGGCCAACAAACGTAATGTTGAATTGGCAAACCAAAAAAAGTAGCAGTAAGTGATGCTCAAGGCAGACACTAATTTGCCACGTACCATAATTAATTACATTCTTATAATTTTGCTTTATAGCGGTCAACAGATACATCATCTTCTGCAGATATGATGAATTGTTCTTCGGGCCATATCAAACGGTGGCTATAAGGAAGCCATTAACTCTTGCAGCAATTATTCATCACATTTTTCGTTTATGAATATTTTCAACGTTTTAACTTTAATTATCATATGAATTATGATACATCAAATGACCCAGCACTCATTACCTGACAAATGCTCATATTTTTATGATTTCCTAGCTGGTATTTTCGAAATTAAACTTCTTTGCAAATCATTCCAATTAACGGCAATTAGGAAATTTGATAATCATCAAGTTATTTCCCTATGACATACACAGGGACCTGAACGGAGAACCAATAAAGATATGCATGAGAGACCGTGCCCTAAAACTCCTAGACACAATCGACCATTCGACTAACGATTACCTTACAGAACTGCGACAAATTGGCGCAAGCGGCACCAAAACGCAAACTGACGCAAACGACACTAAAACTTACTCGACATAAGACAATTGACACACCTAAACTGAGTTGCGAATGGGGTGTCGACTGGCACTAACTTCAAAGCAACAGAGATCAAATTATGTGACGTCAGAATGCCTCAATCTCAAGTTATCCTTCTTCACGTGCTTACAAGTCATTGACCGTCATGAGAAAAAGGTTCATGATAAATTTCCCGAATAAAAGATTACTGCCTAAAAATGTCATCAAATTGATATTCATCAAGAACATCAAGAACATATTCACAACATATCGAGAGTGAACGTGATATGATTACCATGTTATGTTACATACTAACTGATAATAACTGGACAATTGCAATAAGAAACATCTCGGCTCGTTGCCAGAATTCAAATACTCTATATCTCTTTTTTCTTCCATCAAATAAATTTCATTTAAAAGAATTACCAATTCAGATATCGTGACCAACGTGTAATTGGACAATAATATGTGTATGTGGTATGTTGAAAATTGTCGGTTACTATCAAAGCGATGAAGTCTTTAGGCTTTTGCGGTCAACCACAAAACGTCAGGTAGTTTGTGAATAAAAGGTTTTTCTTGAAAATCTGCAAAAGTCTTATGTACCTACCTTTGGGAAGCGACAAATACCGATGAACTCTGATTGTAAATAACAAATCCAACTGTTTGATCTCAACAAAGTCTTAAGAGTCTTCTAGAAAACGCTAAGTATGTAATTTTTAACTCATTAAGTCTTTTCGTTTTTTCAAACAAAAGACAATATAAAGAATTTCGAATGAAAACAATTTTGGATTTTTACTCTAAACATGTTTTTAATGGTCTCCATTTAATTGGTTGTCTTTAAAATTCAACTTTGCATAGTAGAGAAACCTGAAGACGCATCATCTGTTCTCACATTTGTTAATTTCTTGAGAAACTTTTAAGTTCTTAAGTAATTCTTGAGTTTGAAATCAATGCAAATATAAATCAATCATTTCTTTCCGGTACTTAAGTTTAATTTCTTTATGTTCTACTTTTAGGCGCAGATCACCAAAGCGTGCAGTTCCTTCACCGCTAGCAGCAATGGATTGTGATGTAGAGAAACTTTCACAAGAAGCATTTCGTCTACTGCGAACAGCCCAGAATTTATTGAATACTCAAGAACCAGTTCTGACACAATCAAAACAAGCATTAGAATTGCAATATAATACAAATGCAATGCCACCACCACCGCCACCACCCTTATCATCAGCATCATTGGGACAGAATTTATCCCAACAGCATACAATGAAATCAAAATCATGTGAAATTGATCCAGATACATTCTGTATGACATTTTCAAGAAAAATGAATATGCGTGAATCTCGCCTATCCCTGCGTAGCAGTACAGATGATTCTGTCCATTCAAATTCATCATCAAAGAACGAAACTGATGAAGAAATCCTAACTATAAGCAATCACTCGCCACCAATTATGAAAGAAATAGCAGCATGTTCTACAGAAGATGAAAGTGGATTCAGTTCAATAAGTTCCTTCCAAGAAATCGGTCTTCCTTTGAATTCAACTATGATCTCGACATCGGTAGCCCATTCGAATAGTTCAACATCGGATGATTCCGGTGAGTGTAATCATATTATGGATACATGTATCGAGAACGATAGTAGGAATTCCACTTTGAAGGCTTCGCAGTCACCTTTACTTGCTAAAGTTGGCCTGCCATTGCCACATCATAGTCATCATCATAGACGATGGGATTCAGCTCCAGCTGTACCGCCAAGAGGATCAATGCATACATTCTCAACGCTACCAGTTGGAGATGATAGCCCAAGAGTTCTATGGGTTTGAGATTAATTATCAGACAGTGTATCAAAAAACAAAAAAAATTCAAATTTTACTTTAACTTTTTATTTTCATTTTAAATTTTTTAAACTTTAAATGAGAATAGATTTGCATAAGCCTGATAATGCGTTATAACTTAAACAAAATACAAAACTTGAGTCAATATTATACGAAATCCTTAAAATTGAATACTTCATAATTAGAGAAAATCATAAATTTTCTCTTAAAACAATTAAAAATAATCAAAATAAATGTAAATTTAATAGTTCGTTTTAATTTTTAAAAGAAATACGAACCAAATTCAAAATTAAGGATATTTTCTATAAGGCAACAGCATTAAAACGCGAACTGATAATTAATTATTAACGCTAATTATGTTAATTATTAATTTATAATGAATTCTCTTTGTGTTAGCATTATATTCTTTTTTAAGTTTTCTGTAATTTCATTTTTAAGTTTAATTTTAATATTTTTTGTGTAAAACACAAATATCATTTTGTGTAATAATTATTTCTTCCTTATTATCTTTTTGCCATTGGCGTTTGAAATAAAATATAAAAGTAATTTTTAAAGAATTATAATTGTAAATATTTCTATATTTTCAAACAAGGACACTGTGTACTATTATTAATTTTATTTCTTTATTATTTGATCCGTCAATCTTACTTCATTTTAAGGCGTACTATCATTCTGAGTATCGTGTATCGTACAGAATATAATAAGAACATGAAAATCCTGCCCTGCTAACGTTAATCGTCTTCATCAATTAATAATTATTACTCTTGTGTTTAAAATCGTATTTTAATCATATAGTAGTAATAAAGTAATTTTTACTGAAACAATTTATTTTATTTTTTAAATACATTATTTCCCTTATTTGTTCATTTACTAATTTGCTTTCGGATTTTGTGTTTGAATGCAATTCTCAGTTTTGTTGCTTGATTCTACGAGGAGTTTTTACAAACTTCATTTAGGTCTGCCTAACAAAATGGATGCATCATGAACCTTTCAACCGGATAAACTTTTCAGGTAAAGATTTAAATCAAAATTTCCTCCTTATGATAATGACTAGCAATTCGTTTAGCAACATAACTTAATCATTAACGGACATGAGGAGAAGTTTTAAGGAAAATAAAGATAATTTTTAAAACGACATATTTGTGTTTGTAATTATCCTGATTTCTTGATTTTATTTTATTTATGTTCAAAGGTGAGTAAATAAAAGACGTCAATTTCAAGTAGAGAAATCGATTGCATAAAGACGTACTAATCATTTCAACTATTTTAATTCGATTTATCCGGCTTTAATCTTTATACTTGTATATCATACAAAACCTCATAACTTTATTGTTTATTGTCAGTTGTTATTTTTGCGTGAGGTAAAAACTTTCGATTTCATTATGAATATTACAGAAATATTCGAATGATTTATCTCAACCTCAGTTCCTAGCATTTACACCTTGACTTTTCCTACTTTGAGCAAACAGCTCTGGTCGTTGAATGCAATGAATGTTGACTTGATGAAGGTATTCCACGAGAAGTCAATGCGTAGATAAATCACTATTCACTGTAAAGTATTGAATGTTAGCAAAGTGATTTCATTGGATTTGTATGAAATGCGCAAAATGCAAACTCTTATTGTAATTTACATACTATGGCTATCATTGAACCAAATTGAATACCAATACGATGAATATGTAGTATACTGTTTGCCGATTTGCACTACTGACTCTTCTGACATTGAGGAATTTATCTTTTGACAGTCTATCGTGGTGAGTGCTGCATAGTATAAAGCACTTCATAATTATGGTTCACTACGAATGATTACAGCTATTGAATCTTAGCCTTGGATTATTTATTTTAGTTTCATTGTTCAAGATATATTCACCTTTGAGCCTTTTTGTCTTGTTAATATTGTGCCAAATATTCAACTTTCTACAATTATCTTAAAATTCATTCATTGAAGTAATATCCTCTGTAAATGTTGCCAGTGTCAATTATCCTCAGAGTAAATGATTCACTTAAAAAGAAAATTATTTATAAGTAATCTTAAATTTTCAGGTGAAGCGTTGCTAGTGACCCAATTAAATCATGTCACAAGAGATTCAATATCCCTTAACGTAGTTATGGTAGATTTATTTAAAAATTTTAAATTCTTTTGAACGCTCCACACTCGATTAAACACCAGCCTTGGCTCCCTCAATTTTTCATTTTAATTTTGTTTCAATAACCCAAATTATGTTAGAGAAGATGAAACTGGGTCTTTGGTGTACATTCAATCATCAAAGAAATCAAGCAACTGAGATAGAACAAAATCAAATCAAATTCAATGATTAAAATCTTAAGATTCGCCTGAATTGCTATTGCAAGATACTATTCAACGGGTTGTTTGTTGTAAGACGATTACCAAAGTTTAATGTACCGTGAACTAAAACATTGGAGTATTGGAGATTCTTGGCAAGTACCATACTTGAGTTCAATGAAGTTAGACATTCTTCAAAATGACTACATTTTCTGCTTCAGATCTGAGAAACTTAAATTAATGCACCAAAAAATTTGTCTAGGCTGGTCAAAAACTTGCATATCCGTAATTGGCTGGTAAGTTCAATTTCTAAATCGTTAAGCAAATCGCTAAATGTATCTACATCTCCGTAAGTATAATAAATTTGAGGTAATCACATAAAAGCTCCTTGTAAAAATGAAAGAAAGTGTCAATCTTCAAGAAATTGTTCAAGTTATGTTCTACGAAGAAAATTTATTTGTTTGATGTTCAGATATAAAAACATCAACACTATAATTAACAAAGTTTACTTTTTCAAAGTATGACGAATGGTTTTTCATGTCTGGAAGAAAATATTGGTCCAGATTTGTGAACAAAATGCTTAGAATAACAAAGTGTGATGAAAATTTTTATGTTTATGCTGCAATCCATGGTTATTTTAGTTCAGGATAACACTAGTAATTAAAACAATTTATTTACAATAAACAATGTTAAATCATCAATATGAGATTTTCGTTCAGTAAATTTAACAAATATTTTGGAATTTTTGGAATTTTGATTGGCTATTACGGTAAGTCGTTTGAATGAATTTCAGATCATTTTAGGATCTGGACAACAATTCTTGGAAATTTGGAATTTCTAGACACTTTGAAGGTTTGAAAATAGCCAAAGGCCAAATTGCTTAGTATACTCAATATCTTGCAATGGGATTGTTTTGAAACACTACAAGTTTCAAGACTTTCGTGAAGCTTCCATCAGTCTTCTATTGCTTTCTGGAGAAACTATAAGTTAAAAATATATAAATTCTATTAATATATCTTTCAAAACGACGAGAGACATCCAACAACAAACAATGTGCAATCAAAATTCTTCTGATATCTACACGCACAAGCTTTGAGTATTAGTATTGTTATTATTCTAGTCATTCTTATAACAGTGTGGATGTTAACAGTGTAATAACAGTTACTGCAGTCTGTCCATGTCTGGCATGTTACTATTCTTAGGCGAACCTTCTTATCAGTTCTTGATGAGAAGTCGCTTGGAGAACATATTAAGTACTAAGGGAATGTGCGAAACGATCGAAATGGAGCTGAATTGGTTAATTCTAGTACTTCTTCATTCAGTGATTTTTCTAGCATGCTAAACTAATTCCAAGGAATCTAAATTTCGTTGTTCGCATAGCCTGCCTAATCCATTGGATCATTGGATCGATTCAAATGAAATTCTAATGAATTAGATTTAGCATGGTTTCGCAGAGGTCCTTAATTACGAAATTTCGGCCTTCAGTCGTTCTTTGAGCTTCTTCCGGTGCACATCACTTGTTGTTAAATAAAATCCTGACGCAAGACTGAAATCTAGAGCGAATGTTTCTTGTGATTACATTATGAAATTTTATATAATTAATTAAAGCTCAAACGAAAAATTTTTTATAAAATTATGCCTACAAAAATAGAAAGTATCAAATTTGTGAAAATTATAAATTCATAAAATCCATAGTGACACAAATTTCAGGCAAACTGTTAAAGTTAACCAAAAATCAAAATTACTATAAGTATCCAAAAATGGCTAAAAGCTCTCAGTTTAAAGACTTTAATCTAATCCACGCCCTCGCATAAATGTTACGCTTTGTGTTGCTAAAATTCAGAATATTTTGATCCAGTTACCTCAATTTGTATCTGCTTTAGATAGTTACCGTATCCTGTATTGTTTTAACGCTAATGGTTAAGTAAGACTTCCTAATTTGAAAAATACATTCCGTTAACTTTATCACCAGCATACCAGCTAAATTTAACAGTTTACCTTATAAAGTCGCCCCACATCAGTCAAGTTTGTCTCATTAATTTTAGTGGATACCGAAGGGCATCCTATGGACACAGTTATAACGTGGGGACACTTAATGCTACCCACAGAAGCTGTCAATTTTAATAACACGTTAAATTGCTTAAATTTGTGGCTTGTGATTTATCATTAATTTTCGTTAACAGATTTGCCAGATTTGCATAATTTCATAGCCAGACAATGGCACTTTGCGTAAGGTTCAATGATCCATTGAGTGCTATCCATTTTCAGAAGAGATTTAATTTTGAATTTGGATAAAAGTATGAATAACTGAAATTGATATTAAGTGGAATTACTTAAGACTAACCAACTCTTTCCTTCCTCGAGAAACCTACGATAATTTCTATTCAACTTGACAAAAGTTTTGATAAAAGATATCGTGTATCCATACATGTACAATTACCTGTTAACGAAAGTAATACAAGGGTCGAGGTTAAAACGCTCTATTCAAGGTAAATTCGTTCTTTACCTGTAACCAGTTGACGAACCAACAATGAGCCTTTAATGAGATTAAGAACCTTGGTTGACTGTGCGGTTAAATTGTGATTTACTGAACATTCTGTTATAGCTCAAGGAGCTAGTTAGTCTTACTTGCGCCATACACAACTAGCTTACGTCGTTTACATGGAAGATAAAGGACACTTGAAGAGTGTAGGTAATGATGTATATAGATGTTTCCAAGGAAATCGTGTTTCGGATACACTCATGCTATTGAATCTGCGTCATCTTGTTTGCTCTTCCAATGACCTCTCAAAGTAGACTGCATGAATATTTTGTGCAGATTGATATCAAACCTATTCTGTAAAGTAAAAGTGTGCCCAAAAATTGTATACGTCCAAAGCAGCGAGTCACTAATCCGGTGGATCAGACACAAGCGAATAAAATCGATTCGATTGAGGCGAATTTCATTTTCATTTTTGGTTTATTACTTTTACTAAACTTTTGTGACACTTTTTGTGAACTGACATCTGACTCAGAGCTTGCAAAAACAAAGTCAACGACTGCTTGTTCTTGCTTCCACATCCTGATAAAAAGACCAAAAGTTTGTGGCATAAAAAGAGAAGAAAACTTGAAACCGAATTAGGCTCGTCTGATATTTATGTCAAGGTTTTTAAGGAAGGTGTCGAAGCCAGAAGGTTTTTTCTTGGGATTTCTCTGTTTCGTGGTGTCTTTTGGTATAAAAAAATTTTTTGGATTTTGTTCTTCAACAGTGATCACTGATTCTGTCATAGAACCCAAGTTCTCCTGGAACCGAAAGAACATTGACTTTCGATTCAGCAGTAGCGAAGCTTCAAGGTAAGAATTATAATTTAGGTTTGCAATATTCCGTGGTTTGCTCAATTAGTGTAGTCTCGGAACTTTAGACACCTTCTGCAGCTCACTTGACTCAAAACGTATAAACCAAGGTGTGATTTTCATGATAATGCCCCTAATAATGTAATTTATATGCGAAGACACTTAAGAATCGGGGTTTATCCTTGTTATCTGAAATGGTACCACGTTTTATTTCTTAAATCTTAAATGGTGGACATGGTTTTAGCATAAGGAATATCCGGCTTGATAGCACCTACAAATTAAACGGTGTCTTCGTTAATTAAATAAAACCATTGGAAGAGAAGGCACCTGGTTTAGTCATTTCCTTTCACTAGAACGATACAAAAATACATTAGCATACAAAGAAGGAAGAACAGATCGTTGTAAATTTTACCTCCTTGCGTTAATTACAAATCAGTGCATATGTAGTGACTTAAAAAATGAATTTAAATTTCAAATGTTCTTTGTCTATTTGCACCTGAACTTCCTTTTAATAAAAACACGAAAAATTAACTTGACTACTTTATCAATTCAACTAAATAATTTAATTTAAAAGTGAATACTCATTTACTCATGGGTGGGTGACTTTTATTGTTTATGCTTGGGAAATTAATTCATTCCACGTATGATCGTATTAACTAATTACTCGCCGTGTTTTGATTATCGCATAAAGTCATTGTTCAATCAATGTCACGAAATTGAAATAATTTTCAGCTTTTCCTGGGTGGCCACAGACAGTTTATCACTAATTTCGGCTCTTCATAATACCTTAAAAGTTACATTAACAGGTACCGGCATTGTTTTATAAACTTTACAGTCTTTTTAGGCCAAATTTCCCACGATTTTTTCCAATTACATCACGATTCGGACAATCAAATTACCTTCAAGTCTAGCGGAAGAGCCGAACGGTTGCTGTGATCAGCCGTTATCACGAAGCAGTGTGAAGGAAATTATAGCTTGAACCAGTACTGTCTCATTTGTAAACGATTCATTTGAGCTGAGGTAAATTCAAATTTTCAACAAGCATAACTGATTGATGTGTAGTCATTTTATAACACTTATAGTCATTTGGTACAAAAGTTACTAGTATAACACTTCAGTATGGACGTTACTACATTTCGTTCAACCCTGAATGTGAAGCGATCGAAAAAGCAAGCGACGCATTCTTATCAGTTTTGGTCAGAAGTGTCCTGACGGAAGTCTTCAGCCTTCGGTTCTTCGGCCAACTTGGTTGTACGTTTGCCGCACACGTTCGAACCAACTTGCGAACATGTTGCCTTTACAACTGTCATTCCTTCAAAAATCATGGAGAAATTGTTCGAAAATTAAATAAAACCACCAATGACTTTGAATTTAATTATTTTTTTTATTCAATTTGATTTAAGCCTCGTTCTTCCCCTTTTCTAAATATTCCTATGGTCTGTTAAAAAACTTTATGACCCTCTGCTGGTCCTCTTGAATGAGATTCCTCCACATTTCATTAGTCACTATTACAATACCATTTTTTAGCACTTTTCATCACTTTTTTAAAATCAATTGTTATTAAATGTTCGAATTTTTACTAAAAATTACATTAATTTTGACAAAAAGTCTGCCAACATTCCCATACACTGTACAACATGTTGGCCAACCATTGACTCCACCCACCGAAAATCAAAAATTTTTCATTTCGGCCCAACACAACATCGAACCGTTAGTTAGTCTGTCAGTTAGTAATTCACAAGAAGCCTTCCGCACAACTTTATCCTCCTTCAGTATTCTTTGTTATTTGTATTATTAAAGTTAATTTAAATAAAGAAGAGTTTGTATTGTCACATTTTGATGAATGCTGTAGTTTTTAATTATGGATCTGAAGATACCTGATGTTTATCATTCACATAGACTCTAAGGATCTCCATATTCATCTCTTGACGACAGTTGGGACTGTACACCTTCAACTGAATCTCGTCGTGGCTACCGTGAAATATCATCAAACATCAAATTTTGGCTTGGATGCATGAATTCCGTGGTCCGGAAAATTAAGTCTATTTAAAGCAGGAGTTGGTGTGAAATTTTTGACCTATTTTTCATCTATGAATTCTTAGAGATCACAATTTTAGAAAATTAAGATGCATCTAAGAATATTTGTCAAAAAATTCCAAAGAAAATCGTTTATGAAGTGATGATCGATTTCCGAGTTGGTGTTCCTTGGAACCTTGTATATTGGATGTACGCCAAACGAAGGTGACCACTATCCCTATGCCAGTGATCAATTCATCAGCTTCAAGCGTTGAAAGGTTGTAAACATTTTGAGTTTTGTATTTAATCACCACATTACATCATTTACAATGTTTCTAAATGAAACCAATAAATGATACCACATCAATGATGCCGAGATGAAATCCATGACTTGAACGAATGTCGAATGATCAGCGAAGGAATGAAGATATTTTTGGACACAAATTGAAATTAAATCATAACGCATTCCATGGTGTGGAATAAATAATTATTGCTCAATTTATGTTGGTATTCCATCGTAAATTACCTTGTGATTAATTTGTGAATAGAAGTTAAGATATTTACGTATTTCCGGTGTAGAGAAACGATCTTCAATGGTGAATTGATAATGGAAGTCATACAATCTGTTAGGTTTTCTTAGACTAGTTAATCTAGAATCTTTTATTTTGCAAAGCTTTTGGACATTCTTTGTGAATTAGCCTTCTGGAGAACAAATAAATGGATCCCGGAGGAATTTTGTCTACAATTTGTTAGTTGATTCCAGATTGAAAGACTCCATCATCTGTTGAACAATTTTCAATTCAACAATTGAAGAACTACAAAAAACCCCAAAATGTTATACAAAGAACAATAAACCCTACAATTGTCTTTATTCTCATTACTTATTTTCTTCATTCACAGATGGCGAGGTGATTGGTAAACTCCTTACTTGGTGTCAAGTTTTGTGACAAGTGTCAGCTGGTCAAGCGGCAAACGTGTAGTGGAAAGCAGAACGTACTAGTAAACATGGTTCGAAAATTAAAGTTTCATGAACAGAAACTGCTCAAGAAAGTTGATTTCATATCGTGGAATGTTGATAATAACGCTCATGAAAACACTGTTTTACGAAAATATCACATAAGGAAGCGAGAAGACTATACAAAGTGAGAATAACTCGTAAATCCTAACCTCAAAATGGTTTGTTATGGTTCTGGTTTCATTGCAGATACAACAAATTATCCAGGGAAGTTCGCGAATTGGCTAAGAAAATCAGTGAATTAGATGCATCAGATCAGTTCCGGACTGAATCTAGCGCTCAGCTGCTGGAGAAGTTATATGCCTTAGGATTAATACCCACAAAGTGGGATTTGGAAAACGCCAGCAAAGTCAGTGCGAGCTCATTTTGTCGGCGAAGGCTTCCTGTCGTTATGGTTCGAAGTAATTATTACAAATAAATTATTCAACTTTGTAGTTTGACTCGTCTCGTTATTTCCAGTGAAAATGTCACAAAATGTCAAAAATGCAACAGATTTGATTGAACAAGGACATGTGAGAGTAGGTCCCGAATTGGTCAAAGATCCAGCTTTTATTGTATCCCGTAGTCTCGAAGATTTCATTACTTGGGTTGATAGTTCAGCTATTAAGAAACATGTACTTGAATACAATAATATAAGAGATGATTTCGAAATGTAACTAATAGACATAAGTAAATTTATTTTGTACATCATTTGAAAGTTGTTTGAATCATTATTTATCTGCTAGCTATTCATCATTTTAGTATAGTCCTGTTACTTTAAATGGTTAAATCAATAAGCTGAAGATGAAACATTCAAATAGATTTCATTAAATCATATATCATTCACTAGATTACTTCTACAATTAGTCTTTGGATTCAAGGGAGTAGGCCTTCTGTTGTATTCTATCCACTAAGAGTGGAATTCTCAATTGCAAACCCTTCTCAAAGTCATTGAATTAATTCAGTTCCGAAATATGGGATTGCTGATAATAAATTTGTAATCACTATAGCCAGAAAGATATTTGTCCTCATGGAAGAACATTTCCTATAGACGTTGTTCCCATGACTGTTTAAAACCAAATAGATCCATTGCCATGATATAATCCTTAGTTATAACTTGAACCAAACTGACTTATAGCATTCTGAAATAAATTTATAGGCATGACATGAATAATGTACTTAATTTCAAGGAATTGCAAGGAGTTTTGTTCTCCAATAACTAATTCTTGGATTGTGTGCAAAATGCTATACTATGTTACGAGTTCGAATTTGGTTATATTCTTACTACGAAAGACTTAAAACCAAATAGGGCTTTTCCCTTTTTAAAACCTCAGATACAATTTGAATTATAATAGATGATTTTAATAGTTAATTGTATCCAAAGCAAGGAACCTTCTGTAATATAATGTGATCGAAACCAATTCATGATGATTTCTTGCGAATTTTTCAAACAGCCCCGATTAAATATCGATAGATAGTTTACTAACTGCGTTCAAGAGGCTATTTTTCAGCATCTTGAAGACTTATAATGAAATAATAACCCTTAAATGGTTCACCAAACAATGTAGCGACATTTTACATATTTCTGGAATCATTGTTTCTATCAACAAGTTTATAGCTTAACATGTTTGGATTCAAATGCTGCTGTACAAAGCAACAACCTGCTTGCAACATTATCAACAAGAGCTTTTCCTTATAAACATCATACAACAAATTTCTCCAAGTTGAGATAAACAAGTTTGTATACATGTCCGTCAGCAAGTTGTCTTGATACATCATTGTTGCTAGCAAGGATACAAAAGTTCTAGATGAATGTTGGCAATGTTTCATCACGTTTCATACAAAAATGTGAGGTATTTTGAATTGTTAATCGCTACAACATTTATTGTCCTTGTACTAGTGATAAATTTCATTAAGGATGTTGACCACGTGAAGGGTTTTGCATATGATTTTCCAGCTTATTTATTAGATTTCTGAAGGGATGTTTTAGTTTTCAAATAATCCAAATTGAATTAAGGATCTGTAGCGTCTTTGAAACTATTTATCCTTATATTTGCAAAAACAAGAAATTTAATTTTTACTAATAGGAGTGTTTAATAATAAAATTTATAACGTTGAATTTAAAACATGTCTAATATATCCTTACAGAAACTTATATTACAAAACACAATATTAGAATGTCAAAATTGCAGAATTTTTGGTATCTTATATCCTGTTTAATACGTGCTACAACCTTACATATTCACCAGAACTTAATCAATACGACTTTATCTTTGGTCAAAAATGATAACATGAGATAGAAGCAGATATAAGTTATATACAAAGTCTTACTTTGTAAGTAAGTTATGTACTATCTAACAACTACTAGAATAAAGTGACTGAACTTTGTGTTAACACCATATCACGTAATAATTTTGAAACTGATAAATGGTTTTGTGAACGAAGTGGCTAAGTATAACTGATTAGTATATTTGGGCAGTATGTGTCAGTATTATTATTCAGTAAACCATGAACACTTGTTATCCTGTGAACCATTCCAAGAACCAATATGTTTAGATACGAGTTTAAATAAAATGCAGGTGTATTAAAGAGCTAGAAATTGTTTAACCAAGTAAGACATGTACGCATGCTATGTGTTATACACAATAACACGAACGCAAATCACTTCGATGAGGTACTTTTTGGGATATTCGGCTAGCTTGGGAAAATTTTCCAACCCACTGAACGTAATTGCTCTAACACATGCATGTGATGTGACAACATTGAAGTTGACTGGTCGGGATATGTTTATCCTTTTCCGAAAACACTTCAAGTAACCATTGGCTTAACACTAATACAACAGATCTAACTGAGTGAAGAAAATCTGGAATCGAAATATTTCTAAAGGACATGATTAACATATGAAGAAGAGAAACGTATTTGCAATTTGTTATGAATAAATAAATCACATTTCATTTCATGATCTTGAAAGAGGAATCATTGAAATCGACGCACAGACAAAACACTTGGCCAAGTCTAATAATAGTCACATTTTTATGTGATTTATATAAGATACGAAGATACATTTACAAGTGATACATCTACCTATACCATACATGAAAATTTAGCAATTAACATGTCGTATATCAACTACTCGAAAGATCTAATATCTTCATAAAATCGAGTCTGGCAACTCTGACCGAATGATAGTATTAATATCATTTGATATAAATATCAGGTGATATATTAACTGACGTTCTTAGTATGTTGCTTGACATATTGTGAGAAGCGTTTGTGATATTGTGGTGTTTATCGTATTGATGATCGTTAAAAGTTTGTGTTATAAATATAAACAACAAACTCATATTTAATATAACTACATAAATTGAAGGTTTTAAAGAGCGGTAAGTTTGTTTACGATTTATATTATTTGCAGGTTTGGTTAGAGCTATCCATAACAAAAAACTTTTTATGTGATTTCATAACGCGCTTAGTAACTTCAGAACTCTACCTACAACCACTTAAGTATGTGATATACGTACTCATACTGTGTAGCGTTTATTATCTTTGTTTGAGATATTGCCGAAGCGTTATACGAACAATAAAGATCACTCAGATATGAATAGTTGTTAGTTGGCAATATTTAAACCGCAAAAAGATATCAGTTTGGTTAGTATATTATAAGAACATTGTATGTGGTTAAATGCAAGTAAATTTCAAAAGAAATGTGTTTATTAGTTTGTAAGAATTCGAAGGGTTTGTGTTAAATCCATCTCAAGATCACCAATACACTGTATACCTACGTGATATTGCAGGATGCTTAATATAGTTTTATCTTGTGGTTTCTCTGTGTATATAATACACAGTTGATTTGTATTTGTGCCTTTTTTAAATGAATCAACAATGCTCGCGTAGCGTGCAATATTACGATATTGATTTGCTAATTATCAAACTTACAATATATATTATGTGATATACAGTGGTGATATTTTTATGTGGGTAGTAGATATAACATAGTGCTAACTGAATCAAATAAAGGCATATAAATAATTGTACGACGCACTTCTTTGATTATTTTGTATTTATAAAGATTTATTGGAACAAGGTGATATGATCATCATGTACATATAGGTTTGTCCTTCTTTTCGCAGGTATTGATGTCTCAAAGTTGTACTCACACAATCATTGGAAATAAAACGTAAAGCAATGACGAAAGGAAATAGTATCAGGGTAATGAGATAATTATTTTTGTTGAAAAGAATAGTATTACTAACAAAAAGGCTTATTTTGCAGAAAACTCGTACTCCCAAGAAACCACGTCGTATCTTAACCGGTGTGGAAAGTCTTACATTCATAGATGTATGGAAGAAATTCTACCCCCAACTGATGGGGCAAAGAAAAAATGCACACATACTTTTGGAATTGCAAAAAGAATTATGTGCTCAGGGAATAGACTTAACGCTGAAAGAGATAAGAACGAGAATTCATAATTTTAGAAACATGTTCAGGTACATATACATGTAATTGCTGTTATTCATCATATTAACATACATTTGTGTTTCTATAGATCTGAGAAACGTGGTATTCATAAAGGTTCCAATACTTCCGAATGGACTTATTTTCAAAAACTTGACGAATTTCTTGGGGATTGCAACAATGAAAATGGTGATGAAAGCGTTCAAGACTCATTGAGTAATTTTTCTTCCTAATTATTTCATTCAATATGTATTCATGTTGTCAAATTTACTTCCAGATGAAGATACCAGGTATGGTATACCGATAAAAGCTGCACCACAAGAAAATCTAGACAATTCTAGGGCAAACATATCGAATTTTGAAAGTTTACCATCGCGTCTAGCGTCGACTTTTATACAAAACAATGCACCACACCTCCAACCACGGATGAGTCCTTTGAGACACTCCCCATTCCCATTACCAGATGCAATCAAACTAGAACCAATTTGTTCTGTGTCACATCCTCGAAAAAGGAAAAGATCTGTAGAACATGAAGTATTGAAACTTTTAAAAAGAGAAGTACTTTTATTTGAAGATTTTTGTAAGACAAAAGAACGTAACGATATTGAAAGAAACAGACTTCTCAAGAGAAATGCTGAAGCTCAGGAAAAATTATTAAGCTATTTTATGTCAAGGGGAAGAAGTAATTTTGTTTAATACTTTTGGATATAATAAAGAAATATGAACTAACAGCAGTTACATTACACTATAACTATGTTTTATTTAGAAATGTGAGAATGCTAACTTTTCTGGCTAATTTTATCTTTTCGGGAATTTTTCAAAAGGAATGGTATTCTTTATTGTTCATAATAATGCTCTGATACAAGGGGTTAATCAGGTCTTACTTAATTTCATTATTATTAAGTTCAGGATTTTGTTTCCTGGTATCTTTATTAACTCGTGATAAATTAATAGCAGGTGAATAGAAGTGTTATAGGAACTAACAACATACGATGCAAACTGCCATCTAGAGATGGGAGTGATTTCATATCGCAGTGATTAAATCACAGTGATTTCAGCTTCCGGAACGTCGCTGTTATTTTTAAATCGGAACATAGGTGATAAAATCACTATGAACTGGAACCTACGTTATAAAATCACCCTGAGTTGAATATTTCTTTTTGTATGTATGTTCGGCTACTGAGCTGATTACGCTCACCCTCACGACTGTAGTCTGTACTGAAAAATGTGGTTATTTATTGTTACCTTCGCTTTCGCATCTCTTTTTCCTCTCTGCACGTATTCATTCGTGAAGTTCTCTCGGATATATTTCTTCCGTCGTTGCTCTTAAGAACAACGTTGCTCCTAAAGATAACTCTGTTCCTAAAAATAACTCCGTTCCTAAAAATATCTCTGTTCCAAAAAATAACTCTGTTCCAAAAAATAACTCTGTTCCAAAAATCACTAGCAATAAAATCGCAGCGACCGGTTACGACTTAACAATGATGGTTTTACCTGATGGACACTCACTTGGCAAAACCGCAGTTTTCAAAACAATATCTGGAAACCCAGACAGAATATGAGCTTTTCCTTATTTTTTCGGTATAAATAAATTTTTCTTCCTTCGGTACGCCTTTAAGAAGATTTTTATTATACCAATTTTTGAATAAATGATAAATTGTCCGAAGAATTCGATAGTTATTTTATTACTGTTTAATTAGTGCGCTTAATGAGTACGGGACAAACAGTTTTGGTACGTAGATGTGATTGAATATTATTTTTGAATCGGGGCGTTAACGAATTTTTTGAATGAAGAAATCATAATGAATTTTGATGGTACGTTCGTCATCCCAAGAATTGTCACTAATTACCAACGGAAATCTGGCAGGAACCCGGATAAAAATGAGCGGGTGAACTACTAACTCATTAATTTATTAAAACATATTCCATACATAAAATTTTCCAGAAAACCACAAAATCATTTAATATATGATTGACGAACACCCAATATGTAAGGACGTTCCAAAAAGAACAGAGTTCCAAAAAGAACAGTGTTCCAAAATCGCAGTGATTTATCACTGCGATTTTTTTATCACAGTGACAACTCCGACGGTGATTTGAAAATCACTCTTTGTCCCATCTCTACTGCCATCAAGATGATGTTCGATGCTATTAAAATCGGGTAATTCCAAATAAGTAAATATCCACTGTAACAATTCACTATGTTCTGTAAGAATAACAATCCCATGGAAGGAAATTAACGATGTAATGAAACCAAAGCCATATACTGTATGTTTAACTTTTATTGAGTCCACATACGTAATATTATTATGTATTACCTTATTTATATATAATATGTGTGTTTATCATAATAATTATTGATTACTTTTTAGCGAATGTCTTTGACAAAACATTAGTGACAATGTTTGTATGGTATTTTAAAACAGTTGAATACAAAAAAGTTCATTAATTTCACACAAAAGATGAAATTTGAATGAAGTGTAGCTTTCCTTCAAATAAGTGAATTAGATAAATTCAACACGCAATTCGTACAACTTTAAATTTATACTAGGTCACACAAGTAATTGGAGTTATTTGTCTTACGCATAAGAAAAAGAAGATAATTCTTATCTAAATGGAATAATATTGCAGGCACACACTTATGCTTCAGCAGGTGTTTCTTCCTTTTTGCTTGAAGTTGTCTTTGTTTCATTTTCCTTTTTAATCTTAACTGGACTAGCTTCCTTAACTTCTTCTTCGGCTGCCTTCTCTGAAGCATCATCTTTGTCGGTACCATTAACTTCTTGTTTTTGTTTTTCACTATTTTTGAAGCGATCAAACCTGTGAAGTTGCGTTTAAAAGCTTAGAGTTTCATTATGTTAAACTTTTACCTTCTTTTGATGTTAATATTCAACACAGAACCATCTTCTTCCTCGTCTTCAGCATCATCACGTACATCACGTAGAAGATCACCTAAATCTTTGTCTACATCAGCCCATAATTTATCTTCTGGTTCATTGTTATCTGTGTTTTCATTTTCATTATGCTCCTCATCTTTATCCTTCTCATCGGTCTCTCCCTTCTTCTTTTCCTTACTCTCCTTCTGCTTACGCTGCGCTTCTAGACGCAATTTTTGATCCTCCCTATACCTTATGAATGACTTTAAATGCGTTCGTGATAGACAATGTTTCTTAAGAACAGCTTCTTCATCTTCTTGCAGAGGGAAGTATATTCCGCACAATTCACAGAAGAATGCTTCAGTTTTCTTAACATGATCAGCTCCAACATTGACATCATTTGCTCCTTCAGCTTCTGGATCACCATCAGCAAGTAAATTATGTCCATCAATTTCACCCACCGAATCCACAGTCAAAAAATTATTCAGATCAACTTCTTTCTCATTGTCACTGGGATCACTACCTTGTGATTCATTGTTACGATCCTTGCGCTATTTATAACAAGTGAGAAGAAAAAAGAAACGTTTCAATTCAATAATTGATATCAACGAAGTTGTTGCATTTTCTTACTATTATATGTTCTAGAGAACATCTGTGGGTCTCATATTGCATTGGTGATTTGAATGCAATGTGGCAAATATTACAATACGGCATTAAAAATTTCTTCATATTCCTATGTGCTTCTGAAAGTTGATGTTTTGCTTTTGGTTGTCGATAATTCAATCGGCACAATAGACAAAACTGAGGCTTTGAATCTTCAGTTTCTTCCTTTGATTTCTCTTCAATCTCACGTTGAGCATTCCTTTGCTGCATTCTCATGTGAGATAGTTGGGCTTTCTGACGTAATGCCAATCGTCTCATAGCATGATTATGTGTCCGTGAGAATAAATGATTATTATATTCCTAAAATTATATAAATTTTCATTAACAACACCAATTACTTCATTTGGAGGAATCAAAATTTCTTACCTTAAAAGTCAAACACTTCATTCGGCAATGTACACATGTTAGCTTTATAAATGTCTTCTTCTTACGACTTTTTGAGTTAGCTTTCTTACTCAGTTCCTCTTCAGTTTCTTTTTCTTCAGTTGTTTCTTTCTGCTCTGCTTCAGCTTCATCACCCTGACCATTAGTCTCCTTTTCTTCTTTACATTCTTTTATTGCTACAGTTGATCCTTCCTTGTTTTCAGTTTCCTCTCCCTTCTCAACCTCTTCGTTATCATTTTCCTCATCTACATCAGCACTTTTAGACTTCTTTTTCTCTTCATCATCATCGTCTTTGGATTCATCTTTCTTATCAGTGCGAAGTTTACGAATAACTTTACGTGGAACGTCTCTACGTTTACGTAATGAACTGCAGTTGATGTTTACAACAAGGATAAAATTTTTGTTTAACATTTTAATGACGAAATTAAAGACAAACAAGTTTTTATAAGTTTTTCGATTCTTACATTCATTTTGAATTTGTAAAAACCAAGTATGAAACCGAAATACATATATACGATTTTGAAATTCTTCTCATGACAGACAAAATTTTGCCTTATCTTGTGATGGACGGACGAATGGATGGATGGATCAATAACGCTCTATATGCCCAATCTGAGAACATTTTTATGAACTCATGAATACAATTTATTGAGTTTAAGATATTTGAGTGTGTCCATCTATATTATATATCTTATACTTCATTCGTTTATCGTTTATTAAATGGATTGTATCTCCCTTTGATTGACAACGGAAACGAGACGTTATACTTCATGAAGTTCATGTATGCAACAATTTGAAATACATATGCGTCAACTACTTGACTATAAAACAAGAACCATATAACATCTATTGGGATTATCATTCTGATCTGAATTCGAGGATCCTTCTTTATTCAAGGAACAAATTCTATGTTTAGTTGTTGGATAGTTGATTTCTTCTGATCATTTTCATTCTCTTGGTTCATGCTGTTTATTTTCTAACAACCTAGCCGTGAAATACATTTCCCTGCCACATATCAATTATATTTTTCATTTTTTGAAGCCAACAATAAGAGAATACCTTCGTTCAAGTGAGTGATTGGTTATCTTTAGGAAACTACGTTTTGTTCCATCATTTTAAGAGAAAGTTACGTTTTTTGTGCAACAAATAAAATACTCTACCTCGTCAGTCTGGCTATTTTAATTCTTCTTGCTCTATCTTTTTTCCTTGCCAGCAATAATTGCATTCGCATTAGTCTCATGTCAGATGATTCCCGTCGTCGTACGACTCGTAATCCACGGGAACTGCTACCTCTAAAACGTCCATTGCTACCACCTTCACCGGCACTGCCAGCAACACGTGGACGTGTTGTACGACTCCGTGATGGTATAGTTTTTGGTGGACCCATCGATTCCCCACCTCCGCCTCCACCAGAATGACGATGAGAAGAACCATCGCGATGGGCGCGATATGATGATGATGATGTTGTTGGTCTAACTGAAGGTGGTGGCGGTGTTTGCCGGCTTCGGCTTGATTCAGTTCGTCGATAAGTTGAATAACTTGAACTTAATCTTGAATCCTAAATTTAAATAGGGGGAGGAAAATGTATTTTTTTTGTTTTTGCAGTTCATTTGTTTTCCTGTATTTTTATATTTTTGATTTTAATATATTCTAATTTTGCATCAACAATATTCATTTCGTTAACATCCCATTCTCTAATCAGCAGCAACAGCTTATGCTTTGGGAAGAGTAGAAAAACGTTTCATTTCACGTGACACCTTGGTTCAATATGCATCCCAGAGTACTGTTTTCTATGATAAAACTAGCATCGCACTTTGGATTCTTGTGTAGGCATGCGGAAATTGATTGAAAAATTGAAATTTTTATTAATAGGTTTTTTGGTGCCAGCCTTTGAAGCTTTTGACCATTTTCAGTTTCAGTTCTGTTTTTAATAAATTCTCTTTCAATCTATTTCCATTTTTCCACATTATAATTTCTACTTTTTACTATTTTTAAGCCACAATATGATGGAGGCAAAATTTATTTGTAGTCTGTACGCAGACTTCTCATTTTTCTTAATTTCTATTTGTGTAAAATTAAAGTAATGTAAATGTGTTAAAATTATGTATAACAAGATCGATATAATATTTATAGGACAAAGTTCATAGAGTTAATTTGATTTTCAATAGATTTTAAAACTTACATCATGACGTGACCTTTTGCGCTCTGGTGAACGATCTCGTGATCCCTGAAATAATTTGTGTGAATATCTAGTTTTGAGAGAATTAATCCATTTTGCATTCCCAACTTACCCTGTATGATCTTTTGTGGTCATCTCGCCTGTCATGTCTTGAACCAAGCCGGTCTCTGCTACGTGATGAATTATAATTACTGGAACCATAAGGCCCACGAGAGGAACTACCGCCTCCGCCACCTCCTCCTCCTCCTCCTCCACCGCCATAACTTGATGAATTAAATCCACTATTTCGACTGGAGCTACCACGATAGGATGAACTGGAACCTCTATAATTCGAACCACCACCCCGAGTGCTACCACGATAACCTCTTCCGCGTGACATTTCTACGAAAATTCTAAATTGAATTCAAAGAAGGAAAAAGTGTAATGGCGACCATGACGCGATTCGGCGTTTGAACTTTGCCAAATTCTAGCGCTATCTTACCTCCTTATTGAGTTGAAACTAGATTTTATTTATATTAAAATCTCAATTTCACAACTCAAACACTTTTTGTTTAGTTTTCTTTCGGTTTTCCGCGGAAATTTAAAATTTTCAATTCACACTGACTCACCACATTGAAGAACAATTCCAATATGGACGCCGCTCACACCGCCTTGATTGATAGAATTTTAATGCTCGTGATTTGTGAAGTGGTGCCAACTTCACACTGTACTTGGTAGTAAGATGAGTTTACACAGTGGATTCTCCTCCGCTGTTGTAATTAAAACCATTCAAATGTTATCTGGCAAATTAATAATTGTATTTTCCACAGAGTTTTTGAAAATTTAATTTATTTCCATTTAACAAACCTTGTGTTAGCTTTCTGTAGTTCTGTAGATTTTGGATTTTCAGTTTATCCTACTAACAGCACATCAGGAAAATGGAGCTGTTATATTGGAAAATGTATTGTTGACATGAACCTTAAACTGGTAACATGGGAAGAACGTGAAGGAAAACTAAACATATTCAGTGGCGTAGACTGGTTGAGCTAAACGAGAATTTTCTTAATATGTTAATAAGGGATTTATTTATAAATTTAAAGAGCTAACGTTAAAGCTATACAATGAACGATGGGTTTTTCTTAAGTGATTTTCGTTATCTGTTCCATTTTAACGCTTTTTCAAACGACATCATCGTTTCTAGACAGAAGTTTTGATACATATAACCAACGTTGGGCATGCATAAAATATATTTGTTATGCTTCAGATTAATTATCTTGTAGGTTTTCTATAATGCTAGAAATTAGCGCCACTAGTTTCAGTTAATCAAAAGATTAATTTTTGAAAGAATAAAAGTTAAGTGCAGAACAAGTTCATAGTGAATCTGCCCTTTCCATTAACTAAAACTTGAATAAGAATTTGTTGTTAAATCAGGGGAAATGTTACAGTTTAACCAACTTCGACATTAAGAATGAATTTGATATTTAATAGCACTGTAACACTTTGATTTTTGACTGTTATATTAGATACACATTAATCTATTTCACTGAAGCAAAACAAGTGAAAATTTTAAAGTCCACCGCGAACTGCAACGGACAAAGTGGAACTCGTTACACTCGTACACTCGTTAACTCGTTATAAATACCTTTCCGCGGAAAGTGATAGACTATACCAATTCCATACATGTAAGACACAGATAAAAATGCACTTTAACGTTGCCGTTGGGCTTCGAAAGTTCTTTTCCATTCTCGTTTTGTATCGATCATCGAGCGTCCCTGTTGGTAGCATCCAAAACCCTCTGTATGTACTGACAAGCCATGAAGTAGGCTGACTTCTCTAGATATTCCGTGTTGTAAAGTACGGGAAATTCATCGTGTTTGTTGTTTGGTCGGCGTATTTGATGTAAAGAGTTCAATATTTTTATTTTATATAAAGTTTAGAATCAGTGTTATTATTAAAGTATTTTGATTTAATATAGAATAAATTCTAAAGCGAGAAATCCGCGAACCGCGCATATAATCAAAATTCGTCGGCGGTATGAATTTTGACGTTTGTTGTTTTGGCGGAGAACAAACGGAAATATTCATTAAATTTATTAGTTCTTAAAATAGTGCTTAAAATCACCCTCGATGATGTGCTCATCCCGATGATCCAAGCTGAAGAAACCATTAGTGTGTGTTTAGTTTGCCTTTTCTCCCAGGACTGTGTTACTTGAACTTTTCACAGTCGGCCGTTTCGAGTTGGTCCCATACAGACCTATCACCCCTTACTCGATCGCACAGGTTTATATTTAATTACGTTGATTCCTTACAGGATTTCATTAATAGTGCCTTCAGCGACAATATTAGTGAGTTGGTCTCCAAGCATTTTCTTCATATTCAAGGATCCCCGTGACAGCTTTTTAGGCAACAGCACCATAAACAGTTCTAAAAACTGTTAACGATCATCAAAAGGAGTTCATATACAAAGCAGTGACAAGTTTCGTAACGAGACTTCTAGATCTCTTTTTAACGCTTTGTCCTCATACAGACTCATGTGGGGTTATCATCTCTCGATTCATGTGGGGTTATCGTTTCGGCAGATTTTCCATCATTGCATACTTCAAATGGTTCCGGCCAAGTTGAAATAGTCGAATACTCAGTTGATGCTCGACGATATCAGTAAGTAGTTCTTCAAACAACTAGGAATTCAATTTCATTGAAAAATGAGTACACTGCTTGTCATTGAGTTAAAGGTTGTACCTATATCTTAGAGTGATCCAATGTTTTGTCCAGTATCGAGCTGAAGATCAGCAAAAATTCTTATTACTTGAGTTATGGCGTTTTCTTTTTTGCATTTTGTTAAAAAATAAAATTTATACCAACAGTAGTGGATGTGCACTTTAACTATGATTAAATCATTAATTGAATCCCTTCATAAAGTACCACATTGCATGGGACGAAAGCAACTAATATGCACAACCTCAGACACAAATTACCGTGAAATTATCCTCTAGATACCTATTACATGAAAATAAGTCTGATGGAATAAATTCAACATATTCTTACAAATTTATACTGCAATATAACTCAATGATTGCAAAAAAACAATTTCCAGTCGATTAGGATAAATTGACGAATAAAATTCTATACCCGTAAAATTAAATCAATCGTTGAAGTTTATAGTTTAGCTAGAACTGCTGCGACAAGTTCCCTTTTATATTTTTTATATTGTATTTGATAGTATTCGAGCGATTTGTGATTTTATACGACTTCAAATCGATTCAAAACGATGCAACATGTTTTAGTGGATGATAAATAAGGTTCTTGCAGATACTAAAATTGATTGATATGCTGTCAAGTAACCACAAAAGAGTCTATCAAGATCCAGTTTTTAAATGAAGTGGGGACATTTTATGTTTTGTGAATGATATTCTTTGGACCATGAAATCCCTGATATGATGTTTTTGAATTTGAAGAGTTTCAAAACCATAATCAACACGAAATTGCTGTGCAACCCTTGTATGAATTCAAAGTTGTTAATTTTGTCTCGTTACGATGCACTGAGTTGTTATGTCCACATGCAAATACAGATAACTCATATATAAACAATCTTGCACGAGTTGTAATAAAGCCAACTATAAAACCCAGTCAGAAGAGCCACAGTTAATCCCACGGGTACAGTATTATCGCGAATGGCATACAAGTATACCATATATCTACTATTATTTGTTCATTAGAAACTACTATGTACCTACATACATATGTACCTATGCAGGAACTGCAAAATGGACTCCCACGAACAGGGAAACACTGCAGGTTGACAGGAAAAATTTGCAAAATTCTATATAGTGAACCAAAGAAACTACTAAAACTGATCATCTGGAATCCCGAATGCCAACAGTTCTGGTATTCATAATTATATTAATTAATTAAGATTCATTTTTGTGCGACCCATCTCGGATGGTTCGAAATGAATCCAATTAGCCAGAAGTTCCTGATTTCCTAATGATCCTGTTTGCAGATTGGGAATTCGGCACTGAGGGTTAAATTTGTTCCATTTATGGGGTAAAATATGCAAATCATTTTTAAAAAATTTCGGGCTTTTTAAATTATATTTTTTTGAATATTATAAAAATAAAAATATTTTCATTTGCAATCAAACACGGTGTGTCTTCAAAATTGACAAAAACCAAAAAACGAAAGTTTTTATTCACAACTTTTACCACAAAACAAAGTTTGATGAATTTAAATTTGTTTTCTAGAATTTTTTGAACTTTACGTGGCTTTTCCACTTGAACAAAAAGAATAATAAAAACATTTTCATGTAGAATACCTTTGCGAGACGATGTGGATCCCCTGTGGGGATTTTTGGTTGGCAGGTATGTATAAAATATTAGAATTTTAAATTTCCCTTTTTCGGAGGCTTCATCAAGCACCTGTAAATCCAAGGTGTGCTTTTGAATTCTCTTACTTTATCACTCCGAGTTTCTTATCTATTGCGATTGAGTTTTTTGTATTTATTCTGGAAAATGGGTCAGTAGTAGTAGTAACGAAATTATTCGAAATTTTTGTATATGTACTTGAAATTGAATTTTTAACATTTTTATTACTTTACTGTACTTGAAATTCTAATAGCAATTGATGTTATGATTAATTCTATATTTTACGACTAAAGACATAAAGACATTTAGTGAGAAAATATAGAGGCAATTGGTGATGTCAAGTTATTGATTTTAATTTATTGAAAAGAAATCTATAAATTCATTATTTCTTATGTCTAATTTCTATCTCCGTTAAATTGGAAAAGAGAAAAACAAAGCGCATCGGGGTTGACGCTAGATGTTGGCTAACTTGATTTCACTTCTCCGCGTTACTTCAGCATGAGCATGGACAAATAAATGTAACTGGACTCTGTCATACGCTTGCAATTACATTTACCCGGCCCATACATTATACAACATGTTGTACTGTGTGAATCGGTTGTACACTGGTTGTACTGTGGTTAGATATTGTGTTGGGTTGAAATCAAAAATTTTCGATTTTCGGTGAGAGGAGTCAAGGTTTGGAGACCACGTTGTACCGTATGGTTATTTTGGCAGACTTTCTGACAAAATTAGTATAATTTCTAGTAAAAATTATTTTGGGGCTATTTTAAAAATGTTTTCTCACTTCGTGTTTCATAGGATGCATCTGGCAGCCGAATAAGTCGCTGTACCCACATTGTAAAGAGGAGAGCGGCCTTATAACAAACCTTTTTTAAACAGAGCATTCGAATATTTAGATAGGGGGAAGAACGAAGCTTAAATAATATTGAATAAAACAAAATTTAATTCAAACTTATTTGTGGTTTTATTTAATTTTCGAACAATTTTCGCTTGGTTGCTCGAGTTTTTCGATGATTTCTGAGGAAGTAACATTTGGAACGCCAACATGTTTGCAAGTTGGCTGGAATGTGTGTGGCAAACGCACAACTAAGTTGATCAACCAAGCTTCCCAACATGTTGTATGGTGAATGAGCACGATTATAACTTAACAAGTTCACCAAACTCACTCAGCAACATCTGAGATATTAGTTAAGTATATTGATCCTGACCTTGCAGTCAGATTCAGGGATTTTATGTGGAAAACAAGATTGAAAAGTCTGTATATTCGTAGGAGAGTGCATGATTACTCACCTACTTATACCTCCAGCTAGATTCAAGGACATTTATGGAAAACAAACATCTAGATTTTGTATCTGCGTGGAAGAACTCATTATTTTTCAAATTACTGATCCAGATTCCGAGGTTCGTCCAGTCAGATTCAAGTACTTCTTCTGAAAACAAACTTCTTAGTTTTGTATTTCTGTAGAAGATTTCATAATTTCTTATTTGACTGATCCTCAATCCGAGGTTCCTCCAGTTAGATTCAAGGACTTTCCTAGAAAGGAAGCTTCTAGATTTTTCATATCTATAGGAGACTGCATGATTACACAATTGACTGATCCTGGCTCTGTGGCGCTTCCAGTCAGATTAAAGGACTTTTCCTGCGGAAAACAAACATCTAGAATATTGAGAAGCTTTACTAAAAAACAGATTTTTGGATTTTGTACCTTCGTGACAAGGCACATCCACCTACACCATATGAATACATTCTGACTGTGATAGCGAGATTAATCAAAAGGGATCCTTAATCATTGAATCCCTCATGACGACACCTCGAATATACGAATTTATCACTTACGTACGTGGCTATAAGGTGACACCATCATAACGACATTCAAATATTCGTAAAAGACGACACCTCAAAATGTCTTGAAGTCATTAAAACTTTCCCTAATTCCCTGCACGTGAAATTAAATTTTCTGAGGAACAAAGTACATAATTAATAAAAGTTTTCAAATTGGAAAAATGAAATTTTCAAAAATCAATTAACTAGGAAAATGTAAATTTTCTTTTGAATTTTATGATTGTGGTCAAATTGGGGATGAAAATTTTAAAGTTTTGAAAGTAAATTGACTTAGATCCAGGAACCTGTTGCTGGTATATGTAATAGGATGTGGGTTATACCTCAGTCTCAATATTATTGTGTTTTAGTAAACAAATCCTTGTACGTCGACATATCCTGTAAGACACATGTTCTTTAGTAAGTTTAAAAAGGTATTCATTTCATTCACAAGGATAATACGAATTTCTTAGTAATGTTCAAAATATAAGGATATTTTTCAAGAAATAACATTCGACAAGAGATAGGCAGTTCAATGCTTTTAATTGCGATGTGATATGAAGAGATACATATACTTCAATTGAATTTGTGGTACAGACAACTCTCAGTTTCACTGGAATTTCTTCGAATGCGAATGGCGCCATTACTTTCAGGCTACGATAACCTTCTGAGACAGGACTCCATTTTTATTTTTATTAGCCTTGTATTATTTTGGAAAAGAATAGAAGAACGCCATTTGCACGAAAGGTATACATATTTTTCAAGTGTGTACCTGTTGCCCAGACGATTCTTACGTAGTACTAACCCAATTTAAATGTATAAAGGGAACCTTTTTTGTGGCACCGAAAGAAAATACTGGCGCATAATGGTTCTGTATACACTATGACTCCCTCAATGAAGTTGGGGTTATACCATTTTGTACTAAAAATTTTGCTTTATTTTGGATAACGCATGCTTAGTTGTTCTGGTCATAGACGTATTTCTCCTACGTTCTTTTGGAGAATCTTATTTGGATAGCTTTTACCGGTTCCAAGTTATCCCCTTTGCGACTGACTGTTGCTTCTTTCTCCAACTGAATATGTGTACATGTATATGATAAACTGTTATTCTGCGACAGTAATACACATTTTTCAGGCATTAAAAATGTATGGAGAAAGAGTGATAACGTTTTACAAACACTTTAAGTCAACAGTTGGTCTACTATCCCTCAAAGTTATGATTTCAAACTATCACAGGGAGGTTAGAAGTAATGCGTTTCTAAAACTCCTCTCTTTCATCCTATTAAAGAAACTCAAAATGATTTTCTTCATCCCTTAAATGTGTCAAGTTCAAGGTTGATGTGATTTTTTCCTGGGACTATTGGAAAAGCCATACTTATGTATTTTTAATTTTGAACTCGAAAACCTTCTTGAAAAGGTGTTATTAAAGCTAAACCTTTTAGTTTTTTATTTTATTTCAACCAGGAAAGCTTCTTGAGCTTCCTGTATTTTGTTAGACATCCATTAAGGCTTATAAATCAAAGAAATACAGAGATGATACCCTTATCAAGTGTCTGGCTTTCATAGTTAATAATTTTTGTGGCATAAATTGGGATTAATTGCGTTTAAATAATGTGCAACTTTTTGTGGTTGGGGGGTAACCTTGAGTTATTTTAAAGCTATTCATTGACCCCATTTGTGGTTGGAAAGGAACCTTCAAGCTGAATCCCTCACATTTGTGCAAGAGAGATCTCCACAAATCAGAGATACGTTGATTAAGTCTTTCACTACCTCCATGTGGAGTCAATCAGTTTTGGGTATATGAAAGAATATGACGTCTGTGGCTGCGACCTTCTTCCGTAAATCTTCAATTTCCTGTTACTACGCAAGGATTATTCATCACGCTAGGTACAATAGCATGAAGAGAGTTACAAGTCATCCATCTACATAAAATTTTATAATATGCTACATTAGAGGAAATATTTAAGATCTTAAACTTTAAGGGATTAAATTTTAAGATCACCACGTCGTCACCAAATTTGAATGGCATGGACACTTTCCCCGGTGGATTAACCTAATCCAACCATCAAATTTACTTCTGCAAATATTTGATTTACAACTTTTAATACATGGGTTAAGAATATTTTAAGTTAAATGAGAAAAAAGCGTTTTAGTTTGAATAATTTAAAGTTTCTTATAGCTACGTAGAAACTTTGTTATGGATCCGTGAAATTTATTATCCAGTATCTATTTTGGAATTACAATTTGAAACATTTGGACCACTGAGCTCGTTGTAACGGCGAAAAATTTCAAAAAACCACTTTTTACAATTTTTGTATTTTTGATTGTTACAAAACCATACAATTAATAAAAAAATGTTAATGTGAAAACTGAACCTTCAATTACTAGCCACTATCCACACAATATTGCTTTGATTAATACGCTCTGAACAATTCGATGATTCGTACGAAACTATCAAACCGGTTTGCGCTTGGTCACGCTCCGACACAGATACATTCCAAACAATATTTTATCGACGCGAGATCAGATTTCCATGGAAAAATAACGGACTGAAGGGTGATCAAAACCTGAATGGTATTGTGACTAATAAGATTTGTAAATTGTGACTAGTGAGATGTTTCAGTTCTGACAGCACAAACAAAACTGTAATGGAAATTGAATTGAGAATCAAAAAATATAGTACCACATCTCCTTAAATTAGGTACATTTTGACCTATGGATTCTGCAGAAAATTGTTTAAGTTGTTTTTGAAAAAGCAAATATTCGATACAGACTAAAATGTTTTCCAGCATTCAAATTCGCAAACATAAGGTTTTAATTAATTAAATTCGAATAATTTACATTTGAAAGTCAATACGAAAATTCCTTGAAATTGAATTGAAATTTTTCAATTTTGATAAAGTAATAAATTTGATATCGAAAAGCAACAATTTGTCAAAAAAATGAACGAAATTTTGTATTGCAAATCTCTTACGGAAATTGTAATATCTTCAAGGATGAGAATAAATTACGTCATATCTGTGAATAGTATCTGTTATCACTTTGTTCAAAAAATGAGTATTCTCAAGATGTACGCCGAAATGTGAAGATGTTCGCCAATTTCTTAGCGAAATGTTGTCATTTATACAGGTATGTACATGAGGCTTATATGTTTTTCACCTTTAGAACCATAAAAAAAATGGTTGTTAAAAGCCTGTTTTTTTGCATGTTTTTATTTTATTTAAATATACCCGTGTCAAGAAGCAGGTGAGAACGATGGGATTTACATGTACATAAATTTACATAGAGACAACATCGAAAGTTTCTATAAATACAGAATTTTTTTGAGTGGGGTTTTATTTCATTCATGAGATTTGCAGCTATTCTATAGGGTGGTTCTGCATGTTATGGAAAACGGAAGCGGATTCTCCAATGAGGTAACGAAACACAAATCAATAATTCATGGCCAAAAATAGAAATTTTATTGAATTCTCTACGTCAGACTTGCAAAACTGTGGCAACCAGATGAAAAGCAACAAGTTTTTCAGTCTTTTTCAGCAAACATTTTGACCTTTAGGATTCTATCAAAAATAATTACGAGCCAGGACTCCAACGTATCTCTGTTTTTAATCTTCAATTCAACGTCCAAAATGAGTGTGTTCCTTGAAGCCTCCATAGACAAGGTGGAAAATTAAATTCGAAATACATCAAAAAATTTGTTTTATCTTGTATAAGGTAATTGCTATGCCTACACTCTTACTTTTTTCCCATAAAATCTTGTTGTTATCGTTATGGATTGACGTTGAAATCAGTTTTTGGAACAAAACGATCGTCATCAAAATAAGTGCGTATTGATTGAGTGATTTTTTAAATAATATATTCTTTGAATTATCTTCAACGATGTTGTGGTTAATTCAATAACATTAGCTAGAAAATTGTCTAAGGAGATATCTTCACAATACTTTTCAAGTTCAGGGTCAGGCATCAACGCATATAGTGGTCGGACATTTTCTGATTTGCGGGGTCCATGTGTGGGCTTCAATTCGATCTGAAAGTCCGATTATATCTTTAATGGGCTATGAGCAAGTTATTCTTCAAATGCGAAATTGAACCATAAAAGATACACGGTCGGAACGAATGTGTTATTGTACGAGATAAAACATTATTTTTAAAGAGATAGAAGTGAAATTGAAAAAAGGATCTTGAAGTCCTGTCAATTTAATTTTCTTGCCGATGAACAATAAAAATAAACTAAAGACTTATATTTCATATCGTGTTATACAAAAGCAATGAAAATTAGAAATCCACACGATAAAAGGAAAAATTTCCAATGAATTTCTTAAGAAATTCGAAACGCAGTTTGGGGTAAATCTCTCATTTAAAATGAACAAAAAAAAAATGCTCTTTAAAATGGAAAAAAGAAAATGTTTTCTTGCCTTAAAAATGAAGGAATTTTCCCAATAAAATATTTGAAAATGGCTTCGGCAATCATTGAATATTGAAATATTTTTTTAACGAAATTATTGTCGTTATTTCGTGCCTCGTTATTTTATTCTGCATGTAATGAAATTTACTTGTTATCCTTCAATGGAAATTCCTTTTGATTGTTATCCTTGGATGTGAAAACGTTCAAAAAAGACTCCAGGGAATTTTGAATTAAATGAGCCTAATCATTAAGGAATAATACGAAATTCATCTGGACAATAGAACAAAAGATTTTACAAAGCTTGCATTCATGTATCAGCCAAAAACTATGATGTTAAAAGCACTCAAAGGATAAACAGCTGATGAGATATTATGTAAACAAAGATAGCTTTCGAGGTGTCAAAAAGAAATGCCTACAATAAAATTTATTATAGAACGAGGTTTTATCACCAGATTTATTCGAATGTTAATCTGATAAACATTGTATACGATCAATAACACTTATTCCGGCAAAACCTGGTAGTGATAATACCTGTAAGGTGTAAAGGACACTTCTATGTTCAAACAAAAACTGCAGCATTTGAATACCAAATCCCAGTACCGTCGAAAGTGTTAATATCCTTTTAACAGGACTAGGTGGACTTATTGAGCATTGCATTGATTATTTATGAGGAAACTATTCTGCCATATATTTGAATACCAGGTTGAAATCCCTTTTTTCTGAAATATCTTTATAACCCATTTAGAATTTGCATCAGTATCCTGTAAATGTGGCAAGTTTCTCGAATTGATCAATCCGCATAACAAGGATATAGTTTCACTTGGTATGCAGCACAAAAACACAAATTTCCATGTGTCATATTAAATGCATACTAAATCTATATATGGAAAGGATATAACGTTCAAAACATCAAATAAAACCATTTTGGTTTTGAATATATTTGAGTTGTCCAACGCATGAATGAGTAACATGACCACATGAAATCATTTCACACGTGTATAGTTGATGACAATGTTCATAGGTAACCTCAGGGGAATATTGAAAATGCCCCAAAAGGATATGTGGCTGAAGTGTTTTCTGGAGGCATTTTCGGACATGCTTGTCATGTTTTCAATTTGACCAGATGTAATTATCGTCAGTGTTAGTTAAGTTGAATTTAATTTCAAATTTTCACATTTAATACTGTCAAAAATGACATTTTGAAGTGTAAATAAGGACATTCTAAAACACAACATTTCAGGAACAACAACAACCACAGGCAGATTCCTAAATTCATGGTGAAACTCTGGGGATCAAGGAATACAATTGAAGTCATGCCTACAATGTTAGTTGGATCAAAGGATGTTTTCGTGATATTCATCGTTGGTGACAAACATAGCAGCAATAAAGCATATTTAATATCCTTGAAGGAATCCTTTTTTGCGAAACAATAAGCTCTCTAAAGAGCAGATGCTCATCTCCTGACCAAATTGTTAATATCATTAACCAGAAACTCATTATGATGAAGACCTTCAGCAAAATGTAAATGAAACTCTAATAAAATGGAAAATTAATTTTCACAACAGAAATTAATGAAAATTCAACTTTGATTAAATAAAATCTTAATTATTAATTTTTCATTATACAGAAAAGTATATCTGTGTGAAATTTATTTATTTATTATTATTAATTTTTTCCTTTTCTGTGGAATCGGAATCACTAAATGTGTTTTTGAATAAACAAAATGGAAGGACGGCACGGATGGAATATTCAATTTTCAAAAGTTTAATTATCTTTTGTTTATTACCTTAATCTGAAATCGGAGAAAGTTTTTGGGAGAATTCAAAAATTTTTCAGGATAACAACAGGACTCCATTAAATAAAATCGTGCTGTCAATCAGTTGGGCTGGGTGTTGAACCCAGATGAAGAAGTTTCAAGATGGAAAATTTTAATTTTTCTTAAAATAATCCTTAATGAATTGCACGGGGAATTGTTGTTGAGTGAATTAAGGAAATTTCCATGCGAAGTTGCCTGTTATCACAAATCAAGGAATTGTTCCAGAATGATTAATTTCTTTCAGGGTTTTTAGGCCAATTTGCTGTAGGATTAAAGAAACAGCACAGGTTGTCTAATAGTTTTTAGTTTCGGTCAAAGTAAATCTAGATTAAGAAACTCCAAACCAGATTTTATTTTGAACGCCCGTACTCAAGCCGAGTTATTTTGAGAATCGTTATCGACTGAAAATCCGAATCAGACGTTAATAACTTGGAAAACGTTTAAGTTAAAAAACTAATCATAGTGATATCTCAATATCTGTAGCTCAAGTATTGTTTGCATTGAAAGGCGCAACTTCTACCTGGTTATTTGTATGCTGTCGAATAGGTCTTGTCGTCGAGATTCGTTCAATAAATACTTCTACAGAAACAAGCTTGTGTTGTAAATATGAAATTCGCGAATCGAAATCGAGGTTACAGGTTCACTCCGCGCGGGCAACCGTAACTCAGTGCTGCGAACAGGGCGAGTGACGCCAGAGACAATCGAAGTCGCAGTCAACGCATGAGCCATAAGACTTTATCATGGAATGTAACTATGACCAAGTGTCCTAAGTTACCGAATTTCTTTTCTTCGTGAATATCCTAATATAATTATTAAAACAGTCATGCAAAGGTTCACTGGTTTTTAATGACAGTAAATAGATGATATGTTGAAATTTGTGAATACAGAAAGTAAAAGTTTGAGAAAAGTTGGTGTATTTGTTTGCCAGTCCCTCCTGTGGTTGCTGGCTTCGATGCTAAAACTGAAATGTCCTTTAGTAGAAACTCAAACCGATTTTAGTAAATCCTTTCACATTTCATTGCTGGTTTGACATTTTCCTAACAGATGTCGCGAAAACTTTTAAATTCCTTTCGCAAAATGTCCACCAGCCTAGATAAGATGTTGGAAATTTTAAATTCACATTAAAATCAGTTTGTTGTCCATGACTCCGTGAAGCTATCGAAACTTTGGAAAGGCCACAAAGCAAAAAACGCAATTTTACATGACCTCCTGTTTTCAGGATGAGGTTTAGAATGTTCAGCACGACGATGGAAGGATAACATATGAATATTCTATGACCCAACGCCATTTTGACGTGAGAAAAACTTGCTCACGTTGTGTGATTAATGTTTGTGAATTTTTGATTTGACTTTGTTTCGTGTACAGAATTACAAATTCCAGGATATTATGGTTTGAATGGCAGATAAAAAAAATAAGCAAGAAAGGGATTTTAGTCCTGTGGATGTGGTTTTTATGGATGAATCTTCTTCTTATTTGGGTGCACTTCTACACGTATGCGTAACGTCTGTGCGTGTGTTTTATTACATATTTTCAGTTGAATGAATTTATTTAATGGAAAATCTAAAAACGCCTTCGCACGAATAGATAAATTTTTCATTACAACAATCTTACAAACAGTATTGTCCTTATCATTCTTATCACTAACGCTTAACGTTGATTTATATGGAATACTTGGAGAATAAATTGGGATCTCAACTTAATACGAGCGATTCCGGATTCTTATTTGAAGCAGATTTGTTATCAGCGATTGTTTCTGATTGATAATTTTCGCATTCTTCTCGATTATTACTTTCAATAGTTTCGAAAACAGTAATAATTGTTAAGGTAATCTTCGTTGTAAAGATAGCAAAGTCACATATAGAAAATTAAACAACGTGAATGTCTTATCGCATTACTGGTGTAAGAATGATTTATGAAGGGATAGAGAAGCTATAGATGGAAATCAATGACGGCGGTCAGTACTTCTTATCAGAACGCGTTGCAAGCCAAAATTAGAAGAGAGTACGGATGTACGGAACGTCGCTAATGTTTTACGAGTATATCATCAGCTTTCAGTATCATCTGCAAGATGTTGTGTGGAACATTATCCGGTCTTTAATAGTTTTCCTAATTTCATATAAAGTTACGTAGAGAACGCTTAAGGTTATCGAAAAAGTTAGATTTTTTTATTACATAATTTATTAGTATTACTATTGGGTTTGAACATCAAAAAGTGGCAGTGATATTTTTAGTGGTTCCTAAGTTATAAGGTCAAATTTTCAATTGATATGTAGATTATAACCTTGCGAAATATGTTTATAATGCATTAAATATATGTATATACTGATTTTAGGTCAGAAATTTGTAGTCTACAGAACTTCGGACTTGTATCAACTTTAACCATAATCTTTGATAGAGAACAACATGAGCTCCGCCATTTTCATCAGAAACGGTTCGAAAGAAATAAGAGTCCAACTTCAAAGTATTCAGGGCGATTCTGGCAGCTTTCGTTAGTCAGCAAGTTGTTTGATAAGCAAGTTTTTAACAGAATTCCTTAAGTTGGTATTCTGGGTAACAATTATTTTCGAATCTGTTACGTCGGAACAAATTTTAGCTTCGCAACCCGTTTGAAGCCAAATCTGTCAACTTTTTTAATAGAACATCTGTTAAGACTGTGTGCCACTTCGAGTCATTTCAGTGCAAATATTAATTTCAAGTTTCGAAGGGTTTGCGTTTCCCTGCTTTCATTTCAGTTACAATTTGAAAACAAAATGGAAACGTCCCGTGAATTTATATTTTTGAAATAATTTAAGTTTATTAATTTTTTTCTGTTTTAGTAATAGAGCGAGTCTACCAAATGTCAAAAAAAAAAAAATTGAAATGAAATGATTTGAAGTGAATGCCAGCTTAGAGTGGAGTGTTCCAATGCCAATCGTTTCCAATGCCAGAGTGGATTGATTTCATGTCCATCTACCGAGCATAATTTCAGTCGTTTTAATTATCAAATTTTAAGTGCTCTTTCCACATAAAATAACCATATTTGAATTATTTTAACTTTAATATATATGGACTGAATATTGTTTTCCAATTTTCACCTTATTTTACCACAAAAAATACAAAAATTCGTCGCACACTTCGAACGATCTCGCCGCAACCACCTGTTGGAATCGGTCCGAAATACATATTTTTGCCACTTCAGCGTGAAAATAGATCCTATTTTCAATCCACGCTGGGCCCAAATTGCACGAAAGGCACATTGGCAGAGTGCGTGGGTGCGAAACGAGCGGAACATGTAAGCCAATCCAATCCACACAAGTTGGCATTGGAAACGCGCCTTAACTCGTCGAATTTTGATTTTCAACAGAAAACCTATTAACTTTTGTTCCAGAATACCGACTTTGACCGTAACAGAATTTTTCGAAAGCGAACAACAAATTACACGGGATGGCAAATCAACAGAACCTTTAACGTGCGCCCAGAATCATCTTTTTTGCCTCTAATTAGAATCTATCTACACAATAATGCGTTTTTTCCGTTGAAAGTCAATGACCGAACAATAAATGATGTTGGAATATCCGTTTGCGTGTAAGGATATCAAACAATACCGCGAACAAAAGCACAAAATTATTCAATAACCTAATTAAATTAAAGAACAATGTTTCTAACAAACTTTTAGTCAATTCATCCTCATACAAAGCCGATTCATATTCATTTTAATTAAAAAATTTCTTCACAAATCCATTCAATAGCACATGATACAGATATGGTTTTTGTTTTCTAAATAGGATTGTTCTTTTCAAACCGGAAGTGCTTTATTTAAATTTTCTACAAAACCTAAAGCTTGATACACATAACGATGATGCATTGAAAGTTTTAGTTAAAGTTTTATGATATCTCTGACCGGAAATGAGAGGATTAAAATGTGTATATCACGTATTTGATGTGTATGTGACATTTTTGTGGTATGATGGTTATAATACAAGTAACTATACGTTATCAGTTGTGTAGTATAATGTGTCGATGACTTTTTGTATTTCCCAAACAATAAATAGCGCTAAATCACATAATATAATTAAAATTTTGCGATATCATGTATTAAGTAGATTCCAATTGATAGGATATTGGAGTTGGTTTTTCCCGTTATCTTGGTCTGCTCCTTCAGACATCTTAGAAGGCACACTTTTCCTCAAAGACGTTTATCGTGAAATTGATAAAATAAAAATTTCGTTTTCTTGTTATTGAAAATGATTCAGGAAAAATTTGGCTGTTTTATATTTAAGCGAAATATGGCGGTTGTAAATCAAAAATTCCGATTAGTAATAAATGTAAATTAGAACTTTTAAGTATAAAGGAGCTATAAATACTGAATTGCAGCTACCTGTATTAACTGATAACTTATCTAATGTGAAATGTGCTAATTCACTTTGAAGTGCAGATTATTGTATAAAAACGAATTTTACGTTTGGTTAAGCATCAAACAAACGATGTCTCTCATCAAAGTAGTAACAGTCGTGTGCTTTTTAGTCGGAACCACTTTGGCTTGGCCACAAGGCCGAGTGGTGAATGGAACTGATGCCGCAGAGGGCGAGTTTCCGTTTATTGTGAGTTGATGTGTGCTTTACTTTTAAAGTGGATCTAATTAACTTTTCTTAAAGGCATCCTTGAGATCGTCATCTGGATCGCATTCATGTGGGTGCTCGATTCTCAACCAGAACTGGGTTTTGACTGCAGCTCATTGTGTACAATACAGCAGCCCGTCGAGTATCAACATTCAGTATGGAGTCACTGAGATCTCACCTTCGGGACACACCGTTGCACAAGTGGCGGAGGTCATTTGGCACGAACAGTATAGCCCATTCAATAACTATGAGAACGATGTTGCAGTCTTGAGACTTGCTAAACCTTTGGAATTCAACGATTTAGTCCAACCTGTCAAACTTCCTCCCTTCAAAATGGAAGTGCCTGGACGAAGCCCAGCTGTCCTCATTGGTTGGGGTCTTAACAAGGTAGATTCATTTGTGATTCAAAGCTTTTATTGATACTAATGAACTTCTTGCAGAGTGGTGGTTCCGTTCAGAAACATCTACAAAAAGCAGATTTGGTTACCTTCTCCGATGAAGAGTGCAATTCAAGACACAATGGGAAAACACACAAAAGCCAAATTTGTGGAGGCGTCCCAGAAGGTGGTAAAGGACAATGCAATGGTGACTCTGGTGGCCCTCTTGTCTATGAAGAACAACAAATTGGAATTGTTTCCTGGAGTATCAAACCTTGCACCGTTTATCCTTATCCTGGAGTTTACACAAAAGTTTCTCACTTTGTTGACTGGATTGAATCAAAAGTTGGATTTGTTTACCATTAAGGAATGTGATATGTAATTAATTAAGTTCTGCGAAATAATATGTCTTTTTAACATTTATATGAACGGAAGCTTTTAATTTTTATCCCAATCTGCATCTGACATCGTTTCAAAGAAACTAAATTTTTTCAGCATAAAACTAAAAATTAATAATAAATTTTACTTAATCAAAGCACCGACACGTTTGTGTCTTAATCCAGTCGATGTAATAAGCGACTTTTGTATATACACCCGGATAAGGATATACGGCACAGGGTTTTATACTCCACGAAACGATTCCAACTAAAGTGTTGTTGACAACAAGTGGACCACCAGAATCACCATTGCATTGTCCTTTTCCTCCTTCAGGGACTCCTCCACAAATATTTGAAACGCGTGTAATGCTGTTATGACGTTGATTGCATTCTTCGTCGGAGAAGACGATCAAGTCGACTTTCTGAAGATGATTCATTGACACTCCACCACTCTAATGAATTTTACTAGATTATGTTATTATCCTTTCAACAAATTTCGTTTTATACTTACCCCATTCAGTCCCCATCCAATGAGAATGGCAGGACTTTCAGCAGGGATGTGTTGATTGAAAGAAGGAAGCTTTACCACACTTACGGAATCACTCAACTCCAATGGATCACTGATCTTCAGAAGAGCTATATCATGCACGTAAGGCATCCACGGCTCGTAGTGCTCATGTATGATCACTCTAGTGACATTGACAACTTTGGGACCGTTTCGTGAAATCTCCGTAACTCCATACTGGACACTGAAATCTTCAGCTGTGTACTCGTGGACACAATGAGCTGCGGTAAGGAGCCAGCCATCCTCGGCAATCAGCGAGGATCCACATCGATGTGATCCAGTTGCTCGTAACCGGAGCGATGCCTTCATGATAAATTGTAGTGTAGTTTTGTGTCTTCATTCTATAATTTCAAATTACTATAAACGGAAACTCTTCTTCTTCTGCGTCTGTCCCGTTTACGATTCGACCCGACGAGTACCCTCTGGCACTCACAAGACACTGGAAAATTACAGAAATTAAAACCGTTCTCCTCATGATGGGACTGAGTTCATTATAACCTCAATGCTGCCTTTTATAGGAACCTCTTCAAGCTTAAAACACTTAGGAATCTATTACGACACAAATCGTCTTTATCTACACTTCACTTTGATTGATACACACTAATCCTATAAAGAAATCTAGAATTTCCTCCATTGATTATTTGTTGTCTCGATTCTACTTTTACTGAACACAAGGTGATATTGTTCCTTAGAGCATTTTTATTGAGCGACAAAAAGAAGTGATACTGTGATACAAATGACGATCAGGTGGCCGTGGATATTACAAAAATCCTTTCATTGCCTTGTTTATCCAAGTGACGTAATGAGCAACTTCAGTGTAAACGCCAGGATAAGGAGCAATCGTGCAAGGCTTGACGCTCCAAGAGACAATTCCAACTTGTCGATTGTTAGCAATCAAAGGACCACCAGAATCACCGCTGCATTGACCTTTGCCGCCACCCTCGACCCCAGCACAAATGTTAGACGGATGAGGTCGTCCATTATGACATTTCTTGCATTCCTCGTCGGAAAAGATAACCAAATCGACTTTCTGCAAATGTTTTTGGATACTTCCACCAGTCTGCAATTAGAGAAAATTGTTAAATTGTCTGGAAGAAAAATGAAATTAACTAGAAAAAATAACTTTATCCAAACCCCATCCAACCAGAAGAGCTTCGCTGCCCCCAGGAGTCTCTTCCATCTGTTCTGGTAAATTAACTGACCGAACGTGGCCGTCAGTTGTCAGTTGTAGTGGTGTCTCTAATTTCAACAGAGCTATATCGTGTATATAAGTATTTTCCGGGCTGTATCCTTCATGAATTACAATTCTACTAACGTTCACAACATTCTGACCATCTGGTGATATGGTCGTTACTCCATATTGAATGTTTATATTATTCGGTTTGATGCGTGATACGCAATGAGCTGCTGTTAGTATCCAATTTTCATTAATTATAGAACCACCACAGGAATGGGATCCACTGTGGCTAGATCGGAGTGAAACCTGTAGAAGTATGTCACGCATTCAAGATATTACCACAAGCAAATCAGTGCTTACAAACTTACAGCAAATGGAAATTCACCATCACTTGCATCTGTTCCATTTACAACTCGGCTGTCATCGGTTGATGAACAGGACGGACCTGATGATACCCTTGTCGCACCAACATAACCTAATGCTATCCCTAGTAGTGTTGGTATAACTAAGAACATTGCATTAAAATGCAACTGCAACATAGTTATGTGAATGTTCCAATTCTGCTACTCCTTCTTGATTAATGAACAGTCACGAACTGTATGCTCTTGTTGGTAGCCCTGGCACTTCTTTTATATGGTAAATTGTACGTGATTTGATTAAATTTTAATTTTGGAAAACCACAGGATTCCAAAGTTGTTTTCATTTTCTAGTATTTTCTCGTATTTTCCGTATTAAATCATGTCCGTGACCATGAGTTTCTCATCAAGATTACATTGTTCAGTGCTATCAATTAAGTTTTCAATTAAAACTGACTTATTTGCATATTTCCGAGAAATGGAAAATGTTTTCCGAGAAATGGGAAATAAAGCTGAACCATGATGTGTTTTTGAAAAAACATTTTAAATTTTTACAATATTAACCAAATCATAGAACGTAAATCGAATAGAAAGCTATAATTATATAATTCATTTTAGTGCTAAAAGAAGTTGAATACCCCAGGTGATATTAATTCCTAATCACTTCACGTGTAAATATTTACGCATGATAAGAGCAAGACCAGTTGAAGTATTAATGAAGTACGAATAAAAAAGACTACAACCAACTATTATAGTCAACCTAGACACTTACACTTGGACGTGGTTCTTAGCTAATTAAGGTATTTAATTGGTTTGCTTAGGAATTATTTCGTCGGACATTTATCTTATCGTTAATGGATTAAGTGCCCCGTGGGTTTCACGTTAACCAGGTGTTATGGGTAGTTAGTTAAGTCGATGAACATTTGTTCGAGTAATGGAAGTGATTTGGAATCATAATGTTAGTAACTGCTGATGGAATAATATACTTTTATAGAAGTAGATACGTTTCAAAGAATAAGACTTCCCGAACCTCGAATTCAATAAGGATAGTCATAAGTCAAAGGAACCCCTAGAGATTTGCAAACTGTTTTGTTACCACTCATTCCTAAATAGTATATCAATGAAAACTGGAACCAGGTGTAACATTGTTAAGTAACTTACCAGATCCCTGTCACGATCCCATAAATGACTTTGTACACTATTTTTACCAACAGCAGACACGAGCGAATTTTTTTTCTACTTCATTTCAACTATAGTTTTATTCTAATGTCTAATGTTTTTAGAAAAGTATTCTAAAATACAAGAAAAGTACTCTAAAAACCCGAAGAAAATTGTTTGAATTCTGATTGCTGAAAACTATGATGACCTGTAACATAAAATTTATAAATTTGCTACGCTTTGAATTTATTTCCTATAACATTGCGATCTATGAAATAAATTCAAAACCAGTTCTAACCCTAACAGACGAAAATACAGAGTGGGGAATCTCTTGAGAGAGAGCTGAAGGAATTCGCGAAAGCGTTACAGTCTGCTGAAACAAATATGCTCCATGCGTTTTTTCGTGTCTGCAGTAAGAAAAATTGGGTGCCTACGCAGTCGTATATGGGATCGCGATATCTGGTAGGTAAATTATTTTGTCTGTGATTGTTCGCTAGGATCAATGTTTTGCTCTTTATCATAACATTATTAAGTGGTGTAGAATTGTCAAATGCCACACATTTATCGAGTGAAAATTTAACAGCTGATAAAACTTGGGCTTAAAAATACACTACTCGATAGAAGTTAGTCTTTTAGTGTGAAGATGGCGCCACGCATATTTTTCTCCTCTCACTATGTAAAAATTTGATTGAAATTTAAAAATTAAAATTTATTCAAAAATTTTAGATACTTTGAGCCAAATGAACTGTGAAGTTGAAAAGTAGGTTAAAGTTTTGCATCTTATAATATGCACTCGATAGCAAGTCACAAAAAAACACGTTAATATTTGGTAAACTGTAACATTATGGCCACAGATTCAAAATTCTGGTGCGAACTGATTGTATGGAGATGAGAAATCTGCGTTATTTGTGATTCAGCAAACAATTAAAAGTGGCAGTGCACAGTACCTGTATATACCTTTTTCAAAATTCACTATCAATTTTACTCTGGTTGCAGACACCGCGGCACTCCGAAATGTTTGAAGGGTATGAAGAAAGTATATCAGATATCTGTTTTGTTCTTCGTCGTTTATTTAATCGGACATCTTGTTTAGAAACAAGGCAGCCACGTCGGACTTAATTTCACACTTGTAGTGAAATGTGTTGTTGCCTTGACACATTTTATGGAATTTGTGAATTGGACACTGAAGTCACACGCACACAAAAAACGTGGCCTGTCTCGTGATGAGATAAGGTTAAGCGCCGGATATGGGATTATTGATAAAGTTGAAAGTGTTATATATTCATAAAGATAAAATACTGTATCTAACCTGCAGTTCTTGAACCGGCTTTCTCCGTTTGATTTAGAGCGGTTCAGTATATAATAAAACCTGGAGTTATTCGCACTGACCGCTGAAAAATGTCCGCAATTTTAATTTTATTAACGCTTTTTGAATTCACTTGCATCTTCGCATATCCTGGGAGTCGCATTGTTAATGGAACAAATGTGGATGAAGGAGAATTTCCGTTTGTTGTAAGTGTTAAATAACAGTGTTTCGAATTGTGGTTTATAAGATAATCAAAAGGCCTCGCTGCGACCTCAAAGTGGAGAGCATATGTGTGGCTGCACTATTCTGAACGATCAATGGTTTTTAACAGCGGCTCATTGCGTCCACTACAGATCGCCGTACACGCTGAATATCCAGTACGGCGTGACGGAGATTTCTCGGAATGAACCTCAGATTAGATACGTGTCCGAAATAATAGTCCATGAGAAATATGATCCGGAGCACTTCTATGAAAACGACATTGCAGTGGTACGTGTAATGGAACCAATTAATTTCAGTGAAACGGTACAACCTGTTAAGCTTCCTCAAGAAATGGAGGAAGTGCCTTCATATTGCACAAGCACTCTCATCGGTTGGGGAAGAGATCAGGTACTTCACTTTGGTAAACAATATATGTTTAATAACTCGTTGAATTTCACAGACGGAAGGTGTTATTCAGCGTCATTTGCAAAAAGCAGACTTGTCTGTGTTCCCATACGATGACTGTCAGGAGAGACACAATGGTCGCATCTATCCCTCAAATATTTGTGCTGGAGTTCCAGAAGGTGGCAAAGGCCAATGCAATGGAGATTCTGGAGGGCCACTCATGAACTATGACAAACAGATCGGAATTGTTTCATGGAGCGAGAAACCCTGCACAATAGCTCCATATCCCGGTGTCCTTACCAAAGTGTCTTATTTTGTAAAATGGATAAGGGAAAAAGTAGGCACTACATACTGAATACGGACTCCTCGTGGTGTTAATAAGATATTGTCGAATTTAGGAAACAAATTGTGTGTTATTTCTGTGTGACTGAAATTAGACCAAGGAGGCTTCTTACCACCTTGATCCTGACAAAGGATATGTGAAAAATTTAAAGCGAGAAAAAGATAAACGTGAATATCTTAAAGGATAAATTTGCCACAAGTCAAGTTTGGACTATAATTTTTCTTGTCCTCATATCAACAAGTTATTTGGACAACAAATTACTTCCGGACATCAATTTAACTTCAGCAAAATACTCAACGAATTTTCCCTCTTAAATGACACGAACAGGACGAAAAGGACGACTCGAACAGGACGACTTTAAGCCATTTATCTATGGTTCATAAATTTTTATGGGTTTTGGTTAATGAAACAACAAACAAGTTGAGTTGGGAATATAACAATCCCTAGACAAGTTTTCTAATTAACGGGGAGACTTTAGCACATATAACATACAAGATATATGACTCTTTTATTAAGGATGGTAAGCTTGACTGATGAGGGATTGGTTGAGATTGGACACAAAAATTACGAGGGTTTTTGATAACTTTCCAAACTTAAATTGTTCTCATCACTTTTGAAGAACATTGGCGTCATCTTGGTGGCACCATTCAATATGTTAAGATGAGAAGGACTCCATTTTAATACATTCCACTGATCAAAGCGATGCGTTTTGTTTTCAGTTGAAAACAAGGACTCAAGTCCACTTCATGCCTTCTATAGATTATAAATAAACAGGGAACAATACGGGAAGGAGTAAAATTTAATCATAATTCACACTAATTAGGAGGTTTCAGAATCACATCCAAAATTAAAACAAAACGATAAAAGTGGAAAACAATTTAATACGTACTTTCAAGTGCACACAATTCAAGTCTCGAACCCTTTTCATCCTATCCAGGATATTTTGTGGAAATTCTCTACAGTAAGCATCGCATGCAATTCACCATCCAATTATCCTTTTCATTATTCCTAGCCGTGAATGGCTCTTAAAATCTTTTAATAACCGAAAAAGGAACTGAAATAATGAAATTCCGGTTTGGGTGGGTAATCCTTGGGCATGCGCGTTATCCTTGATTTATTTCTAGCGGATGTTAAAGATGTGATTACATTTTTGATTCAGTCTGTGATTAATCACTAATTTTCATTATTCGAACGTTCACACTAAACTCACAACGAGACGAGATCGATCAGCTCTGGATTTTTTTGGACTGCACCTTTTGGCTCTTTAGCATTTCCTGTTTTGCGAAATCGTATTCTTGACCAACTTCATACTTATTAAGCTGTGAGGATATCATCGGTACAAACATCATGTGTCAAGTATGGCGAATGTGCTTAAACTGTTCAACTTACTCGTCGTTCTCGATAGCTTCTGAATGCGTGATAGGATTTCTACATGAAGTTCGTCTGAAAATAGGATATTGAATATCTTTTTTAAAAATATAATTTTTAATTTCAGAGTGTTATAATTTTTGAGATCTTGTGGAAAAAGCTTAGAACTTCTACACTGAAATGGTCCGTCCAGTTTGAGGGGTGATATTTTCTTAATGCAACAATTTATTTCCAGCTTAATAGCACTATAAGATAAAGAATTGATTCACTTTCCAAGGAAGCACTATGTTTAACATGGGCTCAAAAACATGTTTGCCTGGGTTCTTTCTTAACAGTATGGAAAAAATAGAAAAAAGGGGTTGGTGAAGACCGAGCTACGGAAAAAACCACTGTACAACATAATCTTCCTCTGAGGAAGGAATACCAACTTCGTGAGAAGTGGGCTCATTGGTATTTTTATTTTATTTTCTGTTCGAACCTCGAGAAATGGTAAAGGTACATATTCCAAAATGAAATCGAAGACGATATCAAAGATGTTGCTGGAGGGAATAAAGGACGAGTTTATTATTGACATTGATGCCAATTCCTCTAAACTCGGTGTGAAAGTTTAAGGTTATATAGTGGCGACTGGGTGAAAATAAGAAAAATATGTTTGGTCTACTTTCATAAAGACTCTGTGGAGCGAGTTAAAGAAACCACGATTGTAGAGCGGTGTGTTAGAGCTTTCACGCTCTTCTTCTTTATGAAGGCTTAAGAACTGGGGCGGTTTAATTCGCAGGGTATTTAGGAGCTCGCGATCTATTACACAAGCCTCTCTGAACAGGTGATTGTCGCTGGCCGCAGAACGATCTAGTTACCAGTATGGAGAATATATGTGTATAGTTTTGGCATAACTCTCGATAACTTTTGAATGCGTGGTGTTTTTGCTATATTGAGTATATCAGCAGATAGGATATTAAGTGCTCTCTTACTAAAGTATAATTTACACTTTGAAAGTGTTCGACTGTGATTAAAGATAGAGATGATGTTAAAAATTATAACACCATTTCTTGGAGCTTTTCAAGAATATCACTATGAATTATCTTTTCTGATAAAAAAATAATTATCTTTTCCGAACATCTGTACGTTTCTCTTTCCAGTGTGTCTCCAAGTTCATAATGATCCTTGATTCTCTGAACTGGAAAATATTTGAATGACAAACGAATATCCTAATTACAATAACCAAGTATACATGGGTTGTTAATAACTAAATAAAACAGACAATACAAGCAACAAGCGAGCTGTTACAAAAACTTTGAACATTTCCGGTAACTTAGCAAGACCCTCCGTGTCTCTATTGTATCCTTAATTTGGGTATTTATATCCTTAAAGGTTTTTCCAAACACATTGAAAAAACTTATTACTTCCGTCATCGGAAAAGTTCCACTCGTTTTTATTTCAAACACAAATACAATTTCAATGTAAATAAGAACGCCAGGGAGAGTTAATTTTGGAAAACTTTATCCATAAAAGCTCAATGCTTTGGATATTGAAATTTGTTTATACAACTCCATGAAGTTTGTACTGAAGCGGTTTGAATTGGAGTCATAGACACTTCTTCAAAAAAAATCTAGCATTCTATTCCTTAAAGGACAATAGCATGTATACGAAACTCGACCAGACTGTGGGAGTTCTTCAAAAGTTTGTTAAGGATATCCGAAAATCCTTGCCCGGTGAAATGGAGAAAGTTCAACGCAATTGCTCGATAAATCCTTTTTACATTTAAATGAAGTACATACTTCAGTGTTGTTGCATTCAGTACATCCTGTTTGCAAAGGATAACATTACCTTCAACGATTGAAGATATTGAAAGAGTTTCGCTACAAGCTTGAAAAGTTGCGGTGCAGAAGTTTGGTGTTTCTTTAAAGATTTCTCGTATATCACTAAACGAAATCCTTGTACAATGTCAGTAAGATAAACTCTATTTTCAATAAAACTTTTCAAGTGGTCGAACTTGGAGTTTTGAAAAGTTTTTCAGTTTCCTTTCGTTTACGAAACTTAATAAAAGCGCCGTAGAATGTTTTGAGATTGAGAAAAGTTTAAGATTTCTTTAGTGTTCAAGGTTTTGTATTTTTCTTCTTCTTGGTCGCTCGATTAGTTGGGTCTATAATAGGAAAAGTTCATGGAAAAATGGATTTGGATACAACTTCCTTTAGATGCAGTCAACAGGTCCTCCAGGAGTCGAGTTAAAAGCGTGTCTTTCATAACGTGTTCAATGGATTTTTGTATCAGTATTGGAAAGGATTTCGTGAATGAAACAGTAACAAAGTGATGCAGCAACTCGTTTGGAGGGGATGAATTCAAGTTTGGTCGTTAAATCCTTTTAGTTGCAAAAATACTAGAGGACATACATAAAGTCTTCGAAGAGTTTACTCATCAGGCTACTAACGTATGTATATATAACTTCAAGTTTTTCGTTGCATAAATTCTTAGCATGACAACTCGTATTGGCGTTTAAACATACAGAGTTTCAAAGTGAAATTTGAATTGATTCTAGAACGATCATAAGCGGCCCCACTTCAATTTCAAACAGGTTTTCCTCAAACCAACTTTCGTTCATTTTACGTAAACTCGATCTCAGAAAGTTATTAACCAATCGTTATATAAAACAAAAAGGCAGTACAAATTTTTGGCACAGTAATTTATAATATTCTTTTTATTACAAAATGTTTGCAAAGGCGTGGTATACATATTAAAAGAAACATGTCGTTCACAGCAGGGAAAGTCGTTTGTCGATGGAAAACAGATAATCGCCATATTTCCGAGAAATGATTTGAAAAAATCATTACAAAATCTCAAAACCATCACATGATTTTATCTGCCTAAAAAATAATTTATCTTTAAGGTCCCAAAGTTGAAATAAATCAAGAAGACATCAACCGACACCGAAGGACGAAATTTAGGTGTCATTCACCATCTTCATCATCTTGTGTCAGGATTTCCAAGGAAATAAATTTCGAAGAATCCAAAAAAAAGCAGGACATCTAGGAATTATTAAAGAAGAAAAATATTTCGACACAATCCACATTGAGTCCTGATCCTTGCTGTGTTGGTCCTTTGAGAATTTAAAGTCAATATAATATAGTAGCAAAAATAACAAGAATTCATTTTTAATGTCATGACAGTTGGTAAAGTTACCTGGAATTTGAATAATCTAAAACAGATTCAAGTGGACTGGAAGATTTCTTATAAATATCCTTAATATCCCTTTAATAGCATGACGGGATATAAATTTAATACAATGCGGAATGTTTACGTGAATGTCGTAAAAGGGATTTCCATCTTGACTTGAATTTGACGTTCTCATGGCATTCTTTCGCAAGTCATGGAATATTTTTTTAATATTTATTCAGGTATTAAGAAGGATGGTTTTTGATCCTTTTGTCTGAAATATGCCCATCCAAATCATTGTGGAAACGTTTACACATCGTTCTTGTCACTGGTGTCACGTAGGTCACTTTTTTGTGGTTTTCCAAAGGAAGCTTGTTTATATTATTTGGTACAGGGATAATCCATATAACAAAACGGATACCATTGAGTAGAAGAAACCCCGAGCTGTGATACACCCAACTGTAACTTGCAATTTTGGTCTAAAATTTTGTTTCATTATGAACTATAACGAATTGTTTGAGTTTGAAATATATCTGCAACGATGATATTGAAACTAGAATCTATTTTTAGAAGGTTTGGTTATAGAAAGATAAAATTTTCATATTAATTTTCCAGGAAAGCTTCATGGAATGCGTCTTCTTCTATTTTCAGTGTTACATTTATGCACTCATCAGGATATTGCACATCTGATATTAAATATTGAATGTAATATACAAAGTAGATTCACAGAAACCATTTGTTTATATGCTATCCCTTGAATAGCTGCAATGTGATAATAAATAAAAAAGTTTCCTGTGGTTAAACTTTTAAATAAAAATTTACAACATGTGGTTCATGAGCATGACTTCCGGTGATGCCATATAAAAGAAATTTATGCACAATACGACCTGGGTACGTGTATAAGTTTCAATTTACAAGCTTAAGGTACACAGGACCAATGTACACATTTCATGGGGTTTCTTCTAACAGTGATTAAATTGTTCTCAGTGGAATCAGGGTAAAATTACTCGAAAGTTTATGGAAATCGTACTGGGGAACTTTTACTTTTGTGAAGTTGAACACATACACAGACAATTTTAGAAGGGTATTCGAGGATTTTTTATTATAAAATGTGTAGAAAATTGCTCCACAATTGTTCCCTAATAGAATTCACTGCAAATTCTTAAATTGGGCTCTTGGGAAATGAAAGAACCTTTCCAGATGCGAAAATTCGAATATATTGTCATTACTCAGCCTGCCAAGTCGACGTGACTTCTTTTCTTTGTAGCATCTTTACATCTTAAGAATCTCAAAAGAATGGGGGTTAAAGGTTACACCATAAAGTCACACTAAAATGAGTCAGCTTGAGTTGTCATAACGAAAAAATTAAAAATTGTTTTTTGGTTATTGATTTGAAAACCTTCACTTGCCATCATAACAAATTGATGAATAAATTAGATTCTATAACAGGAGCATTCGTCGTTAGGGTGAACTTTCATCAATCATAAAAGACAGTTGACCCAATTTGTACGGATAATCCATGGGGAGATATTGGTATCAGTACCAAACCTCTCCTAGAGTTTGTGCATCTGTGGCGTGATTGTGTTGATTTCATTTTAATTGAAACAGTTTTTACGTAAAGTTAAAATTTCCGAAAAATTACTGTGAATCCTTTTGCTTTCATTTTTATTTCAAGCAAAATGATATCATGAATATTTTGCATTTATTCGAAAAGTGTGAGTTGAATAAGAAAGAAATGATTTTATGCAACCCTTGCTTCGAAAGTTGAATTTGTGATGTGCGTAAAGTGTTCAATTCCAAAACACCCTTAACTCTTACCGCCCGTGTGCGTAGAGTACAACTTTATGTCACAGATTCGTGTGAATATTTATCTCAAATTCAACTTTCCACGAATTTGTCGCATAAGCTATTGTATGCACCGCGGGTGTAAGGTGACGCTTTCTTGCAGTCGTTGCTGCATTTGCGCTTGGTCATGACGCATTCGTACAATGACTCGTGTAGTTGTAGCGGTCGACTTCGTTTCGCGCCACAATTTCTCCACTCGTCTTTGTACGCATGCCACAGGACCTTTTACAAAAATTAACTTTACACCCTTGTATACATAATATTAAGATAATCTTGTTGTTGTTCCTTAGTTTTTGTTTCTCGTATTTCTGTTTACAATTCACGAATCTCGGTTCTTTGTTCTTGTTTCTCAGTGGATGCTGATTTTATGGCTCGCTAGGTCACAAGTGCAATCAAGTGGAGCCTGTGTAACATAATACCGAGTTTGGATATTTTAAAACCAAATCCACAATCCTCAGGGGTCCTTCAAAGAAACCACAGATATAAAAGATTAAGATTCCATCATTAACTCAGATGAATTTGTGGATGATTCTCTTGGATAAAGTCACACCAAAGCTGCCACAAAATAATTTCAGGAAAGGATTCATCAAAAGTTAACTCCACCAGACGACAACAGCAACGATGACGATGATGATGAGTATGATGGTGATGATGGTGGCGGAAAACTCCGAAACTTTAGCAGACTAATTTCAAAAGTTTTAGATTCAATTTCAATTACAACTCAGTTGAGATGTTTGTTTCTGTATTTTTCAAATCCAACGTAATATACCTTTACCCAAGGAAATGATTCCGTTTTTGTCTGACAAGTTTACCTCTAGCATTCAGATGAAGTTTTTAATTACAACTCGTTAAACTCTTGAAAATTAACTTCGATTAAGTTCTTTTCCCTTGAAAAACACAATGGGATAAGTTTTAAGGTCCTTCCAAACGAACGGGAATCGTTATCACTATGAACAAATAACCCAAAACAAATACAAATACAATGTAAGTACAAAGAAGATTTTGGTATGTTGATGCATTAAAAATGTAAAATCCAATTACAGGAAGCACTTCAGGCGAAAATACACAACTCCATGCAAATACCAAATCGCTGACTCTCAGAAAACGTTTTGATAAAATTTACACCAACACATTTAAAACTAAGGTTAGATTTCAGGATTTCATTAAAACCTAATTTCGTTCGATATTTAATGACAAATTAAAATTAATTGCATCGGAAGCAATTAAATGCATTTGGTCGTTTTCAAATTATTCGGTTATTTAATTAAATACTAATATTGTCATCATTTGGTTCACTTTTAATTGAAATTACCAGACCATCTGTATAATTACTTTCGAACCCTTTCAATTACTGTACGCCATTTTGGGTATTATTTATCGTGATTTAAATGATTTGCGCAATTTTATTTACTTAAAAGTGGAGATAAGTGTTGTCAATCAGGAAATGCACTGGCAAAAATTTAAATTTAACTAGAAAATCAATTGAAATCGTTCAAAATTGAAGAAAAATTGAATGGCTTAGGTCCGTGCCGTAGATTTTCCGTGAGAACTTCGAGATAAAATTCTAATAAGTGTTTCTTATTAGTATGTAATAAAATCAATCTCAAGTATGTAATAAAATTTAAATCAGAAGTTTATTGTTTTGCACCGTTCTCTCATATCTCCTTCGATGCTGCCGTAGCTCTGACATTTTTTTAAATTCGTTTTGATGCGAGCTTTCTTTGATATGCATTTTATTCAATATGTTTCATATTTTTCCAATGTTCAATTCAATACCGATACTTCCGAATAATTTTATTGTTTCACTTACGATCCTGGTGGTTCGTCTGAAGCTCTTCACAGTGACACCCGAAACAACGTCCTAGTTCAACACGTTCTCATGCTACTCTAATTTCACACCTAAGCGATGACGTCACGGGTAAAACAAGCGCTGCACGATAAATACGTACAGACATACTCTATCCATTCCTCAACCGTTGTTATCGCATTTTTAGTCTCGTAGTTATTAGCGATTGAAATCTGACGATATTTTGTAACACAAGAAAGTTTGACTGGCTGGCTGTCAAAATTCGATGAACGTCAAATTGATGGCGACCGCTGTTTTGCATTCATGGCTGTCATCTTCTGGTAATTCCTCATTACTTAATTCAAATGTGTTTACGTCTTACGAATTTTGATGAATATCGTAGTGAATGTTTAAGGAAACATTCTGAAAATGTAACAATTATGGCATTAAGGATATCATAAACTCTAATAACTCATAAAATGCTTGATTAAAACGTTATAGTCTCAACAACACAATGAATTCGAGTCTTAAAGTTAATTTGAAATATATAATTAACAAAATGTGTACCAGCATTCCACTGGTAGTTTGTATTTTCTTAAAAAATTCACCAAGAATGTTTTATGTAAAAACCAGAAAAACTCTAAAATGCAAAATTAACATTTTAACAAAAAACACAAAATATAACGTTGATATTATAAATTCATGTTCATGTGGTACACGTGTGAAAAGTTCAATTTCAACCACAAACACTTTTCAACTTTATTAGAATTTTGGAAGGTGCAATAACTTTTGTTGAGCAATAAATTTAAATATTTTATGAAAGTAATTTTTGGGATTTCATACAATGACAAGGATATTTTTCTCCGCAACAATTTGTTTATTTATTAATATCTTGTTGAAGTAAGTTTCTACTAAGAAATTCTCATTAACGAGTTCTGTGACACAAAGGTTGCAAATAAAATAACGAAAAATGAGATGATAGTGTTGAAACTATTATGAAGGGATTCGTAATAAAGACAAGCAGACAAACTACCAATTAAAAGATTTGTAAGAATTACCTTCCTCAAGTGTCTTATTCATAACCAGTGTTACTTATTTTGAGGTTACTCTGAAGGACGTAGTTTGAACTTGGTAAACCATAAGAGATAAATTTTGCCATAAACTCATTGTCCAAACATTATTGCACCATATATGTTCATTCGACTGGGCTCTCTATCAAGTCCAAACCAAGACTTGCTTCACACAGTAATTTTTGTTAATATTAAACAAATAAAATCATTAAAATTCATGAAGCGTTTCCACAAATTCGACGATGGCTAATAAATTTTTATATCGGCTGTAAAAAATGATAAATGTTTATAATTTTAATAACCTCAACAATTTCGTGATATTGTTCCACCTCCTTGCACCGGATGTTTATGACATTGTGTTGTAAAAGCTTAATTTATCGTAGCTTTAAAGTTTTTTTCCCTCTTTTATTCCAAAGTTTAGGGCCTATTTAGGTCATATTTCGGACCGAGAATCATCGTGCTGATAATTAATTTTGTTACATTTTTTAGTATGGAGATAACAGCTCTTTAGCAGTTCATAGTCATTGAGGGTGAATCGTTTTATCCAAGGCAGCCACTGTCAAAAAGAGAATTTGTTATATATCCTACCTTGAAATGATACTTATATGAGAAACTTTAGAAACATTCCCTCTCCTGCAGGTCTCTCAACTGGACAACTGGTGGTCGGAAAACCTAATTAACCCATTGAAATTTATATTTTCCATGACTTGTAAAGTACCTACATTTTCAGTGGGTATAATTTCAAAGTTACAGATGATTTCCTGGGGCAAGGAAACTTTCCCATTTCGAGCAACAGTTTCATCTTGAAGAAAAATCCCCTAAGATGTTGTTTAAAACTTTTTGAAGGTGAAAAGTTTTTTGATATTTTTCACATGAAACTTTTACGCATGTAGGTCAGTATCGATTTTGCATATCATCCTTACAAAGGATTCACACTTTAAAAGTGCGTGTGTGGGTGTGAAACACACATACAAAATTTCGAATACGAATAATCTTGTATTGGCTAATATGCAAATTTAGTTCCCAATGGGGGATTACGTTGTGTATTAATTGTAGCACATGTTTTAATTATTGATCAATTGTTTCTGTTGGATTCGTAATTTGGAGCTGTGAAAGTGTATTGATGAACAAACAATCAATTTAATCCTAGTTTAAGCATGAAGGCGTATCCTTAAATTAATATCCTGGAATTGAGTTTAATTTCAGTTGTTTAGAATGACAGATACAATTTGTGTTTGTACGCAAAACGAGATAATGTTTTGTTATGTAATACATGTTGAGATTATGAATGGAGTGCTGTATAGATTCTCAAAGAAAACTTTATGTTTTCGTTATTGGATAACCAATAAAAATATACAATAATCTCAATTACGCACTTCCGGGAAAATTTTCAACTTTCATATGCCCCAGAGCAACGACACCAAATTCAGCATGAGAAGGAGAATGACCAGCGGCGAAGCTGCGTTTGTGCATAATCAATGCATATATGGATGTATGCATGTACATATGTTTGAATAAATGCACACAAACACTAAATACATATGAATACATAGGCCTATACATTGCACAAAATCAATATTGACCTACATGCGTAAATCAACAGTGTCCAGAGCAATATCAGGATATACAAAATGAAATTAATGCCTGGACATACTACAGGATTTTGCGAAAATTTTACACAGAACTTTGTAATCAAGTGCTTAGCCATATGCAAGGATATATGACACTTGAAATATCGATTTTATCCCTGTAACATATACATTTAGTTATGTTCATGTACGAAAGGATATGAATGCAATTGCGTAAAATAGTAGCGGACGTAAACTTGATAATAAATGAATGTGCATTTGCAGGACACTTCTACATCCTGAACAAATACATACCTACATACATATCATGTACATGACATAATGTTTCATTTGTTTAAATGTAACAAGCCGTACAATAAACCCTTCTTGTACAATTCTATGACTTTTGACGTCACATTCCAAAATGCAAATGCTTGCCCCAACGTTTAAGGCATGACTGGGTTTTTGGACGTAACACTTGTGAGTGACATCTTGTACAGATTATCTACTAAAGTCGGTTTTGTCACACGAAATGTATGTAATGTGCTATTAAATGTTGACAATAACGTTTTGTGTGTTATATAATGAAACTTTTTCAGATTTAATTAACGAGAAGCGACGTGACCCTGATTATATCATTTGGTGATACACCAATGAACAATTCTTCATTCTTCTTTAAATCTGTTCAATAATTTAAAATTAAGATTATATCCCAATTTAAACTTTTAAAGAATTGAATGTTTCTTTAGTAATAATTCGTAGTTAATAGCGCTTCATCAATTAACAATTTTAAGGTTTAGGGTGTGTAGGCAACGAGCTAAATGGAGCTAAATTGGCTTATTCTAGTACTTCTTCATTAATTCCAAAGAGCCAAAATTTTGTTGTTGTTCCTTCGAATAGTTAGATTGGCGCGTCTTTCGAATTTGTAAACATGAGAAATTTAAGTTAAAGTTTTTTAAAGAAATTTAAATTAATAGATAATAATACTAATAATTTCATACATAGCAATTTCATTTTAATTTTTATTTTAAACATATAAACATTTCTTAACACGAATTTCTAGAACTTCCAATTCCAGATGTCAAAATTTAAACAAGCAAACCCATTCGCACAGTCTGTCTACTATATTGGAAACTAGTTGGAACGAAATGAATTATGAATTAAATGAAATTTCAATGAATTATGTTAGCTGGTTGGTGACTCCAATGACGCCGTAAAAACTTTTTCAAATAAAACTCCTCTCAATGGTTTAAAATAAAAAATATATCACTATTTGAATTCTTAACAAAGTTTGAATTTGTTAAATACTAACTTGGAGTTTTAAAAATTCCACTAATTATTGCTTTCCAGATTTAGCTAATGAAAAACGACGTGACACTTTGTGACACCCTCATGAATTCGTGATAACTTTGAGATAACCTTTGCAAATGAAAAATTTTTGTCAATAGGGTTTAACCAGTGGATACTATCTAAATTCAAATAACAGATACAGATACGAAATAACGCTTTCATGATGCCATCAAGACGATTAAATTGCGGAGTAAGTAATTGATTTAAAAAAGGAATTTTTAAGGACTATTTTCAAGTAAGAACGAGTTAATATTACAAACTTTAAAAATGCAACTACTGGGAACCGAGATGACACTTTCATGACGTTATTTCTGCAAATAGAAAATTTTCCTAGATCGAAATAAGACATGACTCATGATTTAATAGTAGATGGAATACCTCAACACCTAAAGAATTGTACATTCAATAACGCTTCATAAATAAGGGCTTCCGGATAATTTGCATAAGCTCAAGAGGGATGAATAAATTTCCAGGTTTAGCAGGTTGTTTGGTACCACTGTCAAAACATATCACCATTTAACCATTTAATCTAGTTATATCTCGTTATACACATTAACCAAATGGACCAGAAAATCACTTTCGACAACTTTCTAGTAAAGAAGGAGGGTTCTGTTGGTTGGAAAAACAACTTTTTGTGGCTAAAAACTTTCTCGTTATCATCATATCGTTATACCACAAAGTGCTACTTGTACAACATGATTTTGATTATCTATAAATGTATTTAAGTGTGTGTGTGTGTGTGTATTGGAGGCGTACAAATACAAACACAACTTTTAGGGTTGTAGCGGGTAATTTACCAATACGTTTTGCGTACAACCCTCGATTGAAATGAACATTTTATTCAATTAACTTTGACCTAAAGGTTAGACAAATTTTGAGGGTTATCGATTGATGTAAAGTTTGCTTTTGATTTATATCCAACTAAGGGTTAGTCCTGATTTGTTTTCCGTTTCTCTCACTTGTTTTTCCTCTTATCATGGGGTTGGATTTATTTTGTGAAGGTCATAACCTTTTGGGGTTGTCGCATATTATATGTGGTATGTTTCTTTTGAACTGGAACAAACCACTTTCATGCAAAATTAATCGAATTGGTGCACTTGTTCGAATGTTTCAAATTTGCGTTTAAACACAACTGGACAATAAGGTTACAGGTTATGACCTCGATTGTATGACCAAAGTCCTGCCGAATTTTTACATGAAAGAAGAATATTGAGTGGAGATTCCTTGAGCTTTCCTGATTAAATAAAATTCAACTTCTGCGATTTGAGTGAAAGGACCTTTATGAAATTAGAGGACATACATATTATCTTGCAAGTTTTGGATTGATCGAAAATTTTGCGACGCTATTGTGAATGTGACGAGTTTAATAAGGTTTCAACCTCATCCCTGGTTACTTAGAGAAAATCTGGAACGAGAATGAAATGAACCATAGCAATCTGTAGTCTTTGAGATTTTGCTGATTTCCCGGAGGCATCATAAAGCCTCAAGTTAAGAAGATGTTAAAGTGTTAGCTGTCATAGCAAGTATGCCACATGTGTAGAGATTTAGCTTGAAAACATCAAATAAAGTTTCAAGAATATTCTCTTCATATCAACCAAAGGCGGATAACGAATTGAATGAATGTTATACATATATATACCACAAAACACATGATTGATGAATTTTATTGCGAATCATCAATATTCCATCCCTAACTCAAACTTGACGCCACGTTTTATCCTTGCGCCACACCATTATTTAATATTCAAAAGCAACTCCTTTTGATAGGAAGGATCTAATTAATCCTGCCATGTTTTCAAGTATATCAACTTAGATAAAACCTTCCTCTCGTATGAATCTGTGTAACAAAAAGTGTTTTCGGATTCAGGATTCAGGTTATTCCGCGTTACACGTGTGTCCCGAAGGGAGGGTTTAAGTGACTTCCAGGAATGTAAAGTATTTCTTTGATTATGATTATCTTAGGGTATCTTATAAGATAATGTTTGGTTAAATGCGTTACGAAATCAATTTAGAACCCATAAATGTTAATACCAACTCAAAACCTCATGACATATCATGCTAATCCCAACGCAATTCAAATCAAGATGAAGCTTTACATTACATCTCAACCACAACCTCTTGAATCCCTTTTGTATTGATATTGTGATTTGAATTCATATCCTTGACAATTCCTTAAAGGACATTGCCCGATTTCGCGTTCTACAAAAGGATCCTATTGTGCAAGGCTTAAATGGAAATCCCTCACGATTGATGGAATCATTCAATCTGTTGAAGTGGCATGAAAAAAGGGATGAAAAGGATGAGTAGTTAGTATAGTTCTTGCACAATAAAAACTTCAACACAAGGATGTGTTTTCCAGTTCATCCACCTTGATTACCTGGACAAGAATCCAGTCGCTACATAATCCTTATTTAAGAGAATCAATAAATATAACAGAATTCCTTAAAAAACAGGATTGAGTTTTGCGGTATTGTGTTTTATATGTTTTCCAACTCTCCTAACCACACGTGGGACAACATTATGAAAACATGGCGATGAACAGTTTTGAATAATTTTTTTGTATTATGTGATATCGATAACATTTTCATAATGTTTGTTCACGTTGTTATGTAAAACGTTTACAAAGGACATATTCGTTTTGATGTTGACAGTTTTATGTCGTGTTTTGCCAGCACTGATAACCGACAAAGTAAATTTATAATGTTACCGGAAGTTTTGAGTTTCTCATTCAAAATGGCGGCAACGGAAGAAGTTTGAAAGCTAAACATAAACTTTGTTGAGATTTTTAAACTTGATAAGTGAAAAAAAATTATTTTTGTTTAATGTTTTGACAACTTTACAATAGATTTTAATACCAGAAATATGAATTTTAAATTTATAACACTTCGTTAAAATAAAGTCGTTTCTCTCAAATGGATTCTCAAAAGGACTCCCAAATGTGAAGAATTTATTACTTCGTTCTCGGCCTTTTATGAGTTTAACGTAATTCAAAACGGGTTTTATCGACAATCAAGTGAACAGTAAGGGACGTTCACTATTACTTCGCAAGGGTTTCTCACATAATCAGTGGGGAGAGCTCCAAGGATTTACTTCACTAAGGAATTTATTTTTAGTGCAAGAACTCAGATCCTGGCTTAAGGATTCAAATTCCAAATTTCATGAATCCTGTATGGTTTATCTATAAAATCATCCAGTGTTTTTTACGATACATAAATCACTACACGCATCCTTCAAATTCATATTTTTTTATTAAGGAAGCCAGAAATCCAAGAAATCCTTAATAAAAAATTCGAGACTTTCCAGTTTTGGTATAAATCCTGAAAGTCCTCAAATATTCGAAGAATATCTGGAATTAATATTTTTGTACCTTTATGTGAATTTAAATTTCCTTGATCTCAAGGCCTGGAGCTAGAATCTTCAGAAGCATGTCGTATAATCTGAATCTGAAGTTGAATAAAATCGAGCTACGAGTCACAAGGACATAAACACCCTGTAACTGGATGAAATGTGAATCTGCTGGTTGCATGGCACACAGTCAAACATGGTTTCAACACGAATAACCAACAATCCCATTGTGATACTTATATAAATGAAGGGTGAAAGAACTTCCTGTTTCTATGTGTACAGAACTGTTTCACATAGGAAAAGCTTTCACTTCAACAGTTCACAAAAGAGGTGAGTTTGCTTTTAAAGGTTGTGGTGAATATTGAAGCTTTCATAGTGCGCAAGTCACAAATGCATAGTCGAGAATCCTTGCAGAATATCCTCGGGTTGATGCAGCGTGGAGATGAAAACGTTCCAATGCTAGACACAGGAAGTCGTCTACGTTACTTCTGACGACATTGCTTTGTCTGACGTCACTCAGGTGTCGAAATGTGTCACAAGTTTTAGGTATTTGTGTCCTGTATCGTCCAATATTTCCAAAACTGCGACACACCTCCACTTGATTGATGTTAGGATTAGGTATCGGATTCATGACCTGTACCTGGATTCAGAATGTAGATGCTCTGGGGATATGTTCGTTCTGCGCGCTCTGGGAATTTGCAATTCATCCTGGTACACTTCCTTCTTAAAATCTTCAAAGTATCCTGCAGTTATTCTAAATGTATGGTCTTGAAGTGACTTTAAGAAGGTTTTTGACATACTATCTTTGAATTCCAGTTTGACACGATACCGACAGGATATTTTTAACGAAAGTCAAAATTAAGGAGTGTCCTCAATATCCTTGAGTATTTTACTAAATCTTTGAATTTATTCAAACACATATTGTATGAAATAGTTATTCTTGCCATTAATAGAATCTATGCTTTCAGGACTGTATGTCCTTTTGACCATTTTTCCTTATTATCGACAATGGAAAGCCAAAATCCAGAATCGTCTACACAAAAAGGACAATAAATTAGGAACAATATAAGCAGTTCATTTTGTTGTTGTATGATTTCTAAGAAGTCCTTGTTGACTTTTCCTGTACTACATTGTCATTAAGGAAACGACCTTCAGAAGGTTTTTCTTGGAAAAGAATCTAGACTGAGTATAATTGCGGTCTCACAGCTATTTTTGTGATGTTGATCAAGAAAGGATACAAAATCCTGATGTGTTTATGTTATCCTGTTGACAACAACTCTCCAGTTACTTTAGGACACCCCATGCTGCCCGTGAAATCTGTTACCAAACCTCAAAACAACTTCAAACGCAAATAAAGAAGCATCGAAAGAACGAATGTCTCCAGTGTTGATTACGTGGCAGAACATTATTTCTTGTTTATGTATCCTTTCCAGGCAGGATTGCCATTTTGGCTTTTCCCATTAAGCAAGAAAATCTTTGGATTTGTCTGAGATGTAATTATCCGAAAAAAAGGAAAAGTGTCCTGCGTGTGTTTCTGCAATCAAGGATATTCTGCTTCATTAAGTGGTAATTATCCTGTTTTGGCGACTGAAAATTTTGCATTCAGGACGATTCTTGTGAAATTTTTCAAATATCCTTATTCTCATTTATTTAACAATCCAAAATAATCATTTTCATTTGTGATAAAGGACACAAATTATATTAAATTAGTATAAAATGCTTGTTGGGAACTACATTGCCACTACAAATGAATGTTAATTATCCTGAAGAGGCAGGATTAATTTTTGGGTGTATCAACTTCAAGATGAAGGTAATTGTGCTATTAATTTAAGGACGCCCAATTTGTAGCAGACGTTTGACATATATCCTTGTGGCAAAACACGACTTGTGTTCATGTTTTCGTCATTTGACACATCGTCCTGAATTCACCTGTATCCTTTTATTGAATATTCCGTTAATCCTTGTGTCACGGAGTATTCCAAAAATGCAAGAGAACTTGGTCAAACTCGACACGTCCTTTAGTCTCTTTGAGAAATTACAAAGTTTTACTTGAATTAAATGGGAAATAAAATTTCGAGGAAAAAATGTGGAGTTGTTTGGAGTTGTGGAACTCAACTGGGGAGTTCAATTTACATTTGCATCAAAAAGTGAAACAAGAAAACTTTTCTTTACTTTCTTCTGTTCAAAGTACGAGAAATTCCTTTGACATTACAATGTCGTTTCGCCGCCATATTGTGATGAAGTTTCACAAAATGGCGGCTTCTATTAAACGCTCGTTTAATTTATGTTCCTTGGATGTTTGTAGAAAGTTTTTCAATTTTTCGTCAGTTTTTCATGAGTTTTTCTGAATTTTCCGGTTTTCCTTTCGAGTTGAGATGAAAATTATTTAAAGTACTTTCCACGGGAAAAGTGTGTGACTGTTAAGTTTTTAAGTTTTTCCTTTTTTGTCGTAGAATGAAATTTTTGTGAAGTGCTGTTACTACTGTTCAGCGAATTTTCTGTGTTCTGTTAAAATTGTTAACATTATTTTAAATTACACTATTAACTTTAATGTGTACTCGTGAAATTCTAACCCGTTTAACACCTTCTACATCCAAATTACACTCAGCAGGTTAACAACATTTGAAACTTTCTCTTGTTTCTTCATTCTGGCAAGGATACCTTGTCCAATATTTTTGTGATGGCTTCAATTATGTATACAAATGTGCCATTTTTGTACTTTTAAACAAAGTTTCCGTGGAAGTCATACAAATATATGACCCAACTGTGTACTACCATGCTCCTGTATATCTTCACCAGGATGTGGCTTTGGAGGAAACTTAATTATGCTTCTTCTAAAATTTTTCATGTATATTACGAAGTCTCACGTTCATGAGATAGTGAAATGTGCTAAATTTTGGTTATAAACTTCTAAAGAGGACATATTTCTACAGAATTTTCTCATTCTAAGTTACACAAATTTTTCATGTCCTTAGAAATCATCTTTTGAATCCTGAAAATAATGACATGAGTAGCTATCAGCAAAGTTAAGAAGTTGAACAAGAACATAATAGCCGACTAGTCTTGATAGTCTCAATGAGTCTTCAAGATAAACTCGAACTGACCTTTCGAGTATAAAGAATTTTTTCTCAGCCTGAACATTTCTGAAAATGTCCTGACGGTGTCAAGTAAATTCGTCACATTATTTAATCAATGTCGGTATGAATTTAGCTTTAATATTTCACAATATCTATATTCAAGAAGTTACTGCCTCACGAGATTAAAGATTCGTATATCCGTATATAATATAATGTATGACATAACCTTACCAATTATAGCTTAACTCAATGATCTTCTGCCTCAGTGATGGTAGATAAAATCCTTGAGTTGGACTTCAGAATTTTCAGAGACATTGAAGAGCCGTGCGAATTTCATTTGCAGTTGTAGACGTCAACATGTAAGCTCCACCGAGCTACATAATATTATTTTTCATTAAAAATAACAAACATAATTATAATTTTGTTTGTTAAAATTTAATACTTCCTTCATTAAAAACTAATTAACAAAAAATACTTTGCGTAATGGTATGGAGTCACACACGGCATGAGCAGTACACTGCTGGTGGACGTTGTGTGGATACGTGGAGGAGTTCCAGGACAAAGTGAATTAAAATCCTGGATTCGGAAAATTTATTGGTGGTCCAAATGAATAAATCGAATGACTCCCGATCGTTTGTCAAGGACAAGACTTGGACCCACGAATCCCTAGAAAAATGTTCAATCTATTGGCAAGGAAATTGGAAGGCTTCTCTTTAAAATATCAACTGGACTTGAGACTTCTGAGCTGAAGGTTTGATTATAATTGAATTACGGGGACATAGCTTTCATTTCATTAATAAACGCTTATAAGGACCATCGATGTGTCTCATTTAACAGCTTTATGGTTTAGGTTTCTGGCTAACAGACGTGATCAATTCTTAAACGAATTTGTCACTTTTCAAAATAGAATTGATGCAGTTTTAGAAGGAATATCTACCTCCTGTGGAACTGAAATTCATAAGGACACAAGTGCAGCACAGATTTTGACGGTTCGTCATTCATTTTATAAATAAACGTTCATTCATTGGGAAATATTTATATATTAAAATTTTTAGAGGATGCTAAATTCCCCTAAAGCTCCAGAAAATCCTTAACACGTGGAAATTATCAGAATTTGAAATTTAGGTTAAATAGTAAAAACATTTCTGTGACTGTTTTCAGTGTCTCTACGGAATATGTGAATCCAAATCAACATTTCCGATTTAGTGTAGAAAATGATTTCATTTAGGATAATACTTACTAATTTTGCTGCTTTTGCAAAAGTGCATCGATTTGGAATTATGTTCCCCATCGAACGTAGAAATCTTAAACAATCCGAGAATGTAGAATAGAGGAATGAAAAACAACGTAGAGAAATAAAATTCAATCTCAATGATTATAATTTTTCTCGGAAATGAAGTTTTGCAATTTTTTCATAGAATATTCTCGATGAATGGTACTTGTTCATAATTGAAAATCGATTGCGTTACAATCACCCCTCAAATGGATCACATTCCCTTTGGTTCTCAGTTACAGGTTACTGATCCGATCCCCCATCCATCGTCCACCGTCCCATTTCTCTACCATTTTTAGCCCCAAGTGTATTAATTAGAGAAAAGTTCTCGGAATGTAAAACTTTTGCCGAAGTTGCTGTTATGAATTTCCTCCATTTTTACTTGGAAGGATTCTAATTTTCCTTTTTAAGTCCTTTGATTGAAATCCAGTTTTTCCAGTTAACTTTGCTCCTTCATTCAGGATCGTTGGCTTTTCATTTTTAATTGAAAGTACTTTTTATCCATCAATGAATTTTCTGTATGTGTTTGTTTTTGAAAAAGGACTCATATGCCTGAAATGTGAATCAATTTCAGGATGCGTTACCGAAAAGTTCAGATTTATCCAGTATTCCTTGAATTGTGAAAACAAGAAACAGGAACCAGGTATACTGTGACATTTAACGCTAATAAATTGCACAAATCTCATTTGTGGTATAAGCTGTAGATATACATTCGTGGTTTCTACAGCAGATGCTCTCAAATGTCTATGGAATAACCACAAAATCGTTATATTGAACTATAAGCGTTAAATACAAGACAAGCTCAAGATAAAATATAACCTCGAAACATCTGGGGCCGAGATATAAAGTATTGGATTGTGGCGCAAGGATATACGAGCTAGAATCCTTGCGAAAGGAGTTATTTGTCTTTTGGGGAATTAATTTTGTTTTTACGAAAGCCAAAGGATATTTGCTTGTGAGCCGATGCCCACGTGTGGCTTCCTATGGGAGTCACGTCGTTAAAATGTCTAGCCTCAACTTTGGGTTTTTAAGGGACTGTCTCCCTTTCCCCGTACAGGATTCGTCTTTTGCAGATTTATGGGACTGAAATGTGTTCAAATTCTATTTGCTTTATCTTTTACTTGGTTAAAGTGTTTATCTCATATAGCAATTCAACAGGATGTCCTTAAAGATTTCAATCCTGTTCTGGAAGAATTCAAGACACTGAGACATTTTAATAAAAAATACCACTGTTGAAATTCAAAGAACTTAACGTCTAGAGTTGGTCATATTTCTGAAAGGATAAATATCATTCCAAGGAAATTTTATATTTAACGTTGAGGGAACATCATTTACCCGGAGATTGTGCCCAAGTTAGTGTCATGTTCATGATTGCTGACGCCAAGAATAAACCGAAAATAATGAGAATTTATATTTTATCGTGTTACGTCGTCCTTTTTCCACAGTTTCAGAGCATGAAATTCGAGACACCTTAAGGATATTTAATGGTAATAAATAAAATTTATGTGATTTAGCTTTAAGTTTTTTTAAGGGAACTTTCAGGAAAATGAAAACGTAAAAATTTAAGGAAAAACTGCAGAAACGTCAACGTTAAACCACAAAAAAGGATAAAAAGGATACCAATGATGCTACGAAAAACTCCAACGATGGGGATACCCTGACAGCATGGCAACGTGAACATTTTTATTTATATCCTTATTAAATATTTTCTTATCATTTTATACATTCCAAGGTCCCTTTTTCAAAATTCACTTAAGCTTATTTACATTTGATATTTATAAGGATTTAGTATGTAAATCTTAAGGGATATTGTGATGTGATGTGCTACAGTGGCATCCTTTTTTCCCCTCGAGGGTAAATGTTTAGACAAACATTTGGGGGAAAAAATTTCAATTCTTAGACCTTTCATTTTTTTGGAGCAAGTGGAAAAAATTTCTCTGTTTATTAACTTGACAAATGAATTCTTTACATTTTTGTCAACAAATTAATTTTAATATCTCATCCATTATCTCGTCAAAAGGGAATGAAGTCGTTCTGATCCTAATCTTGTGGAAATTCAAGTATCGTTGCCTTGACATTGTCGGAATTTCTAGCAGTTTTTGCCGAACATTAAACACATCTCAATCGCACGAAACATGCGCATCTATGTACCCTTAATCAGGATTTTGGTTAGACTGAATATGAAAGATCTTTGGAACACAACGAAACAATCCAAGTTGATATGAAGGTAAAAGGATCAACAAAATCAAAAGCGTAAATTTTATTTTGTAGATTGAGGCAAAAGCAAGGAAGCAATCTCACCTTTGACTTCGTGTTGTGTCTCTATTAAACCCAGAATGAGGAAGATCTGGTTCACGTGGTGTAACCATTCCAATTCACCCCCCATTGGAATATATCCTGGAATTATTAAAGCCACAGAAGGTTAATGTTGTGTACGAGTTTATTGTGAAAGGATGCTAAATGAAGTTTAGGGGGAGGTTTTCCAAAAAATAAGTACGGGATGAAAATTTTCAGTTTGAGATTTAACCACAAACATTTGTGTGTTAAAAAGTATGAATAATGAAATTCATTCCCATGAAATGTTATTTTCAACACAATGTGGATGAAGCTTTAAACTTGATACAAAATTAACGAATTACAGGAAAATGTTTTCTCTAAACCCAGAACGTGTTTTCTAAATTAACTTGGAACACACAATAAACACGTGGGTGTTAGGGGTTATGTGCGCCATTTTGTTTTCTGTTATATGAAATAACATATTTCATATCCATATAGTCAAGTTTCATGTTTAAAAAATTTCCTGATTCCACATGACTCCCTTTGAAAACTACAAGGTACAAAGCGATGATTTTGGTGATCCATTGCTTACTAGATGGCGTTTTTCGTATATGGTTTCTTGGTATTTTTAAAATGTGTAATTGAGTTTCTAATAGAAACTTTGAGTGGGAAAAATTACATTGTTATTCATGTTAACATTATTTGGTATACCATATGACAATAAATAAATCAAAAGCCAAAACAAATTCAAAATGGCGAACCAACATGGACTGTGTAGCCATCATTTACGGTTGAAAAGAATAACACCAAATGTTCATGGTGTTGTTGCCAGGAGATACTGAAATTAAATTAAAAAACAAAGGTATATGTGCAACGAAATACAAAATTTTATATTGGATGAATGCATTCGACATGAATTTAATTACCCGAATTTCATTTTTATTTTGTTGAATTCACATGAAGCTGAAATGAATTCATTGAAATTTTGTGCTTTTTCATACCTCACATGGCAGTCCCTCAAACCATTTGTGTATTTCATTAAAATTTGTGTATATGACAGTACAAAGGACGAATATACTGTTTTTGTGACGGGCACAATGATGGTACAATGATGGCGAAATGATGGGGATATTAAGAAAAAACTGAAACAACAACGCCAATTATACCATATTCTGGGCTTTGTATATCGGCCAAAAACAAAATCAATATCCAAATGACCTACATGCGTACCACACGGTAATGTCCACATTTTGTCCACCCGAATGGTCGCCAGGATGCGTTTTGTACTGGTCCCTATTGTTTTATCTGGTCCTTTTGCTATAACCATGTCAATGACAAGATATTCCTCTTGATATCCCTTATTGAAAACGTCCTCTTCTGATTCGATATGTGACACGATTCTGTGAGTAAAGTGTTCATCAATTCAAGGGCTCCTCTTCCAGGATCAATATTCTGCTCGCGTAGCATCAAGTGTTTGATTGTTAATGTCGTAGCAATGAGGATCATGCCAAAATTGTAATCAAATTCAGTCGAAGTTCTTGTTATCCTATTTACAAATTCCTGGATCTTGAAATTGAAGTCTTTGAGGATTCCTTTGAGCCTTGTAAAGAGTCATTTGCCTTTAAAGTTTGCCGAGAAACGTTGAAATTCTCCTGAAGTTGAATTTGCTCCTGCTCGATTTTTGTTGCTTTCCCTGAATTTGGTTAAATGTTTGATTATATAAGTCAAAAAGGATATTTAATGAAATAGAAATCAAATAGAATCAAGAATCAAGAACATGTCCTTGTGAATATTGTTTTAAGTCTCATAAAGTTATATCTGACTCGAGCTCAACTTTCGTCGCTTCCCTATTATCCTTTGAATTATATCGCAATAACCACGAACTGATGAATAAAACGAAAGGTAACACTGCACCAGGTAAAAGGCACCGAAATGCGATTATCGTCTCAGCTAAAGTAGTGAAAAAATGAAAAATAAAACGAAAGAAATATGTCGAGCATTTTGTAGCCAGACTTGCTTCGTTAACCTCAACCTTTGCTTCCGAACAGTTTTGTTCTTGCGGTTCATGGCCTTTAACTTTAACATCGACTTCAACGCGAAAGGGTTAAGTTCCACCCTGAGTTGGATATTCACCCGGTATTCAACCCTCTTCGTCCTGCAGATACAAAACTATTTGCAAAACGCATTCACCCCTACTTGTAATGGCGGATTTTTTCGTTGACAATTTAGCAATGGCAGCCATTTTTTCCTGCATCCTTAAATCCCTGTATTTGTATTAGTAAAACTTTTAACATTTCCACACACAAACCCGGATCGAACCCGGCTGTAATTATTTTCTGTTTCAATTAATGTCCCGGCAAAAGCTTTAAGTGACGCTTATCTGACTCTGCCCCTTGCCCTGACGGGATGCAATTTTTTTGTATACTATAAATTAATTTTTTTTGGCTTATGCGCAAACCAGGGTGTGTCCTGATTATCAAGAAGAAGCATAAGAAGCATAAATACATTCTTAATTGAGTTTTAAATGCAATTTAAATGATTTTCACGTTGTAAACCTTTTTGAAATAACATTTATTTGCGTATAAACTGTTGTGTTGGATTTTAAAGGCTATTCAAAATGTTTTCATAACCTTTAGACCATTGAAATTTTTCAATCGATACAATATTTACAGTCTGATAACCTTTCGACGAAGATTGATTGCAGTTTTATTGCATCTACATGAATCTACATGAATCTATGTGAGACTACGTCAACACAACTACTATAACAAAATCGAGCCATTGACTTGCACTTTGAATTCATAATTAAATTTGAATTCTCTCTACTCCATAGAGAATTCCATAGTGAAGCCGTTCCTGGATTTACGTGTAGATACAATCACATCTCTATCTGTTATTACGTAAACAGCTCATGACTCCATTTGTGGAAATTCGCGTTGAATTCGAATTTGAATTCGAAAAGCTGCAATTTATTCAACAGTTTTTCTTTTCAAAATGGCGTACATTGTTCATGCGATGAAGTATAAAATCCTTGGAAAGTTACAAGCCGTATTACATTCACCGTGTACGTCCTTTTCGATTCAAAATTGAATTATAATAATATTTCCAATAATGTCGACAGCATGCCAATGTAATTTCGAAGAGGATAACGATTTAACGTCCTTTACAACGTCCTTTACAACGTAGGACGTCATTTCGAAAACAAGTTTCAGGAAATCATCGTAAACAGTGCCATCTGTTGGCAGATAGAACAAGTAAATCTTTTCAAATCTAATTTTTATGTCTCAAAACTGTGTCGCCATTTTTGATTAGAGTGATTAATTAAAAAATTAATTATGCGCCGTCTTACGAGAATAATTAAACAAAACACTGTCAAATCAACACGAAGGATTTCGATGTAATTTATAGCCGCCATTAAAAGCTCAAGGACGAAATATTTCAATAACGAATGACTCAAATTAATTTCGATCGAATTACTTGACAAAATTAAGCGATAGGTAAGGCATTACCAGGTAATATGGTGTACAAATGAGTTAACATTATTTTTAAGGATAAATTCCAGACATTCTTTGTAAAGGACTTTCATCGATGGAGTGTGGTGAGTCTTGTAACATGGAATCGGGAACCGCAGACGGCAGGTTTGATAATGAAACAAAGTCAAGGGAAGAAAGCTGTTCTAAAGCTAAATAAAGAGATTTTTCGATTTACCCTCTCCAGAAGGTTTACTGGCGAACCTTTTCATTGCTACAAGGCATGCCTTGATAGCTTCCGAATGGAATGCTTGAGGGTAACGATTTGGAAAATCAATCCAGTTTCGTCAAGTTTCCTCGAGTTCCTTCTACAATCCTCTATTTAAATTCTTTGGAGGGAAGTGTAGATGGGCAAGTTGGAATGTATTTGATTTGTACAATAGAACTGTGTGTATCCTTACAAAAAGGATCCAGCAATACTTTCATACTCAATTGATTCAATTAAAGTCAGTGTTTCGATGTTCACAAGGAACTCGGCATCACGTTCAACAAGTGAACAAATTAAATAAGAAGTTTCAAGGGAAATTTTCTTCTCTTTAACATCTTAGAGAGTTTAAATGAAATTCATTTGCAAATTTTATTGTTGGGTGTTTCTGGGGTTTTTTTTCAAATTTCATAAAATCATTCACGAAAATCGATATTTGGTTGGGACGTTTCAAAGTGATACTCGGAAATAAAGGTACATAACGTTTATTCTCTTTTTTCTAATGACTACAAGGGAGTTTTACTCTCGGAAAGTTAATATGCTGCTGAGCTCCTTCTTACATCATTTCCTGCTTGAGGGTCTTCTTCAGCTGTCGGTAGTTTCTTCTTTCCATTTTCAGCTCGTTGATCTTCTGGCTGGCTATTCTTCTGGCTTCCTTTGTACTTGCTAGGATGAGTTCTCTTTGTGCCTCCTGAAGCTTCCGCTTGAAGTAAGCCTCCGAACCGGACTTCTGCTTCTTCGCTGGGGGTGGGTTAACTTCCTTAGGACGTCGTTCAAGCTGACGCTGACGATACTCCTCGATGGTAATTGGTCTGGGGCCAGCGGCCGGATTCTTCAATGCTTCCTTGAGATTAGGATTTTCTCCGCTTGACATAACCAACTCCCCTACTCGGAGAGAACTGAGGTCTACTAGGACCTTTCAGTGTTTCGGTGTTGACTACTAGGTCAATTCACCCAAAAGAGCGGAGTTCTTCCGTTGACTTCTGCAGGGAGACGATGTCTTCCTTCCGAATTGGCTGGAGAAGCAATGTCTTCCTTCAGAATTGGCTGGAGAGCAATATCTTCCTTTAGAATTGGCTGGAGAGCAATATCTTCCTTCAGAATTGGCTGGAGAGCAATATCTTCCTTCAGAATTGGCTGGAGAGCAATATCTTCCTTCAGAAATGGCTGGAGAGCAATATCTTCCTTCAGAAATGGCTGTGGAGGTGATGTCTTCCTTCTAAAGATGTTTGAATGGGCAAGGTCTTCCTTCAAGACTCTTCTGGCACGCGAAGAGTCGTTGTATTCCCGTGGCGGATCACTAACTGCCTAAATGTTTTCCGTTTCCCTATTTTATACTATTTTTCTTGCTTTGCGCAGCATTTTCCACCGTGAGAATGTTCTTACATGCGCCATGTCCAAGGCTACACGTGCGTAGTCAATTTTCATTGCGCGTGTAACCGTTTCTCAAACGTATGAGAACGGAATTTGAATTTCGCACGTTCCCATGCATTTTTGTCATTTTCCGTGCATTTTTGAAATTCGAAGACTCTGCCGGAGGTCGAAGTGAATTCCCAGGAAAATGGTATGCGACATCCATGGTGATAAGATTTTGCAGACAGGGGCATTTCTTGTGGGTAAGTTTTTGTTCCGCATCTAAATAATGTTTCATGATGATAATTTTTTGCAGGCAGGGGCATTTTTTGATGGGAACGGCGTCTTCACTCTCCGGAATTCGTGATGTCATCTTTTGTCGTGGTGCATTCCGGGATGGCGTGATGTGGCGTCATTACGCCAGTTTCTTGTTGACGCGGCATTCCTCATGCTGGAATGTGATGTCTCGTGGCGTCATGCCTTTAGTTTGTTGTCGCGCGTCGCGAGTGTTATATCGGTCGGTCGGTCGGCAGTTTAGATATCGAGTGATTGATTCCGATCATGGTGATTGGTTGTTAGTTTAATGGAACCGTGGTTTAAGTGATAATAAACAAATTGATTCTCTTAAGTTCGATTCCATGTTCGATTAGTTATTAAGTCTGTTCTGATTTGGTGTGTAATAAATATTTTTAATTTCGGAATCGATGTTTTTTAATATTGGAGTCCCTTATTGATTTTCTTTTAACTCTTTTGTGGGTTTGAAATTTGTGTGGTATTGGTTTTGTAACCTGCTTGATCGATTGATCATTAACTTGTGATTGATTTTTGTTTTTGTTCCTTTTTGTGGTTTTTGGTTTAAAACAGTTTTACGTTTTTCCGTTACAATGTGCTTGTTTTCAAATAATCTGATCGATAGGTTATTGATTCCTAATTGGTTCTTGTTTTTGTTTTGGTTTGGGACGTTTTTAACTTTTCAGACTTCAACTTGTTTTTATGTGTCGACTATATTTGTTTTTTGGTTCAATGCGATTGATTGTCGATTTACTTTCTGATTGATTATTTTGTCCTGATCTTATTTTCTGGTTTTTCAGGTGTTGACAGTGTTTGTTTTTTGGTTCAGTGCGATCAATTGATTATCGATTTACTTTTTGATTGATTATTTTGTCCTGATCATATTTTTGGTTTTTCAGGTGTTGACAGTGTTTGTTTTTTGGTTCAGTGCGATCAATTGATTTTCGATTTATTCTTCGATTGATTATTTTGTCCTGATCATATTTTCTGGTTTTTCAGGTGTTGACAGTGTTTGTTTTTTGGTTCAGTGTGATCAATTGATTATCGATTTTTTCTTTGATTGATTATTTTGTCCTGATCATATTTTCTGGTTTTTCAGTGCGATCAATTGATTATCGATTTATTCTTTGGTTGATTATTTTGTCCTGATCATATTTTCTGGTTTTTCAGGTGTTTGACAGTGTTTGTTTTTTGGTTCAGTGTGATCAATTGATTTTCGATTTACTCTTCGATTGATTATTTTGTCCTGATCATATTTTCTGGTTTTTCAGGTGTTGACAGTGTTTGTTTTTTGGTTCAGTGTGATCAATTGATTTTCGATTTATTCTTTGATTGATTATTTTGTCCTGATCATATTTTCTGGTTTTTCAGGTGTTGACTATTGTGATCGATCAGTTATTGATTTTCGATCAGTTTCTTGATTTTGTTCCTTTTTGGTGATTTTTGGGTTTGGAACAATTTTAAGTTTTCAGATTTCAACGTGTTTTTAGGTGTCGACTATTGTGATCGATCAGTTATTGATTTTCGATCAGTTTCTTGATTTTGTTCCTTTTTGGTGATTTTTGGGTTTGGAACAATTTTAAGTTTTCAGATTTCAACGTGTCTTTAGGTGTCGACTATTGTGATCGATCAGTTATTGATTTTCGATCGACATTAGTACATATGATACTTCATAGTATTTATTGAATCAAATTTAGAGAACTTTAAACGTACTTCAATGGGTGGTTGAATCAAGGTCATGACATTATTGAAAAGCGACAATTTTATGAACTACAAATGACCAAGTTTTTCAATTATGCCATCAATGTTCCATTTATCTAGAATTGCAAAGTTGATGCAAGCTTCGGATTGTAGTTTCATATGCATTATCTGCCAAGTACCACAAACACTTTCTTAAGTCACGAATTTGAGGACAACGATCTGACTCAAATTCATAATTAGTGTTGACTATGATAAGTTTCTACCAATCAGGAAATCTGAGAGATACAGACACTTGATTCACCCATCTCATCGTTCTCACAAGTATCTATGTCACTTTCCTGGTCTTCGATATAAGGGCTTGAAAAGACTTCTCGAAGTCTCACCAAGCTATAAATTAAGAAGTCGGAGTCATAGATCTGCAGGCAGCGATTTAAATCAAGCTCATGTTCAGCCTTAGACGTGTGTCATTTCCCCAGACTCCTCAACATAATCTTTAGAAAGTCTCCACAAAGTTTCCACATCCAACAAATCACGAATTTCAAATCATTCTTCAAATGTAGCCACAACATCAGTCCATAAGTAAAATTCAGTTGCAAGGATAACAAAATTTATCCCTGCACAAATACTAAGAATGGAAAATCCTTTTGGTTCGTGGCTTGAGGAAAATCTTTAAACTTGTCCAAGTCTATGGTAGCTACAAGTTTCAATGGAAAACTTTTCTCAAGAAACGGAATGTAAAATGACAGCAACAAGTGTCTTTACCTTCTTGTTGTGCATCCTTGGAAGAATACTTGACGTTCGTCCTTGTGCGGAAACTCTTAAGTAAAGCGGAAATTTTATTCAAATAAGGACAAAACGAAGTCAATAAAGGGAAAAAATGAAGTCTGAAAACAGAACTCAATGGCACGTGAAATGTTTTACGATATCAAGTTGGGCTGAGACAATCGTTTCATGATGATGATAAGAAAATTCCCTTTTAAACGGTCGATGAGGAACCTGAACGGAATACGTTTCTTCGGGGAGGTTCCGGATTTATTCTCAACCAAACTACAATATGTTGTGGACAAGGGTAATTCGACTGGACAAGGATTCCCACATGAGGAGACGTTTTTGAGAAATCTAAGAAAATCAAATTGCCGGAAACCTTACCCAGTGAATATTGACAACATTTTTGAAGGACAGATTTACTTCGGGTCAGGTTCGTGAACACTTAATACTCAGAAACGGGTTAAAAAATTCAATCATTCCGGATTAAGTGTCATGAAATTCGAAGGGAAGCGCAAAAAGTGTCATAAACAAAACCGGGACAAACCCGGGTTTCGAATAATTCCAGCTGCAGATCAGATTTAAAGTTGACCGTTAACAGAAATTGAACAGCAAGCAGTCAAAACATTTTTGTCGTTTTAGCATACCTGTAAAATGAATTCCGGAAATCAATCCGACTGGAATACTTACTGGGACAATACCTGAAACCGCTAATCCAGTGATCCATTAAATAACATGACAAAAGGGAATTTTTAGGGTTTCAAAGGTGGCCGTGTTTGCAATTGAATGGAACTTGACCGTTTTGAAAGAGTTATACTGCTGCCATGAAAGGGAGCATTTTCTAGGTTTTGTACCTAATGGAAGGCACTTTGATTCAATGTGCCTAGAAGCTTTAGTAGTGCAACGATGGAGCAGTGGAGTCAAGTTGAAGTTAATCCCTATTAATGGCGATGGACAGAGTCACGATGATTCCAGGTCACCATGAAGTGGCACGTGCTTCCGATCAGGAGTCCCAGTTGGGGTAAACCTGAAAGTGCTGGCTGTCACTATATTCAGGACATCAAAGAGAACGATTTTGGGTGGATTCCTGCTATGATCAAATCGAAAAATTAACGTTAAGTGACTACAAAAATTGAAATTCGATTTGCTCCAAACTTCACTCCAATCAAATTTTGTCATCTGAAGGTTTCATTCGATTTCCTTTGAATTTGCTGAGGAAATTACTGTCGCAGGTTATTGTCCTGAAATGGAATGTTGGAAGTAGACACGAAATTGGCAAGTTCAAGTGTAAACTATGAGTCTCTGGGCTTTTGGCCTCAAGGAGCCTAGTGGAGCCTAGTTTTCTCTTTTTCCATTGGGAACAAATCGATTTCCTCCTAAACTAATTTCCAGGGAAAACTCTTAGTCTATCACAGAGTTTTTGTCGAGAAACTGGAAAGGAGCTCCTTCATTTTGATTTTTTAAAAGTCATCCTCCTTCACATGCTCAACTGTTTTGTTGATCCTCTTTCTCAAAAGGTTGCTTGCCTTGTTCCATTTCGAGGAAGGGTCTATTTTCTCGGTAAATAAAACCAAAAGCCGATACAAAATTACTGGAAAACTTTTGTTTGAAAAATAAAAAGGATTCAAGGTTTGAATCAGTCTAGACGTAATCATGAGTCCTTTTGTGATAAGAAGTCAAATTAAATGAGATGCCAATCCTTAGGTTTGTCTAACTAATTTTTTCCATTGAATCTCTCGTGTGGTTCCCTGAAGCTGCATGCGCCATCTTGAAATGTGACAAGGAATCATATGAATCTGGCCATGAATCTTTGTAGTCACACTATCATGTATAAGACAACTATCAAGAAACGGATTTTGTAACGAGATTCAAATATTTTCGCCTCCATTTCCTTGTTTATGTTCCTCTATAAAAGATTCCTTGAATTCCTTCAGCAAGGATTTCTTGTCATTGTCTTGTCTATCTACCAAACGAACATGGGAAAACTACGAAAAGCAAAATGTTCAAGCAAACTCCACATAATTGCATCGTGTAAAAGGACGAAAGTGAATGCAGAAATTTTCTCTTGACGACGAAGATAGAATAACCACAGAACTTGAATCCTTGCTGGGATGAAGGAGCAGAAGTAGCAAGTCTTACACAGATTGAATTTTGCATCTTTTCTCCACTTTTTTCCATTCGAAATTTTCGCTTTCTTCGGAATTTTTATGCATCTTTCAACGCTTCCAGATTTCAGGACTCGGTTCGTTTTCTTCAATGAAACATTCCTGAATCCTTTAATGGATGTGTGTGTCTCTTGCATGACAATGTCCTGGAACTACAGGAAGCACTAGAGAATGTCGACTTTGATGTTTTTGTAACTCAATTTATAATTATTACCAACGAGCTTATAAGAAATTCAAATTTTTATTCGCTATTTTACAAATTTCCTCCATTTTAGCCGATTCTTAAGGTTTCTTCGAATTTTAAGTTGAGCAGTTGAAGTCCAATTCACCAAGGCTTTGAAACCTACTACCAAGTAAGACGGCTCCGAAAGCACACTAGAATTCGAGTTTTTTGGACAAGGGAATTGAAGTTCCTCTAGCACACATCCTTCCAAAAAACATGCTGAACCTTTTAATTCCGAATTTTTCTGTTTATGTACAGCGTTCCCTAGGAAGACCAAAACTTTAATGGAATTTTAATTACTTCATTAGGGTGTCAGCCATTTTTTCCAGCTATGAGTGAAGCTAATTCTCATCTCGTCATGTAGGATTCAACTGTAAGCCTCCACTCGGGTATGATGTATAATTCACAGGCTCCTTAAGCATTTCTATCCACCTCCGTTGGATGCAATTTAATTAAATTCAAGTTCTTGGTTATCTTATACAACAAACCATCCTTATATACTCATTTCTTGTACGTTTATCTCCTTGTTCGTGAATGAGGAACATTTTCAACACGAAGCAAGTCGCCATTTCATTTTGGAAGAACGCAGAATTACAGAGCAATTTGTTGTAATGCGTTTCGTGTTTATTGGGTTATTGACGTTTTGTTAGGGATGTTGTTACATCACATATACAATTTCATGAAAACTTTAAGACCAAGAGTGGACGGGAAAATTCATAACACTGAAATCATTTCAAGGAAATCACCTTCAAAGGACATTCCAGAAGAAGTATTAATCAAGGATCACAAGGACTACACACGAGTTGCTATATGGACACCAAGCTTTAATGAATATTCTGCATTTGCAAATACAACTGCATTTACCCCTATTTGAAATCCTTTTAACGTAACATCGTGATTTTGATCCTTGACAAAGATTAAAAGAAATCCGTGTCACATTCAAAGGACTAACCAAGGAGCAATTACATTCTGGCGCAGTAATTGAGACATGTCGATAATGAAAATGCAAATAAGTTACAAGAACCCTTTTGAGAAAAGTTCCCTGAAGTTCTGGGTGTTAGAAAAAGGATCAAAAGGAATTTCTTTTTTTTTGCGAAAGTGTGATGGATACAATTTCCTGGAAAAAAGTGTTTCAAATCTCAATCGCATAATGGGTAAATGCTTGGGATATATTTAGGGACACAAACCATATTTGCTCCTTTTTAGGTACTAAGAAACGAATGTATGGAAATAGTCCAAGAAGACGTCAATTTCATTGTGAAAATATGAGAAAACCTCTTCATACTAATTGCAGACAGTGCGTGGAATTATTGTTTAATGCGGCATGTTGAGGCTATGGTCAAGTAATGGCTGGTCAACAACAAATTGAAGCACTTACATCCTTAGATTGTTCTGCACAGTCCTTAAAAGACATTTCCTGGAAATATCCTTCCCTGCAGTTAAAAATTTAGACTGTAAATCGATTAATCCTGAGTGGGTTTTTCAATTGGTAAACAGGAATATGCCCGGAATCCCCTTGCGTTCCTGGAAAAGTGAAATTTTTACTGAAGAATTGAAGAATACCTTCCAAGAAAATCAATTCTCATCAGAATTTCCGGAGAAATTAATTAGAACATCCTCGTTTTGAATGTTTCTCAACGTTCAGAAAGGTAGAAAATTTCACTCAAGAACTCCACCTAAGTTTTGAAAATAGTTTAATCAAAGTAAGTATTCACACAATCTATTCGATACATTCAGCACGTGATTGAATTAAACTATTCATTCGAAATGAATATGAAATTTTCGCCTCCACCAGTTCAAATCATGAATTTCAAACTAAAACGTGACACGAAATCCTGAAATCAATTTGTAGCACAATTCACATCACAAACTAGTGTCACTTCGATCTTATGAACTTTTCAATGAAATCCTTATTCAATGTTCCATCATGTATTGTTGTGAAAATTCACTTTCTGTCGAAAGGATTCACTGTGAATTGTGAAAATTTTCAAACTGAAGAATGTCCGAGAACTTTGCACTTGAATCCTTTTCAACATCCTTGATTAGTGTTTTTGTGACATATGTCAAATTTGACAGAAACGCCAATAATTTTTACACTTCCCCAAGACAAATCCCGACTCCATCCTCTTCGTCCTTAAGACGTTAAGTTGAAAAGTTAAGACATTATCGCTCCAGCAATTTTTCAACAGAATTGATTCGTGTAGATGGAATCTTGGTAGCATCCTTAGACAGAACTTTAAGCAACAAGTTGTTCCTTATTGATTAATGGGATTTAGAAGGACTAGAAGTGGTTTTAGTTTTTGGAGTTAAAATTTTGCATCAAGTGTGTGTCAAATCATGCTGAAATGAGTTCTTTTGTAATTAGTTGAAGAACAACGATGGGAAGAACTTCATCATAATAATTTCATCCTGAAATAACACAGACAGAAGATGTCAAGGATATAACTCCTTTTTTTATCTAAGTAAAAGTTTTCAAAGTAATATCCCGATTTGGATGGATATCCTGCAGGGAAAATCCCCACTTCTGCAATAATAATGAACGGTGTTAAAGTTTCCTTAAGTTATATGAGACAACATAGAAGATAAATCCCTGTTGGCATATCACAAAGATAATAAAATGGCATTTCGCGACGCAAGGAACTTTTTGCACCATCAGTTCGCTGTCGTCGCTATTTTGAATAAGATAAACTCCGTTTTAAGTGTGTATCTCATTGTGAAAGATAGTTATCACTTCAATATATACTTCAAGATGGTTTTCCCAAAGAAACTAACGTGGATAACCACAAAACTTCGATTTGTGTGTCCTAATTGCATATTGTGGTGAAAAGATTATGTATCTACCTGCGTCCTTGTTGTGCTGGTTGATATCTCTGCGGATAATTAATCATGTGTTTGAGGGTGTGTATTCAAATATGGCGCATTTAACAATTTTGAAATAACTCCAAGACAATGATAAGAGATACAGATTTCCTGGTAATTTAGCACATTGTTCGTATTATCCGTGTGTTGAACGGAAGGAGAATATACACGATAACTTCATCGTTAGTTTGTAGCACAATTTTGAAATGTTACAAAATTGCAGTGAAGTGTCCTTACATGTTATAGAAACTGCTAAAATTTAATTACAAGCGAAATATGTTCCTCTATCATGATAAGGATATACACTACAACTTGTAGCACTTGGTTATATTGTAGCAATTAAAGAGTTGAGTCAGTTTTCGATTTTTGTTGCTATGAAATTTCTGTAAAATGTTGTCTGCCACATAGCTGGGTAAAGTTTTGAAAGTTCATTGATCCTCTTATTTGGTGCACAGAGCTTTGAATTGCTTCCCAATAGCTTTAGTACTCTTCATAAACTTCAGTTAACGCGTAAAGTGATAAAGGCATTACGAAGTTTTGATTGCATTTAGTATCTCAATGTTATATCACATATATACTTTATCAGATATAACTGTGAGATATCGATAAAGGATATTGCATTCATATGATGTCAAACAGGTTTATTGGAAACAGATACCATTGTGACAAAAGAAAGAACAGCACTGCATTGCAGCGAATTCAGTTTTTTCCCTACCAAAGTTGAACCAATTTCAACTTTCGTGCGGAAAATTTTCATTTTGAGATTTCACCCACCATTTTCACCGTGAATGTGTTCCGCGCCAAATGGCAGATCTACAAAAACTGCGGCAGATTCACAACGAAGGAATGAATCACGAGCCAAGATATTCTCTTCGCGGCGAATAAGTTCAGCAAGTGCTGAACGTAGCAATGAATCCAGCTTGAAACTGACATCAGAAGTCCACAAGGATGATGTTCTGAATAAGTTAAACTTTACTCACGGTTTCTTTTGAATTTAGGGATATTCGTGAACACATCATCGAGTTCAATATTTTTTCAATAAAACCCACCGCAAATAGATTATTTCTTAGTTATTGAAATGTAATAGAACGAAAAACTTTTTCATAAACAACTGAAGGTGTACAAAACAACCCTAAAACTTTTACCTTTTGTAACATTCACATACCCTTATTATTTCTTTCCACTTTCGGACATTTATCATTTTTATGGGATAAACATGTATCTGAATGAATTATCAGCAATTTTGTGGAGTGAAATTTTATTGCCCACGTAACATATTTAACACATTTTGGGGTTAAATACTCGTACATTGGCAATTTTTTTGTAAATTTTTTTCAGTAACTTTTTCACTACGTTCTTATAATTTATGGTTATTTTAGTGATTTTACTTATGTGTTAAGGACTTTCATACTTTTCGTTATAAATTACATTCAAAGTTTTTGTCACAAATCATCCGTAAATTGGTTATTTCATCTTTCCACATTATAATCACAAATGAGTGCTTTTATAAGATGGCTGTTGAGAAGTGGATACCGTCTGGCCGGACGTCAAACGCATTTGATAGAAGCAAGACCCTGTTTTTTTAAAATTCCTTCCAACATCGACAGATTTCTGGTCAAGGATGCTTTCAACCCAGAGACAAAAGACACTCAAGTGTCATGGAGCCACCTATAGAAACTCCTCTTATACACCACTTCAGACGTTCCGTCATTGTCAATGTGACTCCGGAGTTTGAAATAGGGCTGGTTCCTTAATAATTTGGGAAAAAGATCATCTGCATATTGTATGTATAAGATGGATATTTGGAAAAATCCCAACATCTCCCTGTTTTGTCAACATTTTAGTTGAAAGTTTTGCATCGGATTGGAGTCTGTGTACATTCTTCTCGTATCCAAAGTGTTATAAGTTGGGATGATGTGTGCAAAACCTTTTGGAAACGACAGAAACCATTTTGAATTAAGTAAAAATGGACAACACTTTCATCTTTAGGGCACAAAATGCATCTGACACTTATTGACACTTGAATGGATGAAGCTTTTAGGGTAATTCAATACGAGGAATATTTTTTAAGTGTTTTTGGAGTGTTACTTAAACCAATCCTTGTTGGTTTTGTCACGTGAAAATTTTTAACGAAATGTAAAAAAGAAATTTCAAATTTTCAAGACGCCAAGAATTGTGGAGTCATTTCAATCCCCAAATTGATTGTTATGCAAAAAGGATTTCAATGCAGGTGACTAACTAGAAAGTTTTGCCCAAATCAACACAGAGCACAATAGCTGGTCCTTGAGCTTATCCTGATGGCATCAAGAGTGTGTTGCTTCCTATATCGGTTACTTGGTTACTTCTTGTACAGGGAAAGGTTCTTGGGATAATCTCAAAGGGGTCGAAGTCGAGCTTTGAATCTCAATACATTTGTATAATAATAGGAAATCATGTGCAGTCCTTCCTATTAATTTACATCTGTCTTAACTGAATTTGTTCAGATTCGAAATGGTGTGCAATTCCCACAGCAAAATTGCTGAAGGAATCACGGACATTCTGCACGATTCCTCCTTCCCCTATCAAGTGGAAGCCCCAGAAAAGATCTAAGCATGAAATATGAAAAAATATTTCACGGTAGTCTAAACAAACAAGGATTCATGACAGACAGGATGTCGAAGAATGAAGAATGTCATAATGGAAAGATGAGCTGACTTCAAAGCTAAAGGCATCGCTTCACGACCTGGAAACGAAACTTTTCCACATTGTCTGGATCCTGAAAATGCACACAGCTGAAAAATATATTATACAATTTCACTATAAAACATACTAGTAGTGGTATCATTCACACACAAAGACTAATACAATTCTCGTAGTTGAATGCAGGAAAACTTGAAAGCTTCTCCTCTGAAACCTGCGCGTTATGACTTGTCAGGTTCAGGTTTAGTTTTAGGTCTACACGACCAGATTTAAACTCAAAACTCACTCACACAGATAAAGGTGTTCATTGTTGTCGCTGCATTCTGAGAGAAAGCAATGTCCCAAACTGAAACAATTGACAGAAGAAATTGTGACAGAAATCGTTCAGCTTTGACATGAATAAGGCACCAGTTAAGGACCTCTTCATCAGCATCAAAGATGGCGTCAGGAAAGACATGACCGTCATGCATTTTGGTAAGGGAGAATCGAGCCCAAATTTGAAACTTCCAAGAACTGGTTATACTTCAAAGTTCACGATATCTGGCTTCAAATTTGTATGAGAACACGAGTAAAATCACAGAATAATATCTGTGGTTTTATAAATAACAAAAACAATAAATCATCCGAAGGCGTATTTCAGGATAATTATCCTTGAATTGTTTTATTAGGAAAGATGGACAAAAGACTTCTCTTTTGGAATGATTATTGTAAGCCTACAGCTAATTTGAAAACTTCAATCCAATTTAATTTGATTCGAGTTAAAGGATATCACTTTGTCAAGGATTTAAATCCTTAAATCCTTCGAAACGTGAAACATGAAACCCTCAGAATGTCTTGGATGGAAATCATCATGGAGTTAGATGTACTCCACGATTTGAATCTGAGAATAGAAGGTTCGTCTGGGATTTCACCAAATAATCCTCAACTGAAGTATGTCTCTATATATCACATAAGTAGATAAGCCCACGACAAACAACGTCTTTTGAAGCACTTCATCTCAAGAGCTCAAAGATGACACTTTGTCTTGGCTGATTCGAGCGTCGCTGATTTGGACAGTTTCTTGATTGTTGCTTGGTAGTGACGGGTGTCGTATCCCTAGCGCAGAATATTGTCCAGGAGTTGAGTCAAGGGAGTAACCAGAGCTCCTCGTGAGTGTCATGTGAGTCAATTTCATCCTATCCGAGGAGGTGGCGAGGCAACATCTCTGAACCTCAGGAACCTTCCAGTGCCTTGTAGTTCATACAACTGTTTAAGAGTAGAAGCCGAAGCTCGTGGATCAGAAGAGCAGCCAAGAAGTCAGTTGGAAGACGTGCAGCTGTAGTATTTTCAGCTGGTAATCTCCAAGCAATTCCATCCAAACTGGCTGGAAGTCTAGTACAAGATCTAAGTGATGTGATACCCATTATTTAAGTGGAGCACTTAGTCTTTCTGTAATCCGCAAAGTGATTTAAGAGGACTAATAACAAATCGGGTAATACTCGCTTTTAAAACACTTCAAAGACACTTTTCGTACGAAAAATTATCGGAAATAAAATAAAAGAACAAATAGAATTGCAAATCGAATCATCTGGAGCTATCAAAATTCAATGAATACAACAAGAATCGATATCAATCGAATACATATTCGACATTCGTTAGATTTTTTTTCCTGTGTGTGAATAGTCTAAATAAAACTGAAAGACAACAAAATGAAAAGCTACTTCATTTACATGGTAATCTGTTTAAGAGATAAAATAATGTGATATCTTCTCCAATATCCTTTTGGTTTCTCATCCATACAAGTAAGGAACCTTTTCTGAGCCTTTTATTTTTTTCTGTCTTTAAGATAGAGAAACCCACTTTTCTTGAGCACGTTTTATTCCAACATAAAATTTGAATTCAATTTTCTGTCGAACAAGTTTATTATCTGAAATGTGTGACGAGGTTTGGTCACATTTCGGGGACAAATCATTTGACAAAGAGTATCATGTAAGCGAGGATATCTTCTTAATGATATCTTGTAAATCATAAAGTGGTTTTCGATAGCAATTGCTTCGTTATCTTTTGAGTTTGGGGACATTTTCGTATGTTTCTGAAAGTGAATAATGGCGGAAAATTTATAAAATCGTTTTTCGGATGAGGAACCTAAAAAACCCCTGAAGCTTTGACCAAAATTCATTTGTCCTGTATAATTTTATGTAATATGAATGACATTTCATCATTTGAACAAAACTTTCCTTCTTAGAATGTAAGAAGAGCGAAAGGAAAGTGTGACTTGACTTCAAAGCTAAAATAGGAGATCAATATTCATTCTCCTCTGGTGTGATTGAGAAATGAGAAGCAAAAACAAAGTGGCGTTGTCCTGTCAGCTTAACGAGCATTGAGTAATGTGCATTTGCTAACAACGTTTTGATTCGTGTATCCGCTTAATGTGCAACAGCTAATTGTGTTTTGGATATTGTATGATTGTATTTGTAAGGAATGTTTTGATGCGTTCTATATTTTACTCACCATAAAATGAATTGAATAAAACGGAAATCATTAACTGTAAATTTGTGCTGTGATATTTTTGCCGTGTTTGTACCGAAAGTTGAAAAATAAATTTCAAAATAATTGGATACGTTCATATAACAAACATGTGCCGAAGGAAGAAATTTTCGATTTTATGAAAAAACACATATCCTTAAAAAAAATTACGCCTAGGCTATCAACAAAGCTAACGAGGCCTTTGACAACCACCAGGATGAAAGAGGTTTCCTTACTCAAAGGATACCTTTCCATAGATTTCACTGTAACGATGCTCATTACAGAAGTGTGTTCTATTGGATGTGTGTGTAAAGAACATACTAAAACCATACACGTGTAGGACGGAAAAAACATGATTTTCCTGGTTCTGGTGATACCTTGAAGGTTCCGACAACCTTTGCAGAGATAATTAATGCAGGAAACTTTTTGTTTTGAGAAATCTTCGCTTCAACACTTTTCCAGCGTTCATTCATTCGTTTGTTTATTTGTTTGTTTGAGTGTATTAAAGTTATCGTGGAAGTGTGAATAATAATCTAACAACGATTAAGGGTCACCTAAGGATGTCGAATTTTAAAGATGACTCAAAGATTAATTTTTTCACAAGGATAAATTCATGCAGCGAATAAAAATTGTCACAAGGATAATAAGTTTTTCCCGGTTTTATTTAGCATAGCAAATCAGCTTATTATCCTTTCGTTGATTTAAGATGTTTTCCCAGTCCGAAAAACAACAAACCTTTTCTAACAATAACAATCATTGAAGAAATATCCTTAATTGTCCTTTAATTTGCCTCATGTATCCTTCGTGATTGTTCTAGTGTAATTAATAACAATTTGACTTGAAATGGAATCTTTAATTAATAAAAAGTTAATTTTTTCCTTTTAACAAAATTGTTATTAATTAAAGGCTTAATTTTGATGGTCGGATTTAGATGAATTTCAGAAAATTTTTGTTTTAAAATTTAACTAGTTACCCTATATATATTAATGACAAATTAACGACTCCTTTTTTTAGAAAACTAAGTGACCACATCGCATTTAATATTTTTGGTTTGGTTTTATTGATGACAGTGTTGCTCCCTGCTTCGGACTCCTGGTATTACAACAGGACACTTATAACTCAATGATTGGAGTGAGATATATTGAAGGAAAAGTATCAATTGGTCTCATTTAAGATTCTCAGAAAATCACAAAATTGACCATAAAGTATCCATAAATATCAATCACTTTACTATGAATGAATTGACCACGAAGAAAATTGAAGAAAATCGATTTTAATTTTCCTCATGTCGGTGATAAAATTTCGCAATTTTTTGTACTTGACAACAAATTTTAGGGAAGGTCCTTCATCCCAGTTAGCAGAATGTCATGAATCCAGTTGTTAGAACCATTTAAAATGTGCTTTTTTGGAAAAAAATCTTAGAAAGCCTCGTCACTTTTTTGTGAGCTATAAACGAAAATTTTGTCACATTTACAAGGCAGAAAACTACATTGAGCTATAAGAAACGTTATATAGCTATGAATAGCTGCAGTACAACGAAATATCCTATAACCACGACCACACTAAGTTGATCCTTCTGAATGTAAATTCACGAAATCCTTCTCGGACATCGTTTCCAAGAGTTTCATGTTATCCTTACAATTTTATTGGTTATCCTGGAATGGATATCAAACTTTTGTTGTTGAAAAGCATCAACCTCGAAAACAGCGTTTTTGGCAAACGCTACAATTCTTTATTGACGCTTTTCTAGAAGAGGGATAAAGTTGTTAAGTTTTTATGCTTAAGCTATAACTGCTAGACCCAAAAAACACTTGTTTTGTTAATGTATAACATACTGTGGGTAACAATAAATTCCTTTTTTCCAAGCATAATTGAGGAAAAACACTTACGCCCCAGAGATAAACTCAAGAATCCATTAAGAAAGTTTAAATGGTTTCTCAGAAATGTTAAGGGAGTTCTTATGACTCCGTTGAGTCACACCTGCGTTTGGGATATTTTTTCCCTAATCCTTGGGCTCAAAATAAGTAACAGATACATGTGCGATGAGATAAGTGTTGTCCCACGAGAGTATGACCTTTGATCCTCAATTATTGAGACGCACATCTACGTAATTGTGCCTCAAGTGCACGATATTATAAATTAATGCCTTCAAGTGATTTGGGAATATCCCTTTTATGTTATACAAAAATTTCTTAATGTTATTGATTCGAATTCATATGTTAAGGTAAACAATCCGCGTAAATGTCTTTCGGGAGTGCCACGAGAATTACTGTCCTCGAGGGAAGTGTTCGGAAATTTACTTCTAAAAGGATTTGCACTAATTTGTCCTGGAATCTTTGAATTTTTTCATTTTATCCGAGATGTTCCCTGGAGTTTGTGAAGAACAGGATTAAAGTTTGATGGATTTTATCTTCGCGTAGAGAATTGTTATTAATTAACAATTCTAGGAAGGTATCTCCAAACAAAGTTTCGTCATATCCTCTTAGAAATAGACTCGTTTTGTCCAACATCCGGCTTAAAATCGTCCGGAGACATAAAACAAATTTCTCAGAAATGATTTCACAATGCTCAAGAGACAAGAATATTTCGTCCTTGTATCGAGGATTTGATTATAACAGCAATTATCGTCACACTTCCTTCGTAGACGGTTCTAACGAAAATTTAATAATAAAACAATTTTGTGTCTGGAAATGGCAAATGATATTTTTATGACTCGAGGTCTTGTTATCCTTGTGTATTATCACTCCAGGTGTTGTAGCAATAGTGATGATAATGTATTTTGTTAGTCCATCGAAAATGAGAACAAATATCAGCTCAAAAATTTCTTTAAGATTTTTCTTCAGTTCCAACCACTATGAACAATTACTCGTTAGACGGCAGAAACGCAAAGATAATGAATACATCCTGTACAAGATCAGATGATATTACATCTTGAATTCATTTGAAAGGGAATTACCCGTGTAATCTTCATTAGGGAGTAGTAAAAACTTTTTCTCTTGTAGTTTATTACCCTTAAGAAACTTCAAACCGATTCGAGGAACCTAGAAACAAGGCACCTAACAAAAACTTTAGGTAACTTTTTACAACAAAATGTATTCATGATATCCTTCAACTGGATTTTGGGTTTTATTCAAAGTTGAAAAGTTACTAAAATTAACTTCGCTTGAAATCTTTTGTCGAACGAGTACTTTCAAGTATTTTGGTAAATTGTTTGTAATGCGAAAAGTTTTATAGTTTAAGCTTTACAACAACAAGAAAAAAATATAAGCTTATTTACATTCAAATCGAAATGGCAATAGAAAAAGTTGACGAGACTTGAAGTTTTATGAAAAAAGAAAGTTTTCCGGGAATTGAAGAATTTCACCTCAACATTTTATATAAAACCTGATATTATAGAAAATCATACAACCAATACGATAGCTCGTACGATAGCTATCTAAATGTTTTGTTCGTAGGATTGGAAAATAGGATCTAGGCAATAACATGTGTGGTCATAATTTAGTTAGGTTATATTAAGTATTTTGGTTAATTAGAAAAATGGGAAAGTGCGAGTCGGACCCGCTAACAAAGGATTTCGTACCAACGTACAAAACAAAAAGAATTTTTTTATTATTTGTGGTGTTAGCGGCCATAATAGTTCAGACTTCGTGAAAATTTGAAGTGTCCACCTATTATGGTTCAAGAGATACAGCCCTGTGACAGACGGACGGACAGCGAATTCATTTTAATAGGGTTTGGATACGGAACCCTAACATTAGTTACATTAGTTGTTGAAAAACAAATTTATTTGTTCATGCTGGTTGAAGCCGTTTCTCTCAGTAGACGTCGACTTGAAACCAACGCGACCGAAGACAAAAGAATTGTTAAGAAAGAGAGAGATCTCCAGTCTTAAAACGGGTCCCGTTGTTTGCGGTAGTTTTGCTAACTTTAATTTAACTGTTTAATAAACAGTAGAACCTGTTTTCTCCATCAGGCACGGGACCAGAGGCGTGACGGATAATCGAAATGACGAATAATGTCAAAGTTCGAAAAAGAAAGACTTGAGCCTCGATTTTGAGGAAAGGTATAAACTCACAAACAACAAACTTAACGAAAGATATGTTTAGCTACGAATTAATGATTTTATACATATTTATATAACGAATATATAAATGTAAGGGGCATCACTATGGGCCATCTGGCCACCGAGTGGGAGTGGATCGCACAATCGGTGTGAGCACTCCACCCTGCTAACCTAACCTACATAACGAACAAATCAAAAGAAATATTCAATGTGCTGGTAAAAAGTCGGTTAATTTTGACTGCATAAATTGTGCTTCACTTTCTTTCATCGTAAAACGGTGCAATATTCTCAAAGTCAATGCGTCTGTGTTGTAGGCTCTAACTTGCCTTACATACGAATCTGTAATTTTTGGAATATTGTGAAGACATCTCCAACATTGTCAGTGACGGTCAACAGAGGTGATGTGCAACGGAGAGACTGATAAAAGACGTTCTACTGTATTGAGAATCATCTGGTTTTAACTATTTCCGATATGTTGGCGGAGATATCCAGAAAAAGGATTATCAGATCAAATGGTACTGATCTGTGACTTTCCCTATTTGTTATGCAGTCTGTATTAGAAATATTGTTTAAGATACATCTGGTTCCGAAAGGATGAAACTTTATACCAGAGATAGCTCAACATGTGTTACTGCATTATTTATAAGAAAAGGATAAATATGTCCATTCTTTTATTTCTAATGTGATTCCAAAAGCAGATGATTAGCATCTAAGCAACGATGTGATTCAAACTAAAATTTCAGTCTCACCATTTGTGTTAGACAAATTTATTTCATAAATTTTATTCAATAACACGTGTGCAAGGTATAATATCATTTGAATATCCTCAACGCTACGTAGTGTTGTTATAAGTTTTTCTAAACGGTTATAAGTCTGAAGGCACATCACTATCCTTTACCTAACGCTACTAAAACCTAATTAACCTGTCCGGTGAAAGTTCTAAGGATACTTCAAGGACTCAACAAAAAACTTTTCCGAAAAACAAAACCATTCACAAGACGAAGTCCTTTTTCATCAGGAAACTAATTTGTTAGAGGTTATTTTCTGGTGACATCCGGCTAATTATGTCCACAAATTTTGTAGGATGACCTGTTCGTTGTTTGATAAAAGGCAAGGAATGTCCTGTGAGTTGTCTTAATTAAGGACGACATTTCTTTAATGATGCTTCATACAGGAGTACCAATGAAGGATTTCCTTGGTAGTATCCAAAAAAACACCCTTGACTATTTAAATGCATTTTCTCGAAAGACATCCTTCCAATCCTTCTCTTCTCTAAATATGGAATTTGAAATGCATTATGTTTGTTTTTTCTCAATAAACTTGGCAGATCCTGAAACTTTGTGTTTTTGACGTTAAAAGGCATAACCTTTGAAACAAAATTTCCATAATTTCAATACGAAAAAGGGTTTCACCTTCCGATTCCAGTTTCGTTGAATCTGAAATCAAGTCTGGAGTCGAATCTGAAAAGCCGATTTTGATCAAAGTTTCCACTCCTTATTATAATTTCAGTCTATTTTGAAAGAAAAAGAAATAAAAAATTAATTACTCGTTCAACTTAACCTTTGACCCTCTCGAGGATGTCTGGTGAATAATTGAAAAATTAAGCCTTCAAGAAAATCCCGCGACCACTTGATGAAGGGTTCATTAGATGCCGAATGAATGGACTGAATTAGTCGTCTGTGAAAATGCTTTGATTATTACAAATCACTGAATTTAGTTATTAGAATTATTATTTTAATGATTTCACAATAAACGCTACTGGTTTGGACATGAAGCCACAGAAAATAATTTCAAGTTAAACACCAAACTCGTATCATTGATAGATAATTTATAAACTGAGGATTCAGCCGACTCGTTCAGTGACTTTTGCAAATTAAAGAGTTCCTAGAGACAAGAGAAGAACATCCTTTTGGCAGCGTCTACCGGTTCAATTCCAAGTTAGATAAATGAAAGTGATACAAAAATCAAATAGACACAGATAAACAGCAAGGACTCATATCGAAGATTTGTCAATTGGAACACCAAATCGCACAACAGCAATTCGTTCTACTTCCGTTTCCGTTTTTACGAGTTTCCGTATTGTACCCAGCTGAGAAATTTTTGGGGATTCTTTGATAACGAAAATCTTTTCTGGAAGTGAACCAAGATACAAATGGGATATCATATCCTGTATTGGATCTAAAACTGTGAATGTAGGGTTATTGTACGTATCTTTTGTGTTTATGCCGTGAAAGCGTCTGTAGATCAAGGGATGCTCGATGCTCCCCATGAGATCTCAGAGAAATTCTGGCAAGAATTTCTGGTACTTCTTTTTCACCTTTGCTCGTATCTCCTTGTTGTCCATTCCAAAAACAGCTGGTAACTCCTGAAAGATTGACACCACCTGTGAATGAGGATCAAAACATCTTCTCTGGAATTTCAAAATCTTTATCAAAAGCTTCTCAGTAGCAAGTGGCGTCAGTTGTCTAAGGATAAACGCATCTCATTTGCAAGGAGTTTCTTAATATTACCAAAATGGTGGCTTTAAGTCCTTTTAATCTATTAATTCAAGATCCTTTTGTCAATGAATATTCAATTTTGTTCGGTGTATTCCACTGGATCCTCGCAATGATGGCGTCTCACATGTATGAAACTTTTGACAAAAAGCCAGGTTGCAAATCATTTCTTGAATTCAAATTTCTTTTAAAGAGTCTTAAGGAATATTTCAAATCTTAAAGCCACGTCTTCATTTTTCATAATTTGCACCTTTAGCATAGGATGCTACTACATACACCGTTTGAAGTTGCACAAAGCTCATGAATATTTCGAAGCGTTTTTAATTCTCATTAAATTTTAACACGTTGTTGGTTGTAGCTTTGCAAACTGCATAAATTATCGCAATCACCCCTTAGAGAAGGGTGTGAATTAAGCTTTAGTTTGTTACTTTATTCATGGCGCCTGCCTAAGAACAATAAATTTCGTTATAACTTGAGAAATGCTTTCAACTACTTTGCATATTGCAGGTAAGCGTTTTAACAACGTAAACATGAAGAGGTATTGGCGTTTTTAAAAATAGTTCCGTCTATATAACTTTGACTGGAATCAAATTTCCTTAAATTTCCTGAAAGAGAAACTATTCAAAAAAAAAAGGGTTGGTGTAGACCGAGTTACGGAACGAACTGTGTTCTACGTAATCTTCCATAGCGAAAGAAAATGGCTCATTGATCTTTTTATTTTGTTTCGAACCTCGAAAAATAGTAAAGGAAAATATTACAAAATGAAATAAAAGATGTTGTTGGATGTAATAAAGGGCGAGTTTAACATTAACGTTGATGTCAATTGCTCTAAACTCAGAATGAAAGTTCCAGGTTATGTAGTGGGGAGTGTTCGCAATGGTGTAGAGAAGAAAGATTTGTTTGCTCTACTTACTTGTGGACGCTATGGAACGAGCTGAACAAACCACGATTGTAGATTGTAGGAATAGAATATAAATCATTTTTCCATAATTCATCTTCATTATCATGTGTTAAACTGATGTACATTCATGATTTTTAAACCTTGGAAATTGAACACTATTCTATCCTGACGCAATTAATTTGCATGATTTATAGTTCGCGGAAACCACAAATTGACGAAAAATGTTGAATATCTTATAAAGAATGAGCTCATTGATGCAGGATGAGACACATTCCTTTAAAAACCCTATGTTCTTTACACCATCCGCAATAAGCTTGTCAAACCAACAACAGATTTCGCTTAATTGGTATCAGATATCGAGTCAATATCAGTAACCAAAACAGCGTCTACTAGATTAAACTAATATCACTTCGAATATAACACAGAAAATTTTCCATATAAACAAGCCTAAATAAGATCATAAAAATTAATGGAATGAGCTTTAGCACGAAAATGTCTTGTGGATGTGTTAATAAGGAAGCGGAACTCGTTTATCCTTAACCAATTAAAGTAAAGACATTGGGGAAGTGTTTTCTTTTGATTTGAGTTGAAATGAGTTTCTTATCCCTGAAATTTTGCAAAATAGGGATATTCCGGCAGAAGCAGTTCAGGTAGATGTTGTTGTCTACTATAACTTCTAGTCCTGACTTTGATTTATTTATGAGACTAGACTGGACATTCGAAAGAAGTCCAATAAATATAAGGGATATTTGAACGAATCTTGAGTTTTACTGCAAGAAAACTTTAAGGACCACAAGAAATTCAGGACTTTAAGGGCATGCGGATAACTCCTGCAGTTGAGTAAGAAGGATTTGAAACGTTTTGTAGGGTTTTCCAAACGAAAGGAAAGTGAAAATTTAATCCAAAATAATATCCTTTTGTAAACGTTTTCTTTATTTATTTTACGAATAAGGCGTTTCCCATTATCCTGGCAAGCACGTCTTGACGAATAAAGGAAGGAAAACCCAAAAGAAGAAAGGAACAAACCATTATATCTACCGTAAATCAAATAACCTGACACGTACGTGCTTATATAAGAGTTTTCTGTTCAATTTCGACATTTGAAAAGCTTAAATTACTGGAATTCAAGAAATTCTAAGAAAACCCGATTAAGACGCAAGACTTGTAGTTGAATTAACCACTTTGGAACTATCAATACACTTCGACAGATAGCTTGGGGGAAACAATGAAAACCTTTTTGTGGTAATACAATTTTGTTGGTGAAGGTTTCGAGCTATGGTCTGATTGATTTGGATTTGACTTAGGACAAGATTCTTATGAGATATCGATACAATACCTTTAGCTGGTTTTACATAACTCGAAATGATTAACACAAAATGTTTGACAGTTTTGACAGCAAAAACCTTTTATAAATAACCCTTTATAATAAGGATCCTTGTAATATATAAGAACAAATGATATATATCTCAGAGGAATCCTATAGACTCCAAGAATTTTCATAGATTGCACCGTGATTATTCACAATCAGGACATGCTACTGATGACCAGAAAAGGTTACGATCAACTCACCTACAACCAGAAGCTAGAAGCTCCGATTAACCTTATAACGAAGGGGATATTTGAAATTATGTGCTTTTTGCATCTTAAACCAAGAAAATTGAAAGGCCGCCAGAGCAGAAGATGAAGCCTTCTGCTACTATGAATAACTGAAGGTTTTAGTGGATTAACCCGAATTTACAATTCACGATTACCAACCATTCCAAGTCCATGGATAGATTCAACCACGGCATAAGACACGATGGAACTCCATCTACCTGTACCCCATTCGCTAGAACATGCGTACCCAGAGTGGGAAGATAAATGAGATTCTAAGTGCTATGAACATAAAACCTCCAGGCAACAGGTACATTAGGAAGTATATTAAATACGTATAACGAGTTTATTGTTTCCGTATAACAGAGTGCTATCTTATACAGTGAGACAGGTCTAATAAATCTGAGCAAATACCTCCAATAGTGCTACGGTTTTGCCTGTGCGAGGCTTCTTTTCATGAACCACCTGATTACATCATGATTATGTTATACGATTACCTCTTACCTGGAATGGATAACTCATTGTCCTGCTGGGTTTTGGAGACACAACCTCAAAATTTATTGAGATGTCTAGTGTCTGCTTGAGATGTCTCATTATCCCAATTAAGGAACTTTCCTAAACAAATTTTCATTTCGAGTGCACGAAAATAAGGATAACGCTATCTTCCCTAAATAATCTCGATAAGGATTTGTCACTACGAAGACTTTTAATCCTTTGACCTTGACAACAAAACCAACTAACCAAGAGGTTTAGCTCAAGACACCGAAAGAATGTTCCCAAATCCGAGAACTTAAAAGCGCCAACAGAAGGAACAAAGTTTTCTCGTAACTTGCAGGACAATGTGCTACGAATTTCAATGGGGAATTCATGGATAACAAACTGACTTCCAGGAAACTTCTGAAAGTAGTCGGGTCTGATTCCAAATGAATATCTGACTTGAATAAAATTAGTTTCCTTTCAAGATGGAGGACACAGGATAATCCTTTAACGCTCACATTGTGCGGAAAATTAATTTTTAATCTTTGTGCTTCCAGAAACTCGTTTTTAACTCGACAGGACTTGTGCTGTATTTTAAATTCAAGAAAGCTACAGAAATTTTCTTCTCAAGGATATGTCAGGATGAAAATTAAGTGTTACAAATCTAGCATTGTAGGACAAGTACATTTTGCCCGATTTGAAGTCGAGGGAAATTCGAAGAAAAACCCCGACAAATCGTAAACATGCCGTCATGTTTCTCTAACGGCACCACCACTTCGAAAAAGGATCTTCCCTATTGAATTTCTCATATAAAATAAATCACTTTCGTGAAAGTTTTGTTGGGCCTCGTTTTGTGTACGAATGGAATTATTTGACAAAACGCTTTTGGAAGCCAATAAAAGCTCTTTGAGTTATTTTATATATTTCTTCGAACCTTTTGACACTCATTGTATCGAAGGTTTTTGAATTGAACCTGAAATTAGGAAACCTTTGAGGGCTACAAATGTTCCTTTGGTAATTTTGTGTTTTGCATTCGTTGACTGGAAACGGTGAAGCCATCAGGATTGGAAATTCTAAATCGACTCCTTGAGAATAACAACAGGAACCTGCAAGGATTCACAATGGAAATTTACAGAATGGAACAGAGGTTTGCGCTCAAGCCTCTGAGGGATGTCGTCCAGACAAATCAAGGACACTCTGGTGATATATGTTGATTCCTTATCGAGCATCTTCAATCCTAGGTCTGAGATCTTTGACACTAGATTGATCCTGGAAGAAATCAAATTGAAGAGAACTTGTGTACTATTGAGACAGCAAAGATGCTCTCAGGAAATTGATGCCTTAAGTCCAGAAATGATGAATGATTAGTCCTGAAAGGTTCTCCTCAAAAAGATTTCGACAAGATTCAGATTAACAGATTTCCTAAGTCAGGCACGTGGAACAAATCCCGGAAACAAGTGTCTTTGCTTTATCCTGTTGTCATTCGACCCATGAAATGAAGACCAATAGCTTTGAGTCAACTCCATCCGGTGTAGATACAGCTTAATTTCCGGTACAATCTATAATTTACAAAACAATTTAAATTGGACAGATCAAAAATTCATGTACAAATCAAGCCCCACAAACCGAGATGATTTCTAATTTCGTATTTGATTACGAATTCATTTATTATACGTTTGTGATGTCCCAGTGGCTATGTGGCTATCAGCCCATGTGACACATGATGTGTCCTAGTAAATTCTTTTGCTCCCTCTACTGCTTCCTACTAACACGAGAATCATATTTGAATTTGGCGCGAGGCCAATTTAATAAATTTTACCATTCGACAATCAGTCAATGTTCTGTGATTTTCTTCGAAAATTCACTAAAAACAATTCAATCAAAAGGACGAACTGAAACTTATTTCGAAAGCCTATGATCTGTCACCAAGCCAAATTAGCGACCAAGCTTGTGTATCCACGAGCACCCCAAAACAGAAGAATCTGTCTAGAATTTGAACGTGAATCCTGAACGTGTTTCTCGAATTCATATATTTCGTACAGTGTCTGAAGTATATTCCAATGCAGAATGAAGTCCTGCTCCACAAAATGTGCCAGCAATCAATTATGATAATCCAATTTCGCTACCCGTTAAGGTTGTACCAACAGGATTTTGTGTATTAAAAAGGACTTTGAGTTATATACGCGAATCTGTCGATTTATTCAAACCAAAATTCATAAGTGTAGCTCATTACTATGTATGAGCATGACATGAGCAACATCAACATTGAGTGCTGAGCTAAATCGAGGCTGATATCTTCAATAACTGATTCAATTAACATCAGAAACCCTTCAAATTTGAATCTTATATCAGTAAAGTGATGTTATTCAATTCGCAATTGATGGTATTCCCGGAACATTCAAGAAACGTAAGTAAACAGGATTTGGCATCGTGTAACATTTTTTGGTGTTATGTTTGGTTAACCCTTGAAGGGAATTACCCTAAATTGGAGATTAACATTTAACATTACAAGGTACGTAGGCGTTGTTCTCAACCTTAATCAAACATTACACATTTATTGGTAAGTAGGAATTTTTAGAAAAAATTTACATAAATTAATGAGCCATGAATTGGTGATTACCAAGAGTCTAGAAGGAAGACAGGAAAATTAATTTAAAATCAATGCCAAGACCAAAGCTAATAACCCAAAAGTTATCACCTTAAAATCTCCTCAAAGCAAATGAATATCCTCGTAAATAACTCAAGATTTATTAGCTGCTACGCAAACCACAATATCCCACTGAATAGCAGGGAGGAACAAGAAGATTTACAGAATGTTTTCGTAAACTTTTTGCATCTATACTACTATTCGTGTTATAGCTATACAATTTCTAAAGCAACTAATGTAACAAGTTCGTTTGCTCATTAACTGAAAGTTGGGTAAAGTTTACGAACCATGGATAAACGGCTTAATTTGGCTAAAGTTTGGCCAAACGAAAAAAGATGGACAAAGCAAGAAAGTTTGTCGGATTCCAGAATGTTTTGGCGTCAATTAAGCGTCTTGTTTTATTGCTTGGAAATAACACAAAACCCTATATCACTTCAGATGTGATCCTTAATGTGATAACATTCAAATAGAGTTTTTGTAGCTGATTAAATTGTCTCAAACTGTTTTCCTGTAGATTGACTAAAAAGAAGCACACAGTTAGTGGTTGATTTCTGGGTTAAACTTGAGATTTATATTAACTGACAAAAAATACAAGTAATAACTTATGAGATAAAGGTTTATGCCCGCACAGTCCTCTGAATCCAATCAATGTATGACGCTGTTCTGGTGTAGATTCCAGGGAAATTCCGTTGAGCACAAGGCGTTGGACCCATTGACACCACACCGGCGACATAGTAGTAAGGTATTCTTTTTGGACTGATTGCAATTCCGACCAATGGTCCACCAGAATCTCCACTGCAAGAGTCGATGCCTTCTTCTCCGCCAGCACAAATTTGACTGCTAATCAAAGCGACATTCCTCTCCCTGTATTTATCATCGCAGCGGTCTGATCCGACAATTTTCAGAGATGCTTTCAATTTGACATCACTCTGTCGAGAGGTTTCTGTTCTACCCCATCCAACAACATCCATGACTTGGTTGACGTAGTTATCGCTTCGGAGATTTTCTTGAGTTGGGATGCAAATTGGTCTTATCCATTCGGTGTACGGAACTTCACGGGCTAATCGTAAAAGTGCAATATCATGTGATTGATGTGCTGAGTTCGGATCGTACGTATCGTGAGGGATTTGCTCTTCGATTTCTACATCCATAACGGGATCGGCACATTCCCCGAATTCGCAATCTGGATCCTGGTTCAAATTCCATTCTCCCAGACGGACGTGTGTGAGTCTCCAGTTCCTCGGTATGCTACGACCATTCACGCAATGCGATGCCGTCAGAACATAGCGAGTGTTGATCAGAGCTCCACCGCAATGGAAGCCTTTAGCGTTTTGAGCTGAAACAATCGGTTAAGAAACTGTTGGATAGTTGAAGACTTAAAGTGACTTACGTTTCGTGTACTGAAGCAGTGCCATCCATCTGTACTCTCCTATCCTGGTTATGTTTCCGCCTATAATCCGATCGGATACTCCACTGCCACATACTCCTGGTTCAGGCAAATTACCCACTCTATTCGTCAACTGTCCACTTGGGCCTGCAGATGGTGGCGGAGCTGGTGGTCTTGGAGTCGCTCGAGTAGGAGCAGGTGTTGCCGAAGTTACTGGCCTGAATGGTGGAGGCGCTGGTGTTGGTACAACAACTGGTGGCTGTGCTGGTTGATCAAATGAGCAACACACCAATGGAGTGTTGTAGTAGTATCCGCAATTTCTTTGACGCAACATTTGTAATTCTAACCGTGACAAAGGACGTGTCGTAAACGACGCCAATGCGGGACAATCGTTGATCATGACGCACAACCCTATTTCGTTACCAACGACACGACATCGCCCGAAATTCAGAACCTGCGGCATCATTGGCTGGGCAAATCCCGGTTGTTGGTCCGGGAAAACTATTTCTGTAAAACAAAGTTTCATGAATAATTTTGCCTATGAATCCTCATCTTTAAGTAAATTCTCAGATCAAGAAACCCATAAATACACGATTAACACTATGACGTTTGCTTTAGCTTGAACTAGTAACCATGAACTTGCTACAACCGAGGCCTGTAGAACAACACCGCTGCAAGAAACAAACAAAAAAAACCTCCAGTTAACAGGCCACGGCTTTTAGTTTTTTTCTCTCCACTGAAAAACAACTAGAATTTCCAGACTCTAGGTTTAACGTTATCTTTTTTTTGTATTTTCCAAGATTGTGCCTTAACCTTTGCCACTTGGTATCAGTAGCAAATGTCGATCATTGTTTGTGTTCAAGTATTCAAAATTCACAAAATAGTTTTCTAATAACGTTTACTTACGGGACTCACAGATAGCGGCTGTCGCCACTAGCAGTAATAGCCAAAACATTTTCACTTCGATTCAACCAGTTTTCTTTGAAGAACACGCGAAATAATCACTCTTGTTCGAACGATCGCTTCACGAAAACTAACTTTGAGGTTTCACTTGGAATCCGAGTTGCCGCGATCTGGGAACAAATACTAACACTGTCCAGATCATCTACCAGTTTCGCCTTTTAAGTTGCTTCGTGAAGCGACCAAAACGATTCTTTCTGATAAGGGAGAGTAACTGGTAGCGGTTCGGCTCTTTGTGAGACATGATCATTGAGTCTCTTCGCTCTGATATGGGAAATCCGTGTTATGTTCATCTGTCGTGAATGGTACAAAAATCCCCTGAAGCTGAACCTAGATGCTCTTCCGCGATAGATGAGTGGGAAAATTTGTTCACAAGCCAAAAGAGAGGAATCATCTCCCTTCCTCCAGAGAAACTCTGTGTTTTCTTCGTGTCCTGATACATCTCTCGTAACTGATAAGAGCTACTTATAAAGAACTGCTGTATTCTCGTGTTATCTTTAACGGCAGCAGGCGATTCAAGAAGGCTAAACACTTCTTATCTCTTCAAAATTTTCTTGAAAGATGAAATTCTTCCCCCATCAAGATGAGCTCTGACTTCTGATAGCAGAGAGCAACGCATCAGAATTCTCCGGATAGAATCGCTTCTTCCCTATAACTTCTTCTCTCATGAATAAGGGTGAGTGACTTGGGATAGTTGCCTTCTCCAATTGCATGGCTCGGAATTCTCAGAACGAAATCCCTTTTTCTTGATTCACTGCCTGTTACCTTCGTTCATCGTGACTGTGTCAAGTTTTTCTGGAAAATGGTGTCTGTGACCTGTGTAGGGCTGAGATTGATATATTCGTATTCACTAAGTTATTAGTAATATGGGTGCCTCTGATATCATAATACGCGTTATTAGTCGTATTTATTTCGGGTTCTCGCATCTCTAATGAATATCGCATATTCTGATATCAGTGAACACAAATTTCTATTTAATTAGGTATTATTTTATTCAATTGATAATCCAATCTTCAAATCCTCACTTGTATTCACGTATCAGTAATACGGTGAACTCTGATATCATAATATTCCTAAATAAAGTTGTAATAAGTTACAGTAATACCTGGTCTTATGCTACCCCGACTTACGTGAACCCGGAGCTACCTACGCGATTTTCTGATCTCGATTCGTCCATTGTTTGAGCGTCACACAACTCTCGATTATCGATTACAGACTTACTGCCGTCACCTCACACTATTGACTTGTGGTGCTGAGTCAACACATAGCTATATTTTATTGTGAGTTATGTATTTATTTCTTATCCACGGAGTGTCTGGTTGTTATAACATTTTTATAACCCGACATATGCGAATTCGACTTACGCGGTTATCACTCAGTCCCACCTATCGCGTAAGCTCGGGGTATTGTGATATTTGAAAAAATCGTCAAATATTTTTAGAAAATCAATGCGAAAAATACCGAGAAACATAAAGAAAAACAAGTAAAAAAATTATGTTCCATCATGTTAACCAAAAATCAATGAAAAATGTTACATGAAATTATATGAAAGTTGTTTCATTTATCTTAAGTATCTCGAAAGATATCACTGACATTCATATATCGGTTAAGATATCCTAATATTACTTAGTGAATGTATTCATATCAGGTAGTACTACGAGATATCGGTATTAACCTACCTCTATGGCTGTGCAGGGAAAAAAGAGAGAAAAACTCGTGTTTCTGGTAAGCGTGATTAACTTTCAAAAGAGTTTCTCGCAAGACAAGAGACAAATTCTGTGCATTCAAGTAAACTCATGTGTCATCTCGGAATCTTGAATTTCTTCATTGGAGAATCCCACATTCTCAAAAATTTCGAAAACTTGACCCGTTCACGGCCGCGCATTTTATTTTGTCGGGATTTTGGTAATTCCCCTACGCTCTCATGACTCAGACACAACTCCATGTACTCATGAAAATAATTTCTACAGCCACATATGTACAACAGCATCATTTTCAAGTGTATCTCGTACAGTAGGTACAATATCCGATGAGCGGATACGCCTTCATTAAAATATTTCCCCGGGGGATGTAGCCCGCTTCAGGTTGACGTTGACTCTTATCCGACACACATGTGATACAGGATGAACTTAAAAAAAATAGAATTTTTTTTTGTCTTAATTTGCATTATCCTTGTGCATTGAAAACAAACACGAACACTTCCTTGGAAAAAGGATATCTGATGCACGCCATATTGTTTTTGTTCAATGAATTGCGCGTCATCCACGTAGGTATATGTCTGCTCGAAACCCTTCGTGACCTTTCGTCCTGAGGCATATGCAGATGGAAGCTTCTTGTATCCTTTATCGAATATCTTCTACGTTTCATTAGTGCCGGGATATTTTCGCCATACATTCTCTCCCTCGTAAAGTGTTATCCTGCTCCCTATTAATGGAGCTTGGTCCTTTGTTCTTTTATTTAATGGTTTCAGATGGAAGTGTCATGACAATTACTCTGGCGTTTTTATGTCATTCAAATTTGTTAGAATCGTCCAAATTCATATAGCGGGGGATCCTTTTCATGATTAAGCAAAGTGCTATTCCCTTTCTGGTGTAGGTACATAGTACATCCAAAGTAATATAAAATGCTATAACTTGCGGTTACGTTCACGACCCGAAATTTAAGAATCACCTTAAGACACCATGTTCTACTATCCTGGAGACACTCCTATACCTACTGATTAAGTCTTCTACATTGAGTTCCTTCGATTGGATTTGCTGAAAACCCAAAGGACGTCTCGAGTGCCTGTTTCTTGGCATTGTTAAAGATTTTCAACTGGAAAATGTTCAAGATTGAGATACGTTACACAAAGGTTGAGGTCCTGTCAAACACAGAAATGTTCGACAAGAAGAAGAAGTAGACGAGAATGAAGAAGTTTATGATGAAAACGAAGTGACAGAAACCTTCATGTCCATCACAAGACGAGCACTTGAAATAAATTGGGTTTTGCTCGACAAACCTTTGGGTTTGTTCTATTTTCCACCGAACGTTTTCATGTGAAATCGACCATTTAAGGGAAACCGGAGATAGATTTTTTTCCATTTTTCTGTTTTTCCATTTTCAAACACTAACACAACAAAACGTTCAAAGTGAAATTTGAAACTTCTCAAGTGCTTTATTAGATTCTGCGATCCTGGTGGTCACGCATGGATTCAAAGGGCACAAGGGTTTGAAATGGATTCACAAAGTGGAAGTGGAAAGAAACACAAAGAAAAAAGAAAATAATAATAAACACAAAAGGTTTGTGAGGTTCGAGTGTCCTCACTTAACATTTAACCCGGTTTTTTTTTTTGTTATTTAAGTTAACTCGAACAATGGACAGAAACTCTTGAAGGTTCTGAAGAGGTTTCCTCGTAGGTGGAGTAGGTACTCTTCCTTCCAGGACTCTTTTCAATTGAATTCCTTGAATGTGTTCCGTAGGACTACATCTGGCTGGCTTCTTGTAGAGGGTTTTGTAGCCACAATGAGAGGTTCGACTTGGTGCAAGGGTTTGCATTGTCGCGTGGATTTACACGTGTAATTTACACCCTCGAGCCGGGGTTTTTTTTGTAAAGAATTTTTCTTTTGGTTGCATTTCTTATTTCCTGCCCCCTTAATTACGAAGTTCATAAGATTTTCATGAGTCAATAGAAGGGGTACAACAGGATCATTCTAGGATCACATTTTGGTGGACCGTCCTCCAGTAGGGAAGAAGTCATGGTTAGTCGCCTTGAGGTTTTCGCGAAACAATTGCTTTTAGGTAAACACATGCGTTTGTTTTGTAATATTTAAAAGCACTCACCAAACCCTAAACGTTTCTAATCGTAGAAAATCATGGAACGGGTTCGAAACTCCTCACCAAGTTTAATGAACATCCTTGAGCACTAGGATATCAAAAGTTGAAATATTAAGGGAAATGTCATTACCATTTTTTAATTGCATGTCTGTAAATATGCATGACTGCCTGAAGCTGCAGGGTATGATGTACACATGTATTGTTTACAGGACTTCGCCCCAACTTCCTGTTCCCAACCACTGTTCGATCTGCATTCAAATTTACTTCCCTGCAAACGTGACATTTTAATTTCACATGAAAATCTCTAATATTTTTTGTTGTTTATTTTTTCGTGTGTGTGCAATTTTTAATTACAAGTATGAAATTGATGTTTCCAGGTCCACCCTCATTCGGTGGTGGATTTGTTTCTAACTTGATGCAAAGGTAAATTACAGAAAATACAATTTTCTTGACACCAAATGGGGATTTTCAGAGAAGCTTCTAGAGCTCTGGATGAAAAAATTGTTTCTTTGATTTGAATAAATTTTGAGCTTCTCTAGGTTTTTCTGAAAGTTCAGGACAATCTTCGCTGCACCAATGCAAAAATTGTAGAATTGGCGGAAATTTTTACCCCGATACTACTAAGATTTTGAAATTGAAATCGCGGAACGCTGGCTCAACTACGATCGAGCCCTGTTGGTAAAATGATTGTCCAAACGGACCAAAGACCTCTCATGTAATCAATATAAACAATTGATCTTTCATGAGGTTATTAGTCTATGGGGCCACCCGACCTTTGAACGTGGAAGAAACTCTTCACAACCTTAACGATAATGCCAGGAGGGATTTCCCTGGCCTAATTCAGCATATGGCAGCACAATTTGAAGTGTTCTTTTATGACCATAGTCACTACCTTCGCGCCTGAAGTTTGAGTTCTTCAAAAGATCTCAAGAATAGACTCTGGACATTCGTGAATCCTTAAGATTAATGTAAAGCTACAGAGAGTGAGCAATGGCATTTTACTGGGCACAAAGCGTCTGGCTTGAATCGTTCAAAGAGTCCTTTTGGATATGAAGATGAAAGCTCGGCTAAAAACCTTTCAAATTTCTATTCATTAACTTGTAAATGGTTTGCAGCCATTCAAAGGTCATGAACCAGAAAAAGTTTTGATTTTATTACGAAAAATTTTTCGGTTCAAATTGTTTTAAAAAGTCTACCAGAGCGTTAACTTCGAAGTATACTTCAATGGAGTAGGGGAAAAGGTTAAGAGGTATATTTGTTTTCCTTTTATTCATTTAATCCAAAAGCCTGTGCATACTACTAGCCTCTCCAATGAGCTATAAATTCGCTTGAATGAAAATAATTCCTGAAGCGGATATCCTGAAACTATTGAAGTCACTGACCTGAGCTTCCGTGTGTCACAGGACTCTAGAATCATGAAACAATGCACACCCGACAACGGGAACTTCGAAACATTCGACGACAATTTTCGCCTCATTTTGGCATTCTTGTGTCGTCAAAGTTTTCGCAGAACGACAGGAATACTCGTATATTGCAACGTTGCAAGAACATTCTTTAAACGATGCAGCGAATTTATGCACAGACAAATTCCTGGGAAAAATAGGATATTTCCTTTCCAAAAATAAGGATTCCTACATTCACGTCACAGTTTTATGTGGGAAAAGTATGTGAAAAATTTTGTTTTGGTATTTCTCTGAAATATCTCCGATCAAAGGGTAGCTCAAGAATTCAGAGTAAAAATGAATGGAAAATTATTCAGGAAATTGATGCCAGATTTTCATGATTCGTAGCAGCGATTTGAGAGACCCAAATGCCGCTCGATAGTGGACGTGATCAGGATATAGTACCTAGTCCAGCTATTGATACATTCATAATGACTTAATCATCTGTTATACAAATGGCGAACATTATCCGGTCAAGGATTCATGAATCCTTCGTAAAATTCCGTTGAGAATGAGGTAAAAGCTTTCGAAGGAATCGAAAGGCAACAGAAAATCCTTAAGATGTTATTATTAAGAACAGCAAATTCATTCAACCATGATTTATGGCGGATCAGTTTCGAAAATTTCGCAGTCATAATGGAAAATTTATCGGAAAATTATTGATACGGATTTGGGTTTTAAATGAAACAAATTTTTTATGAGTGTTCCAAATGTGCTGAAGCGGAGCGAGAAAAACCTTTTCCAATTCATTAAGTTTTAAGGAAAAATTTTTTATGCGAAATATCCATCTCAATTTCTTTGTATCGTCTTGGCGTCATGGAATGGAAGTCGTTTTACGAGGAAATTCTGTTTCAATTAAAAAGATTTCAGTCGCGATTTCGAAGGTTTAGTTGGACTTAAAATTCTTGCTGTAGATTCGAGATCTGCATTGAATTTTCCGTGAAAATACACAAATCATTTTCAAGCTTAACACGTAACCTGAAACCTAAACGCTCTAATGAACACATTAACCTCGAAGACAGTTCGGAATCCACCAAAGGGTCATGGGGTGAAACACTAAACGAATAACTTTCCAACGATGACTGCTAAACCTTTTAGTCTGAAAGGGTTCTGGTAAACATTTGAAGCCCTTAAAGCGTCAGTTTTACAGGTGAGTAAATGAATCACTGCACTTTTGGTTTTTCACCCAGACTTTCCCGGAATTTGTGTGTGAAAAGTTTGAAAAAACTTCAATCAATTAAAGAAGGACGACAAAATGGAGTTTAAAAAATGAATGAACCTTCAAGGAATTGCGAGACGTAATTTTTTTGTAAAATCCATGGTAACCGAAAAGTCGTCCAGAAAATGTAAAAATTTCATGGAATTCATTTCTAAAAACCAAAATGAATAGATTTTAGAAGGACATTCATCTGGAAAAGTCCTTGAAAAATTTGCGAAAAACTAAAATAGACGAAAAGGATTTCCTTCGCTTTTACATTGAAAAGTTTTATGAATCTTCCGTCTGCTCTACAGTCGCCATTTTGATTGCATTTTCAGACATTTTGTGAAAGATTTCAATGTGGAACCGAGTGGACACAGAACTGGGAAACAGGGATTCTATGGATTTGAGGGATTCAAAATTAATGGAGCAGCATGACGCCACAAACACTTTAGGGCTCTTCGAATCAGGACGAGTAGAAGTTTTGAATGTTACTGATCAGGAGAGTGTTGGTGATTTGGTTGACGTTTGCTAGATCATGTATTTCCTTCAAGAACCTTATGCCTCTATATCACTGTTTTACTGTTAAAAGGTTAGAGAACATAGGTTATGTGCACACACGCTTTGATGGACTCTTGGTGACATCTTCTCGAGCTGCGACGCGTGGAAACCATTTCATCTCAGTGCAGTCATTTTGTTTGGAGTCTACTTGGATTTTACACCTCATTTAATGACGCATTTTGTGGCAATGTTGGTTATCCTGCGCAATGAGGCTATGTCATTTCGTGAGAGTCCACCTATTTTCTTGTTGGCTGTTGGATTTGGAATAGACGATGCCGCCAAAGTAATAACTCTAAAATTCTGTAAAGTCTCTGGCGACAGGAGATTCCGCAAAAGTTACTCCATCCACAAAGTTTCATCCTATTTATAATCATATTTTTCCGGATCTCATGCATGGACGTATCCCGGAAGGAAAGCTTCCATTAATATTTGGCTTTTCCTGAAAACTTGACATCAGCTATTTTTTTGCGGATGCTGGTATACCTTGCCCCAAAGGAGCCTCCAGCCCAATTTCATGGATGAATCTCTTTCGGAAATGAGAAGTAAAATAAAATATTGAAATGGACGTGGTGGGTTCATTTGTGTATGTGTGTGTTTGAAATATCTGTTTGTGTGCTGTTCGAAATTCTGTCACTTATCATACTTGACCATATGTTACCTCTGCAGGATTCAAGTTAACCCAGCAGCGGAGTCTGCAGAGACATCATGGTGTGTCCTTGTGATTTTCGAAAATTTGTTAATAATTTTTGAGTGATATCCTTCAACAACTCATGTAGAATCAATTTCAAGGATTCAATCTAATGCAGAAGCGTCAATTAATTCCATGGGAGTGATTCTTTTGACACTAATTTCGGTAGAAGATCTGACGTATTCCTTGCGGATGAATGGACGGATATTTAAGGACAAAATGTTGTTAATCGTGAAAATTTTTGAATGAGAAATTTCTCGCACTCAAATGAACAAGGATTTTCGTTTGATGTCCAAAATGTGAAGATTCCATGCGGAGCTCTTTTAATGGACACTTTTCGCTCAATGAACAACTAGGACATCGTAATTTTAGGACAAATTTGACCATCAAATGTGATTCAATTCAAGTTGTACTATAGCATCTAACGACTGCTTTGTGGACAGCAAATACTCAATTTTCAAGGACGAATTGGAATTTTCCTTAGGATTCATGTTAGTGATTCATTAGGTTACAATCTAATTATACCAAAAGCAGCTGTTCTCATGACACATATTGCATCATCACAGTATACTTCAAGGATTCATCCTTTTTAAAATACCACATCATATTAACCTGACGCTTGCACGTGTGGTAAATGCAGTCAAATTCAGACGTAGGTTAAGCATATGCGATATACACCAATGACGTGAACCTTTCCTTATCACTTGGGTAGGGCATTATTTGTCTTGAAATGATTAATCCTGTAGAGGAAAACCAACAACTCTTCCAAATGAATTGAAACGTCGTAAGTCTAAAAAGTCTAGGTGCCAAAGTATCAAAAGTCAATATGTTTTGGTATATACAAGTACAATCTAAGTGCCAAGTTTAATATTATCCAAATTGGTCCAATCGCCTCTTTCTTTTAAAATTTTATCCACGAATAATTAAAGTTGTGGCGAGAGGTAAGTGCCAACCAAGTGTCGCGCCAAGGGTTCTGTGTCTGGTCTGTAAAAAATGGAAGCTATGTATATGTGTCATGTGTCATTCAAAGAAAACACAGCAAACATATTAATTTTGTTAAATTATTTTAAAAGAAACAGGCAATTGGATCGATTTGGATATTATTAGGCTTGGCACTTACATTGTGTATCCCTTAAAATCTTACAACCCTTCAATTTATGTTTCATAATATTTTCAATTAGGAATTAGCTCATAGAATCTATACAATAGTCCTGAGAATGTTCTGTCTCGCCATTCCAGGACGAAGACAAGATGTTTGCACAAAATTAAAAACTGATTGCCTCAGCAAAGTTCAAAAATTACGCGGCCAATCACCAGGAGAAGATCCTTTTCATGTTATTTCGGACAAAAATCTTTGATTTCAAAGAAAATTAGGATTCTATTTTAAAAGAACAATCCGCTGACGTAATCAATCAAAATGGTTTGCTTTGAAATTTGTTTTGAAACGTTATCCATTTTGTGTTTCATCTGCGAGATGGATAAAGAAAAAACTCAATTGGAGAAAGGAATCAAAGGATATTCAATACTTTCTAGATCAACTGAAATAACAAATTCTGATTGGTTTCCTAATTAAACAAATTGCCCTTTTCACCTCGTCTCAATTTGAATATTTGTGGTGGCTTTGGTCAACGTTTGGTGTCCTTCTGGATGTTCTAAAAGGTTAATTTATATGTAGATGTGAAGCTCATATAAGATTCCTTCAATCAGAAGCCAAATTCAATTTGTTGAATCATTGAAGCGTCTTCAATCCCTAATTAAAAGCTTTTGTGGCAAATTACTTAAACATGAACAAATGACTGGACATACAACCTTGACTCATGGTTTATGTGATCACTTATATATATTATTCCATTACTTAAACTATTTAATTGTCAATGCAAGACATTTAACCAAGGACTTCCTACATTATTCAACAATTACTCTGAATGCTCCCTAGTATGTCAGAGAAAATTCAAAAATTTTCTTCTCCAAGCCTTGTCCGAATCCTTACCAGAAATCTAATGTGTGTAACACAAGGTTTTTCATTACGAAAAGGTTCACAGCACTAAAACCCTTGTTAAAAATATCTGAACAGAACACAGCACAAAATGTTGATGTATTTTTCGTCCTGTCGGATAAATCTCCTTTTCGTTGAAATGAATCGCATTTTCTATGCAAAATCACCAGCAAATTAGAAATTTGTTATTCGTTATAAAAAATTTTTCAAAGTATCTAATCCTGGGAAAAGCCTGAAATATAGGTAAAGGCTTTCGAAACGTGATAGGAATTTCGACGAGTCCTTCGTATTCACGTGGTTTCTTTTCTTGAAGACGAATTCATATTTGTTTCTTTAAGATTCTTTCCTCTACTCAAGGACACTTTACAGATTATTCTTCATATTAAATGCAAGGAGGTAGGTAATGGTGGAACAAACCTCGATCAGCTAACGTTCGAAAGGATTTTTCCAAACTTATCGAAAACCAGGTCACACTAATAACTCAAAAGTAATCAGTAGGCACCTTTATCCTTTTGATGGAATCCTTTTCGAATTTCATGATTTTATTTTCAAAGTAAAACTAACTCTTGAATCAGAAGTTTCACAAGGATCAAGGAGTAATAACTCATCCGGATTTAAAAGGATCTTTCGAAATATTAAACGTGAAAAATTAATTTCTTTTGTAATTAAAACTAATAAACGAATAAAACTTTCACAAGCAGTGGGATGAAATTATTTCCTAAGGCAGATTACACAAATCAGGAATCACTTTGGGACTTTATATTTTGTTTATTAAAACATTTATGGACGTGGAAAATTTTAAGGATTGTTTGTTTGATTCTCCACACGTATTTCCTGCGATATCACAAGGATCATTGTTAGTCGTTTCCCATTGAAATAGCAGCGTGAATTGGAATTTGTGCTATCAGCTTGAGATGGGTGTGATTTCAAGGAAAATGCATCGAAACTAATATCCTTCACCAAATCCTCGCTTTGTATGGTGTTTCAAAGATGCTCTATTGTGGGAATCCTCATTTGGAGAGATAATCTCCACAATTCCTGTCGCATGTAGGTATATATAGATGTGTATCGATAATATCGATAGTATTCGTTGACTGAATATAGTATTCGTGGATTTATGACAACATTCTGACCTGAGACGTCAAGGTGTCATTTTGTGTTTGGATAGAAAGCCCCCGAGGATTATCAGATACATCTCAAGGATAATAGTATCCTTTTGAGTATCAAGAACATCATTGGATGGTGGTCATCCTTTCTCGTCTATTAACTAGATTTTGTCGTCGAGTCCTTTTATTATTTCCGTTTTATGACTTCGTTTATGTCACTTTCACACTTTCGATCCTATGAACTTTATGGGGAAGTGAGACTAAACCTATTGAAGCAAGATTAGGTTACGTGGGATTTATAGGTAAAAAGTTATGTTCTATCTATATTTCACAAATGATAAAATTGTTCGACAAGGACATTTTTGTTATTTGATCCATTTCCTGTAATACTTGGTTTGTGTGAATTGTATGGACCCCCAAAGGATTAAATATTGATTCCGATAATTTTCAAACAAGAAAATTCTTATTCTTGGTACAGTACAAAATTTCAATGAAAAAATAACAGAAAAGTTTATTCCCGTCATTGTATCCTTACAGGAACACAGTAACGAACTAAATTCCATATCCCCGAGGCGGTATCTCTCTCTCGGGACGAAGATACACAAGGAAAGCAGCAACAAATACAAGAGCTGTTGTAATCCTTATTTCTAAAACAACACATGACATTAGCATCCAGGACATTTCCAGGACATGCTCATATTTACCTTTGGAATTTGCGTCGTCAACGACTTTTAAATTTGTGTATTGATTGTATTAGTTACAGTTGAACAAGTTTAGTCTTTTGTTGTTCCCCACACCGTGTGCCCCCTTTTACCACAACTCTGTAGTCTGTGTTTGCCTTGTATGATTTACATGAGGTGTATTGATTGCGCCTACAGCTGAATATGTACTTGGAGCCGAAAGAGGAATGCGAACATGTATAATGAGGAAAGAAAACATTGAAGACATTTTTGGTTTCGATATTTTCCGTCATGTATCCTTTTTTGAAATATTTTTATTTTTGAATATCTAAATTTTGTAACACAGATGTCGTTATTCAAACTTTCAGAGCATTACGTTCGACTATCTTTCTTGAAGCTGTATATTACTCGTTTCAAAGGATGCATTTCCCATTGATATGAGTGTGTCCACTTAAAAACATTAATAATTCCAGGAATTGCTATAACTGATAAATTTGCTGCTACATAATTTAAAATGTTTAATTAAAATATAATTATTTCAATTGTTTAACTTTATTGTAAATTATTTATAAATTGCAGCCATGATAATTTTAACAAAATATTAAATGTAAAATTTCAATGGAACTCTGATAGGAAATCATCGACCAAATTAAAAAGGATAATGAATTTATCAAATGTACAAGTTATTGATTGTGTTATTCGGTAGTGAATGCATTTGGTAAGGATGAATATGTGATGCTTAGCTAATCGTTCTAACATAGAATTGTTTTATAATTACAGAAATTGGTCTGAGGCAAGTCGACGTCCAAGGAAATAGATTCCCTTAAAAGCATCCCTGAAAGCCAGCTTTCACTCTCAACATTGAGCCATATCTTGGAAGCTTTACCCAGTGGAATTTTAATTCACTTAAGGCTATTTAAAATTCCACCCAGTCTATAAAGTAAACCGCAATACTGCAAAGTGGTATTATTACAGCAGTTATCCACGCTTTTAGGGATATTACCGGACCCGGATCGGCTCGATAAGGTGCGTGTGGTTATGGACGACAACTGGAGCCTCATACGAACAAGGTGACCCTCATTACTTTAATAGCAAACTGCAGATTACCCGAGAAATAAACATCAGGGAATTAGGTTGAACTCGCAAATAAAAAGGACTCGAAGGGACTATGTTGTGGTCAAACATGTACATACAACTCATTCATAAATTGATGCCAGGATATTTATTGGTCTAATGAAGTTATACAGACCTTTCAGACACGGTTGAGCATCAATTTGCGTAAGATAAATGGCTAGAGATGGGACTTGCCCTCATTAGAAAAAATGTTGTCACCTGACTTCTCGTCGGTTACATATCCTTTTGCAAATTCCATCAAAGTTTGTGAGGAGTTGGTACTGTAGATTGCTCTTGGTCAACATGTTATTCAAGTCGAAAGTAAAGGCGATTCTTGAGTTCAAGCCGGGATCCTTTTAAGAAATTTAAAATTTTTGATCCAACGACGAAAAAATGTTTGCATCCTGGTCCTTTTAGTATACAGGATTCCATTTTATTCTACTTAAACCCTCATAACGTAACTCTTTTGATGCTGATGAAGCTTACAGCGCGATCCTTGTGACTTAAGTGATGACATCTAGGCTTTTATCCTTTCGATTGCCTGAAAATGTAATTCGTAAACATAATTCAAGAAAAATCTTGTTTTGGATGTAGCGTCCTTTTATAAATTCTTGATCCTCGACGCAGGTGAGCCTTACTGACAGATCCTTGTGATTTAAAGAGTAAGGACATCCACAACTGAACACCTATGTGACTGAAAATGTATCTCGTGAAGGAAATAAAAGAAGAACTCACGGGGTGTCCCTATTCCACTTAGATCCTTGAAACTCAACAAGAACGAGTTTGATATATGTATTTATGGATCAATGCACGATTTTGACAAAACTACAGCTTTAGTTGTGACAAGAACACTTGAAGCTGTATCATCTCTTTTCCCATTTGTATCCCGTTTCATAGAATCCTTGCACACATGCAAATTGAAACTAGGACATATTTTTTTCTGTCCGCAAGTGTGTATTGGATTTATAAAACCTTAAAGCATCCATGAGCTGCACAAGGTGTACTCCAAAAAGGACATGACTCCATGGAGTCCTAGTTCAAGGGGATACCTCCATATAAGAGGGTGTGTGATTCGGTATAGAACTCGGTATCCTTTCGAAATTTGCCGGTACATCTGCGCGCGTATGTGAGTAAGTGTAGTACTACATTTAGTCGCTACAAATTCTCCTACACACACTCAAAAAAAAGTTTATGGAAAAAATTAATGGATGTCACACACACTCCTACACGTGAGCACGTCAAAAAACAAATGCACTTTTGTTTCATAGTAAGCATTGAATCCTGGAAAAAGGATCCGTTTTTGCTTTAGTGAGTTTTCCACATGAAACTCAGCAGAACTTTTATGAATTTTTCCATGTATACGTTGAGAAAAAAATGGATTTCCATCTTTATATCCTTTCAAGTATTTAGCATCGAGTTTTTCCAGGATATCCACCTCGTTCTTGTCATCGTTGCATGTGTGTGTGACATTAGGCACATACAAATTCAGCAAATTCATTGGCAAAACATTTACAAAGGATTCGTTTATAGTTTTTGAGTTCTATTCTGGATTGTTTGCGATTTAACGGGAGAAAAAAATTTTACGAGTCCTTTTTCATTTGTTTCGTCCTTTTATTAATTTATAATTTCCATTTAAAAAAAGTCACGGAGAAAAAAATGTAATTTTGAAATTCACTTTTATTTCTGGATATGGAAAGCTTTTGTGGATTAAAAGCAAATTTTTCCTTTTTCCACGAATTTAAACTAAAAAAAAAATTGGGAAAGGATGTGAAAATCAGAAACACAATAAATTTCATGCAAGGATATAAAAACTTTGAAATGTTTTTTATGCAAATTGGAATTGTTGCTATTGCATTTTCATGTCATGTGCAACAAACTCCTGCTGGAAATATCCTGGCTATTCGGGTTGGATCAGTTGGAAGAAGGATACAGGGTGTTCTGTGGTTTCTCAAGTCACACAAAGCGATGATTTGTTGCGTTCGAGGTCTTGTTCAACGCATGTCGGTCAGCTGAAATTGATTCCGTCAAATGTTCATAAATCTCAAAATTTATTAACTCCTTAAAGAATGCGGAAGTGGGTTTCGATTAACTTTAGAGCGAAAATAAAAATAAAAACATGTAAATCCTTTCGATGAGACAAAATACATAAGGACTCAATGTTGTCTTCAAAATTTCTTGGAAAGTTTTTTCCTCCAGGATTCCTCTTTCCACAAGATTTCCAGGATGTGAAAGTCAAGGTGAAGTTCCAAAATCATTTAAACACACTCAGCACACACTTAAATCTCGTAAAATTCAATTCGTAATCTAAATATTGACTTTATACGGTTCATGATACAAAGAGGATAAAGGATTCTTCTTGTTTGATATATCTTTCGACTTTGATCCTTTGTCTCAATGCGGTAATTTGGCAATTTTCATTTTGAGGTGAAGCAAATATTTCTTATCGTGATGGGAATGCTCGTATCACGTGTATTTTTAAAAGGATATACTTCCTATTACATGTTTTCTGAAAAGGATAATGTTGGTGTTCCATGTTATAAGGAAGGTATTTGTTCCTGGACACTTCTTAAAGCGACTGGAAGGACTTTTAGGGCATGTGGTATTTTCTCCACGGGTGACTATCCTCCTGGCCCCTGGAAAAGAAAAACTGGCTGAGAGTTCTCCGAATGATGGAGAGGGGATGGAATTGATAGAAGCGACTACTTCATGCCATCGAACTGGTGCACGGAACCCTGTCATACGCTTGGAGCACCAAACTGACGAACAATTGCATTAGGTTATTGTGAGTTACAATTTGCATGACGAAACTAAAATGTTATTTATTATTGCTACTAAGGCTATTTATGTGTCAAGGGTGTAAAGTGACGCTTTCCTGCATTCGTGGATTGCAGCAGGAGTGCTAGGTCCTATCGCATGCGCACAAAGACGAGTGGAGAAATAGTGGCGCGAGACGTATTCGACCGCTACAACTACACGAGTCTTTGTACGAATGCGCCATGACCGAGCGCATATACAGCAACGACTGCAAAAAATGCTCACTTTACACTCGCGGTGCATACATTAGTTTATGGCATTTCATGGAAAATTAAATTTGAGGTAAATATTCACACGAATCTGTTACATAAAGTTGTACTTTATGCACTAGTGCGGTAAAATATGATGAACTTAGGCCTTTAGGGTGTTTGAGAATCGATTACTTTACGATCAATGGTTCATTTTCTATTTAATGAAAACATTATGAATGTCTATGTTTACCAGGATTCCATTCCAGGATATAAAAGTGTTACAAAAATTCAATTTTTAATATCACATTTTGATAATATTTTATTAAGAACAATATTTTTTTACGTAGTTAATCAAATATTTCTATAAATTTTCCATGACATAGCGTCATGCAGGACTAGTTCCAACACGTCTTTATCCTTCAAGGATGGAGATACATATAAAAGTGCCCAGTTTTCTTGATATTTGGCCTAAGGAGTGATTTATCTTCTTCGATAACGTGAATTGATTTTGTTTGGTTCCCTACTTCTGAATAATTTCGTTACCTAATATGTTCTCCGACATTTTATATAACAATTCAATTTGTCATAAGGATGTGACGCTAATTTATCATTGTTGCAAGGTATATTTGTATCAAAAAGGATATGATGTGATATGTATCTGAATTTGTTATGAATTAGGGTCTACTTTATGACATCAACCATAAGTCACCTTTTTCTTAAAAGGATCTATTTGGTCTGTCGCTTCGACGAATGATTTTATATCCCTAAATTCACATTTATCAATATTCTTTGCAATTAAAATTGCATTCTGTTGGAATTAATTAAGCATATCCTTTTGGTGTGTGTCCTAGCAACTGTTGATATACGCATGTAGGTCAAAGTTGATTGTTTTTTATGGAAATGCTTGAACCGGATGGGAGTGACCCGATGAATACACATTTTTTTGACTCCATTGCTCGCCGTGACGTCAAGCTGCACGATTTTGATTTTGGATAAATCTAGAACCCTGCGAGATATGTGGATGTCATCTTGTATGAGCATATTGAAAAGGTTTAAAGAGTGAAATTTTTCAAGATGAAATACAGTGCAAATGGGAAAACCTTTTAGGAACTCGGTCTCATCATATCCTTAACATTTCCTTGTGCCAAATCTTAACAAAAAAGTACCAAAGGAACCTTCCAGTTCATGCGAAATGCTTACCCCAAAGTTAACCAGGAATTGACTCTTGTGCACAGAACTCGTTTCGTCCTTACAAAACAAGGATTTAGAAATGATGCTTCCTTGATGCTATCTCTTTAGCACCACATTAAAAGCACTGAAGATGTTTGTACTGAACACTATGAGCACCATCATCATCCTTGTCGCTGTCATCATCATTATCTTGATTGTGGCTTATGTGAGTATGTGTGGGTGTGTGTGTAGGCTGTTCCTGGTTTAACTGAAAATGCCAGGTCATTGTCCTTTGACGGGATGTGATGAAAATTGTGGCATAAATATTCAACATATTCCAACAATATTCAAACGTAGTCAATGGTTTCTGTTATGAAACCACTCCAATCCTGCTGACATCCTTAGCTATCCTCTTTGAAATAAGTCTTATTTCTAAGAACTAAATCAAATCAGTTGCCTGATCTCACTCAGACCTCCTTCCTGTCTGTCATCAATTCAAACTGTTAAAATTGTAGACACATGAATCTGATCATAGTACGTAAGAAAACCACTCATTTGCAAAAGGGACAAACGTGACACTTCTTTTATCCTTTAATTGATCACCTGAACGTGGAAGTGTTCCACACTTTCTGGTGATTGTAACGACAGAAGTGTCGCCGTTAAAAACTAAGTAAATAAAATCGATTTTCCAAATCGTTACTTTCAAGGAAAAGATAATAAAAGGACAAATTGCTTACGTCCTCCTTCTAAGGAAGTTGTGCTTCTCCCACAGAGAAGAGTCTCCCATCCTAGAAAACACTTCCAGAATACCTGACGAAGTAGAAAGTTTTGCCAGGGTTCGGTATTTGAAGGAAAAATTTTAACTCATTTTCACAGCACATTAAAATTCGGTGGTTTACCTATCACTTAATTTTCTTAAGTAATTCGGAATAAATTTATCCAAGTTATTTTCGAAATGAGAAATTCTTCAACATGTCTCAACGTCCCTCGACACGTCTCAACATCCTGTGAGTACCCTTCGAATGAAATGAATTAATTTAACTGATTTGATTGTGATGATTTGGACAAATTGAATGAAATTATTCCTTCGGTTATTCCTTGAATCCTTTTTAAGAGTTTTCAATTTATTATCCTTTTTATAAATTGTTGATGGTTTAAATAAAATCGTTTGCGAAATTTATTCAAAATAAATCGAACAGTAAATTCAACAGTATCCTAAAATCGTCAAGCTGTGATTCAAGAAAACGACGTTTTGAAAATTTTGACACTGAAAACAATCTAGCAATCGAAAAATTATTAATATTTTGAAATAATCTTCAATCCTGTGTCAAGCTTGCATTGTCCTTAGGATTAATTTTCAAACTTACATGGCCGAAACTGATTGTTTTCGGTTAAAAAGGCAGCAAAACTTTTCCTGTTTATCCATTAAGGTCTCCTTTTCCGTAAAATTTTCCATCATCTATCCAAGCAGACAGTGTCAACGTGCTCTTCAATTCGGAGCAACCCTGTCTGGTGGCATGAAATTTTGAATTATTATTTCATATTTCTGCTACAGTAAGCGTAAATTACTATGACGTGAATATGAAACTTTCTCCTGTATAAGGATTTATCCACTGATGGTTGCAGAGCTGCTTATAAAGTGATGATAATGTATGATGAACACAGGAATACATATAGTACTATATGAAAATATGTGTGTATATATCCACTCACTCCTAAAATGTTGATGGTGGAAATTTCCAGTTGTTATACAAAAATAATGAAAACAAAGCTATTTTCCAGGAACAGCAGCTACTCAGTCCATTCTAGCTACATCAGAATATTGTCATTCACGTCATCACGGGAAGTACTAGCTACCTTCAAACATGAAAAGTTTTATATAAAACACTGGAATGTGAAAGTTTTCAAATAAATTTGCGATCCTGCTTCGCAGCCGTGTTTACTTTAACTTGCAATGGTTACAATTTTTCAACAAATAACGAAAATTTTAATTACTTTTCTATGTTTACGAAGATAAATAAAATGATAAATAAAAACAATATTTTATTTTTGTTTTTTTTTTTTGTTTTTTTGTTCAAAATAATATCATGAATATTAAAAAGTACCTCAAAAATTTCATTTAAAATGAATGTCAAATGTTTTTCATTCGTAGAATTTTGACAATTATACGGTTTTGCCTGTGTTAATTTGATTGAAGTGTTTTATTTCACTTATTTCAAAACAAGTATGTTATTCCTCCAGTATGAATGAGTATGTTATTCACACCCAATACAGACTTCTCATTCTCATAAAACGAGTTGGAAAGCTCTTTCCTAAAACTTTGGCCAACTGGTTGTTGAGACTATGAAATGAATTCAAAATCGGACATACAAACGACCACAAAACGATTTTTCTTTTCTACCATTCCAGCAACAGCAACAGTCCCTCTGCTCGGATTGAAATACTATTTTGGTTTACTTAACCCGTAGCAAGTGGATTTTTATAGGTTGGGTTTTAAATGTTGGAAAATTGAAAATTCACGTCCAACCAATAAGTTGAATTTCAGACCACTTTTCCCTTATTTCTATGACTATTTTCCCATATTCCAATCAAACACTCAGTGTGCAGTGAAAGCTCTTTGGCTGCTGATTGGTGCCTGCTAGTTTGAAATTTCGGTACCAATTCCTTGTATGGGAACAAGATATCTGTAATGTATGTGTCAAAGTGTTAGCCACTTTACTTTACAATATAAAATTATCAAAAATCACCTAAATTGGCTTGATCAGCTTTTCAATTTACCTTGAAATTTCGTTATCAATTTTGAAAATGTATTTTGTTAAATACGTCCTCCACGACCGTTTCATATGGTAACAGAAGTATTAAAGATTTTGTTTTCAAATTTTCCTTGAAGGATGATTTCAATTTCTTTGATCAATTGCATTCATACTTCGCTGCCATTTGATGCACAATTCTACCAACTTTAAAACATAATAAATTTTCAATTTCGTTTTGTTGTTTGGCATTCGAATGAAAGATGCTCGACAAAACTTTTTGGATCGTCTCATTTCAAAAGTGAAATTCTCAAGTTTCTCCAGAATTTTTTCCCATTACTAAAAGACAAATAAGACTCCATAACAGGATAGCTGATAAAAAAGGATGTTTTTCAGAGTCAAGAGCACTCATCTCAGATTCATAATTAGCACTTGAAGGCAGATAGAAGGAACTACTCTAGAATTAACACAAAATTTAATAAGTAAAATTTCAAAGTTTCGAAATGACATCGGCAATGTCAATGAAGTAGGTCCTTTTGTTTAACTTCAAGTTTGAAAAGTAATATCCTGTTCCTGTCCTGTTTTTCAAGAGTTGCCTGATGGAAAATATATTTTCTGTCTTTTGAAGAGTTTTCTGTTGTTTGGGTTTGAGGTTTTTGAAGGCTTCAAGCAGTTTGGTGTATAAGAAAACTTTTCAACGGAAATTATTACGCACAGAAATTATGAAAAAGGACTTTTCAGTGATGAAATCCTCTGAAACGCGAATCAAAAATCATTTTTCGGCTTTAATTCGTACACAAGTTACGTTCCAAAATGACCCTTTTCGCCCTTTAAGACATGGGATTTCTTGAGGATTTTTAAGGATATATAACGCATTATACCTGCTCGAATACAACGTCTTCTTGTCATACCTTTGTTGAAACTTCGAGGAATTTGAATTTTGAAGAGTCCACCTTCTACTTGACATTGTTATTCTTTAGGAGAATCATGTCATGCATATGAGATATTAAAAATATGTCAAGCGGTTTTGTAGTTTGTGTATCTACGACATCTCTTATCAAATCGTTCTAGTTTCTTCTTTATCTAGAAAAGAAGATTGAAATGATACGAAGTATCATATCTTTTGTGTACCTACTGTGTATAGCAATCATAAGGATATCATCGTCAAGTAGATACATGTGAACGTTTCAAGTAACATCGCAACCAGTAACGCCACGTTACATTGTAATAATTCCAGTGGAAAATATCCTTTGAACTCATTTGTTTGTTAACCCAAATGTTTTAAAGGATATGTATACAATAAAATGAACCTTTTCACAATCTTCCTCGTCATATACAACAAAGCAAAACCTTTCGGCGACTAAATATAAAGTCCACATATCAGTTGAAACTTTCCCGCTGACCTTTGGATCAGATACAAATGAGACACACAGAGAAACATGAGGGTTTATTATACGTCACGACAAAAGGGTATAACATCTAGCATGTCAGAGGCTTTTGTGAAAACCTTTCAATGTTTTGTGATAAATGGAACCTAGCCAACCTTCGAGTACGTAAATTCGAAACATGGGAATAGAACGTAGAGAGTCTTATCTTTGTCCTTTGATGATTATACGATGCGGGAAGGCTTTTGTGTAGAAAAGGAAAAAGTCTGAATGCTATCTTATAGTTGCATAAGACAGTGATTTCTATGAGAAGTAGCGAGAAAGAAGTGTTCTTTCTTTCGCCTGATATCTTTCGCATCCACGCTTCTATTCGTCTTATCTTTGATCTTTCAGGCACCTCACGAAACCATGAAATGAATCTTTGTGTTATGCTAGTTCACCAGGATATCGTCCTTCTTTAAATACGAGAAATTTCTAAAACGATTCATTGTCCATTTGATCAAATCCATCATGACTCGTCGCATGTCATGTACAAAATGTTTTAAAACATTTGCACGTGCACACATCCTACATCGACCGTTTAAGAACAGATTTCGACTGTCAGCGGTAAAAGTGATTGCAGAAACACCAATCTCCATCTTCGTTCCATCGTGATTCCTTCTTGAATTTCCGTTCACCTTCCCACGAATGGAGCCATTTCCGTTGGATCTGAAGCACATCTGTTTGGAATCCATACTCCTCCCCCATGCATCCTCTTTCCTTAAGGTACACTCCGCATGAACGAAGGACACTTGTTGGCATCGTCTTGAAAGATACACGACTGCAACGGTGGAGCACTTCTGGATATTTCCACAAGACATTAACCACAAAGATTTCCTTATTGCAGCCGTTCTGCAGAAATAAATTTTCCTTCATTTTGAACAAGACTTTAGCACAAGTTAACATTATTTATGTATGCGTGTCCTCGTTCGATTTGGGAAGAAAAGGATTCCTATTTCTTGATTTGTTCTGATAATAAATTTTTAAATGAATTTCTAGGGATGTATCTAAGACATTCTGCAATCGGGACATTTAATGAATTTTTAACTGTCAATCTTTATTTTGTTGTTTTTAAAGCAGGTTATTTTGTAGTGCCAAAAAGGATTTCAAGGATTCCAATTGTATTGTTGTGTAGAGAGTGAATTTCCCACACAAGTTTCATGTAGTCTTACTGAGATGAGAATGTCTTAAAACATCTCAGGGATACATATTGCATTTATGAACCCTAGGTTGATCAGGGTGTCCTTGAAGCTCAATAGTATATTATTCACCGAGGGGGAAAAATATAACTTTTCTATCCAATGGATGAATGGAAATTTGCTATATTTTCTCTCCCGAGATTGAATATACTATTTTGCGCTGGGAAACACGAGTGCAAATGGTCTCTATTTTCTCTCACTTCTTCTCTCAGAGAATGCACTACTTACACACTCACCCATTAGAGGTGTACAAACTACTCAAAAATGACTAATCGAATGTATTCGTTACTTGATGACCGAGTATTCGTTGTATCCGCATCATCGTTACTGATTCCAAAAACACACCAATTTTCCATTATGAATTTCATTTTCCAATATGAAACCATTTCATTTCTACATAAATTTCAATTTAAACAAATTTTGTATCTTACGAAAAAGGGGAATATAAGTTTCATAATTTCATTACAAAATTCTTTATTTCCAAATTCCCGCTTGTTTTTTATATCACTTCCGAAAATACCCAAAGAAACGAATACTTCCCAATGAGTATCCGGATCACTATTCGTTACCAGAGCGTCGAATCTTTGAAATGAAAATCGTATGAAAATTCCCATGCAAAAGTACTCGAAAAAATGAAATAGAATACTAGCCAATGAGTATTCGGATCATTATTCGTTACTTGAGCAGTCGAATCTATATTTGGAAATTCCCATATAAAAGTATCCGCAAGTATCCGCGAGTACTCGTTTCATTTCGACCCGTTCTTGAAACCGAATAATTCTCTCCCACACGTAATATCCCTCTCACATTCTCACATTCGCATGCACACATTCTCTCGCACACGAAACCCTCGTTCATGAATTTACATTCATTTCCAATCATTCCAAGACGTGTTTGAGAGAGCAATTTGCTATCAACGCACACTTTCTTGTAAGAGAGAGAGTAGTCGGTAACGAGTAGTATTCGCGAATCATAGTGAGTATTCGGTACTCGGTAACGAATATTACTAGTTTCCTACATCTCTATCACCCATTGAAAATACTCACTATGATCGGGGTGTCAGAAAAGAATATATTCCATAAAATTTCCAATGTAAAAATGACGGCGGGCTAGAATTCCATTGAGTCCTTATTATTAGCACTTATCTCACTAAGCACGATTACCTTGTTAACTAGGAAACTCCTTGGGATCGTTAAGGCAAAATTTCGCTTCCTTGATTTCAGAGCATCTAACGAGGCTCCAAGAACTAAAATGTTATTGTTCATCCGCAGATTGCTGTTTTTTCGATAATGCACCTGATGCAGTTGCCCAAATGGCACGCTAAGTCAGAGCGTTATGGGTATTCAACTTGTAATCGTCGTACGAAATCTTGGATTCAGAAAGGATTTCAAGGATACAAGTCAGAACGTTTTTCAGAATTCTCCCACGAATGTATCATTGCGAATCCTGGATTCCATGACTTCTCGTCACATATCCTTGAACAACAAAGTCCCACGTGCTTTTCAACTTTAACAGTCCTCACAGCTGGGGGAAATATTGCACGAAACTGAATCCGAACGCGATTAAAAGCAATAATTATTTGAAATTTAACGCTATTTTGAGTTATATATTTTCCTAAGCACTTACATTTATGAACTGCGAAAAGTTATTTTTTATCCTCTTATCAACCATTTTCAGGACATAAAGCCTTAAGTCAACTTCATTTTTCTTTTATTTCACTTTGCCGTCATTTTACGAATTTTCACTTATTTTTATCGTCGATATTCAATAAAAACCAATAAATTTCAAAATTAGGATTAAACTTTACCCGAAGTTATTCCTTGGAAGGAGCTAAAATAACAACCTTCAGGCTGTAGCTGTAGCTGAGGAAAGCAATGAAAATAAAATTATTTTGTACATTTTCGTGGCTTGACTCGTGACGCGAAACTTTAAGGATTACCATGGTATGGGGACGAAGCTTTAATGTTTTTGATGAAATTTATAAAATTTAATGAATTTAAATGTTTAAGGAACACATGATGCTGTGCTGTTGTCGTTAATTGACGAAATTCAAAACGCTTCCTTCGCGTCTTTGATAAAATTCACGGGGGGATTTGAATAAACATTGTGGATCCCGCTCGAAAACCCGTCTAACACAAGATGATGTGGTCCCAAATATCCTATTTCATATGCCAGTATTCTTCAAGTTTTCACCATTATGCTACTATACAAATCGCAAGAACTTTAAGTCCATCTCCTGCTTTAATTTTTAAAAGCACACAGATACCCGAGAAGCACGAATTAAATTCAACCATAACCTTCAGGTTTCAGGCAAAGTTTCTGTTTTCTGATGCCTGATTTTGATTGTTATTTCTCAGCCCACACTTGACGCCACAAATGTTTTTGGTTGTGGAGATTTCAAATTTGTCTTAAATTTCGTTGTTTATAAGACTTTCGCTCATTTAAAGGATTTAAGGATTTTCCAGGAATCATCTTGAATGGAATACTCATGAAGTAAGTGAAACGCATTTTATCTCTACAAATATACAAATATTATGTTTGTGGTCCTACCACTCTCATCCTTGTTTATACCAAACAGAACCTATTGAACTGTAGGTAATACGAATCACCATGAGTTCTCCCTAAAATCTCGAGCTTAATTAGAGAACTAGACGAGATATAACTATTATCAGCTACTTTGTATAGTATTATCATGAACCTCATGTAGTTTGGCGTAAAATCTTAACATCCAAAAACTTGAGCTTAATCCGGAATGTGGCAAAACTTTTGTAATTAACTTTCTAACAAAACATTTTATTCACAAGGACGAGTTAATTATCTTTCGTCCTTGTATTAGTGTCTCGAATTGGTTCCTTTGAGGCACCATTTCCGGGAGTTGTGGTTAACCGCTCATATCTTCCGAAGGAAATTTCCAAGTTTTAGAATTTCCGAAAACTTATTAAGGCCAACCGTTGTGGGACAATAAAATTCATATGAACTTCAGGTGGATAAGGTTAATGATATAATGACAAGAGGTATATGATACTCTCTGGTTTGTTCAAATCTCTGTTCAAGAATCATCATGATCTATGACACATTTGTCACACATTACCACTTTTATAGTCATTGAGGGATAATCCTGTGTTGAAACATTTTGTCATGACTAAACTTAAAAAAAAGGACGAATATTTGAATTATTTATCAATTCCAAATTGTAAAGCTTTTGTTTGGCTTTCGCGTTAAGTTCAGATTAAATAATTTTCCATTGAAAAGGATTCCTTAATTGAGTTTTAATTAAAGCTTTAGAAAGGATAATAGTTTCAGCTACAGTCTGCTATTGTTCAACTAACTCAAAGGATGAATCCTGTTTTAATGCGATGTGTGATTAATGGAATGCCGTAGAGATATTGATTAACATTTATGAGCTTTTTTCCTATTCTATAATAGAAACCTTGGAAACTGGTCAAAATTCATGACTTTATGCCATCTTTAGCAGATGCTCGTGTGTCTTAATTAACTTCTGGCAAAATGCTTGATTATATTCCACTAAATTTCGACGAAAACTTATTTCACACCTCGACGATTTACTTGGAAAACTTTGTCGTTCTCAGCGAAGTCCACACAAAACGAGTTCACAAATGCAGAAGTTTCTGGAAAGGGAGTGCGGGTAGGCACATCGCCACAAACGACCGAATAATGGAGTAAATCAGTTTAAAATGGAAGTTATTTAGTAACTTCCACTGGTTTTACAACTCTACTACTGAATGTACCATAGAGCTATATCGCTCGTTTGATTTTGTAAAGTTTCATCTTGAAAAAGTCGTGTCTACTGGACTCCATTGGTACTCATTTAATAAGTGGGTTTATGGTAATTGTGTGGTTTGTTCAAAGGTAACTGCTTCCTTTCGACAAACTCCAAATGGTGCTGCCAACTGTGCAATGTCGTAAAGACGTTACTTTATGCTCACAAAGTTACAAACTTGCGAAATGTTTTTCTTCTTCTTCAACACGAACAGCATGTTTCGTGTGACTTCTTTTTAGGGATTATGGAAATCAAGAAGCTTAAAAAGACGTCCAGCTTTGTGTCCTTTCATTTTATTCTACGATTTATTTGTTATTTATTCGTATTTTTTGTTAAGTGTTAACAAAATTTCAATTGCACGCAACCCAGACCCAATATATCGTTATTACAACATCAAATGATCAATAATTTATTGTTATACGTCAAGGATCTGGACTGATCGCCACCGGCATCGAAATTTTTCTCCCCCTTTTAATTCGAAGTCGGATTCGTTTTGACGTGAAAACGTTTCTTCTCGTTAAGCATGTACATTGATAGCCGGTCAAACATTCTTACGTTACAAAATACCGCCATATTTGAATCGCTAATGACTACGAGACTAATAATGCGATAACAACGATTGAGGTCACAGTTGATAGAGCACATTTGTACATATTTATTGTGCAGCATTTGTTTTTCCCGTGACATCATCGAGCTAGTGTAAGCGCCTACTTGTTATTGTTGTTAATAAGCGGTGGGTAGAACTATAAATTAGTGTAGTGTAGAGTAGTTTAGCTAGGACGTAGATTTAGGTGTCATTGTAAAGAGCTTGGAAGGAACTATCAGGATCTTAAGTGAAACATATCAAATGAGACGTAAATATGCGCCCAATTGAATAAAATGCAAGTCAGAGAAGGCGCGCATCAAAACGAATTTAAAAAACCTAAAATCTTGACGGTGCGGATCTTGACTACGACTTTCGGTTTTTCATCCGGCTTAAGTCCATCGAATTATAATGGCAGGGTTGGATTTGCTTCAGACACTGCAACCTTCGGGACACTGAAGAGGGTTGGTTGACGCCTCACCTCACCCAAAATTCCATACCGATGTCCTAGAGTAACAATATTATACTATTACGTGTATATTTTGTATCCTTAAATGTGTTAACATGGTTTTGTATTGAATTCATTTGAATAATTGCGAACGGTGAATCACTTTCACTTGAAATATCTGGTTTTCGTAGAACAGATCCAATTTAATTAAAATTTAAAAGAAAAGTAATTAAAAATTAAAGAATTTCTTAAGCTACCTTCAAAAGTGTAGATTGAAAAATCATATTTTGCCAAATGAATGTTGAGAATTTCAAAATTTTTGATCCACAAATTCAATTACAAGCAAATAAATTAATGGTTTCGAAAACTTAGTACCAATTTTAGCCACCAAGCTTTGTAATTATATAAAATTCATTGGAATCTAATTTGGTTTAGAGCACAGACTCAACAAATTGGCAAACAAAATTAATTTTCTGATTGAATTTTACCATTTATTGGTGTTGGTAAATAGGGAGCAGAGGCTTGAATTTAGTTGGAATAATTTGATTTTGAGGGAAAGGAGGTCAATAATTTCATTAAATTCTTTTCTTAACAAACAAATGTTTTCTTTGCGGACAATTTGTGATTGTAGAAGTCATGTCACTTTCAAAAACAATTAACATAGCTCTGTTTTTTTATTTAACAATTATTTTTCAATTACTTTTATGCCATCTTTTCCTGTTTCCTTTCGTTTTTATTTCTTAATCACTTCCTAACTGTAACAAAGATGTTCTTCATTTGATTTGATCAGATTTGCCTAATGAGTATCTACTGCTTCTTTCATTAGATTATCATTATTTTTTGATTGTTCAAATTTCCAGAATCAAGTTCTGGCCACGTTGGAAAATTTACTTGTCGGACTCGGACTAGTATTGACAAACTTTTCAAATAATTTAATTATTTTTATTTTCTTCAGCCATGATAATCACATGTCGAACTGTTTCTCTTGCAGCATCTTTAGACGAGGTTCACAAATGGTTGTTACAATTTTCATTCCGCGCGGGCGAAACCTAACACAGGACTGCGAACAGAAATTGATCGTTCAAGCCGCAGTCATTTAATGATGATTTGTAGTCTTGATCAACACAAAAGCCATAACACGTTGTCATGGAACGTAATTATAACCAACTATAATGGAGTTACTACATGAGTCAGTTTAAATTTTTATCAGTAGCTTAATCGGAAATTGTTGTGAACTGTCAATATCACGTCTCGTTTCGAAAATTGTAACTTTTAATTAACAATTTCGGTTCAAATTGTCTCCATTTTCAATGAACTCATTCATGTATCTAATTATAAATTACAAACTTTCTTATACTTCTAGCCGCTAGCCGCAGCTATGTTGTCGACCATTCAACTGAACTATTAATGAAAAACTACCGATTAAATGAAGTGATTCATGCAGAAATAGCGCCGTGATTGTATGATTCTCTTGGAAAATGTAATTCATTTCTTGCGAGTAGTACATTCATTGAAATATGAAAACTGTTTGAAGATCTGCACTGAAATGATGTACAATACCATACTTACTTAATAGCAAACAGTAGGTCGAACAGAAAGAGAAAATAAAATATTGACAGTCATATGCATTAGAGACATTTGCGAAGTCGCATTGTTTCCAAGGTATTTGCAAATATTTGTTTTCTCTTAATCACTAATAGGAGTCCAACAAACGCCAGAACATTTTACTTTGCAGAAAAACCTCATGTTAGGTGGTATGCAAGATTGATAAGTGTTTCGCGATGTAATTAACTGGGATTAAACAATAAGTGTATGGACAAAGGCATATTTGTTACGTCAAACCGTAAATGAATTAGTTTCCCAAAACCGCAAATTGAATAAGCGGAGGGAGCAACCAATATTGATATTTCGAAAAATTTGTTCTATAATATATAACATTTTATACTTTCCTTTAAGGAAAGTTAATTATCTATCAAATGATGTAATTTGAGGTGACATTCAACCAATGGAGGACCCGCGTAGTCTCCAAAACCCACTCAGTCGTAAGGATACGAAAGTAGGTGTTAGTGCCATAAGGACATTTTTGTCTTCATATATTTGTAATAAAATGAAATAATTTTTTTCGGTTGATCCTTTGAGCTTTCATGTATTTCATCATTTGTACGCGTGAGTTATTACACAAGAGAACGTGTCTGTGTGTGCACTCGTAATTGGCCACAGAAATCCATGCCGGAGTGCACTTGTACGTGAATTTATCCAAAGTCAGAGAAGCTTTTACTGCAATATTCCGTGGTAATTAAAACTTGCACAAAACTCGAAATTTTTTATATTTTCAATTTTTTTGTTGTATAATACTCCCTTTTTCCCAATGTGGTAGTGTAATTGCCTTTGAACGTTTCCATTGCATAAAAATTTTTTATATTGGTGCATTTTCGTTTCGAAGCTTTCACTCTAGATGAAAAAGTTTCATTGTCCCCACCCTTGGACATGCAATAAAAATGCATCCCTTATTTTTTTATTTTTGTGATGGTATTGGTAAATGCATTTTTTTTTACGGAATTTTCGTATTTTTGTGAAACTTTTTCCTATTGGTGCAAGTAATTTTGAGACTCTCAAAAAGTTTCAAGTTTCGATCGATACGAGCGTAATTATTTTCAGTTTCAATTAACGTCTGGCAGTGGAAAATACAACAAACAAATCCTTAATAATGCATCGCTGTCATATTGAAATTGTGCAAACTAAAATTCTAGAGATACATATATCATTGGTGTTGATCAATAAATATCAAGTTTGTCTGAATAACAAAACCTTTACTTACAATCACTGAACCATTCTATCCCTCAAATTCAGTTGACAGGTCAAGAATACCTCTGGGACACAAATTCTTTGGGTAAAACAAAAACCCTCTATTGTAATGGAAAATTCTGAGATAAATACAAAAGGGTCCATACATTTTCCCATTCTTCTGAGATGATATCATTATCTTTCGTTGCTGACCGTAAACACTTCCAGTCCTTCATTGAACTGGGTCCAATACCATTGGGGCTTGTAGAGCATTACTTTTGGTGGCTGTCGGATGTTCCTGACAAAGATGTACGTGCTTTCATCAGAATAGAACTGGTTGTGAAAGGTCGTTCCATACAAATTAGGTCAACTGACACTTTATGATTGATGGTTCCACATTTCCTGGTGTGAGAATCTAGCAACCACCAAAAGGGTTTTGCGTTCATCACAAAAGCCCAGGGATTCATGCAGCTATATGATTCTATTGTTTGCTTGATTTTCAAAATGTTCTTTCATATAAAACTGGAATTCTTTGTTTCTATCGATTCTTGTATGAATTGCTACTCATGAAGGCTAAGAAAAAATTTATTCGAGTCATTCCCTGATCTATCCTCATAGAATATCCTGAAGCAAGCATCAGCCTGATGCAATTATCTTACAAACAATGAATTTTTTTTTGTATTGTTTTTTTGAATCCAATGTTATTCTGGAGGAACTCCTGTATGAGCAGCAATCCATCATACTTCCTGTAATTAGTCATCTACGGTTGGCAGACGACACACTAGGATGAATTTTAATGGGATATCATCAAGGACTCACTGTTATTCAATTTGCTTCTGCAACTCATACATTAAAATGGAATTTTCTGAACCAAAAACCACAATTTTACATTGGAGTAATTCCAAATTCAGGATCAAGATGGAAATATCTCAAAGTTTGGGTCAAAGACCGTCTCTAGAATCTGCATATAACATTTCCTTGTTCATTGTTTTAAAATGTATGTTGTATGACACCTTTTTGTAACAGAAAAAAAATCATCTCGACAATATTTGCTGACATCATAACAATTCGTCCTGTTCAACAAAAGGACAATCTTGTGACATTCCATTTACATATCTGAGGATGCATTTAGCATTTTGTATTTTGCATTTTGTGTTCTATTCTTTGTTCGTTGTGAATTTCCAGACGTTCGTCAGGACGGTTTCATTTCAGGACCTTTAGTGATGATACGCAGACAAAAGTTTTTGCAATTAAACTGAGTAAGCTTCAATTCAACAATGTCCTTTGAAATGTCCTTAAAACTGAATAACTTTCCTTATTATTTTGAGCGTAAATCCAATTCCATATGATTTGTCTTTCAATTCGTATTGATTGTAAGTTTCATCAATTTCGTAAATATTTGTCCACTACTTTACGCCGACTTGTTTTCGGAGTGCTTTATAAATAGCTCAATGCTTTTTTGAGAGATATGAACAAGTGATATTATTATTTCTGTGATTCTGAAAATCTTTCCATGGAAAAGGGGTTTGTAGATTAACGCTTCAAGATAAAAATGGATCAAGTAAACCGAAAATTAACTTACAAGAACTCGTTTCCAGGCACAGATGAATCTACTTCCGTGATGTAGCTCTTTGATGTTGTGTCTAAGGGACACAACAACCATACCACCATTAGAGCTATATCATAATCATCATCATCATCATCATTATCCTGAGTGCGCTTTTCAGCACGTTCTTATATAATTCTTTGTACAATTTCCATCAAGCCTTAAGTTGTGGGTCATTGTTCGTTCGTTTTCTCTAGTCCTCTGGTGCTCCTTAGCCACTCCAGGGATTCAGCATTGAGGAAATGCCTTAAACTGTAAGTAAAATGAAAAGTGTTAATCTTTGCAGAAATTTCCTTATTTTTTCCATAATACATTTTCAAAGGACACAGGACAATGATAATGCTTGCATCTTTCAACGGTAAGTCGGTGAAGCTAAATGAAACTCCATTTGAATCCTAGAGGAAGTTTTCTCAAGAAGATCAAGTTATATATGAATATCGGATCATCCTTTCAATCGCGTTTTGTAACATAAAAGAGCAGCTTAATAGTGCACAGAAAAAGCTTTCGAATGCAACCTAAAAACCTGCGCTGCGCACCTTTATGTCCATACAACTCCATCAAAATTGCATCCACCCGAAGTGAGAGTTGAAATTTCCCCTGAAAGAGTCCTGCCACGAACACACCATCACATTTGCCAGGATACACACCATCCATACAGTACAAATAGTCATATCAGCCTTTGAAATTATGCCTGTCGGTTTTTGCACTTCGGTTAACCTTAACTCGAACATCAACCCCAAGAATTGAGCGTCAAGTCAGTTGTTGAGTAAACTTTGGGGTGTGCATACGGAAATGTTACGACGGTATTGATACGGCGGCTTATTTTTTTGGTTCAAAATCATCCACATACTTTGCACAATCAAAACATCAATACACACCATTAATTAAAAGTGAAAAAATAGAAAAATTATTTAAATGAATTGTCATTAGAAAATAATAATTACTTTAAGAATAATTACATAAGGAAATGTTTGAAAAGAAAATTCAAGTTTTATGTTTTGTGAATGTGTGCTGAATAAATTCATCGAAAATAATGTTGAATCGGGAAAACTAATATTACTATCGTGAAATAATTATTACTTCTTACAATTATTCTTTAAGGATTTTTGTTTAATAATAAAAGTTGCCGCCAAAACTGAAGCTTTCCTGTGACGCAAGAAGTGCATTTTTCGCATATCTAAGAAACAAAAATTTCACACAAAGAAAGTTTGCTAAGAAAATGTAATTTTTATTTTCTCCATATAAAGGATATAAGAAGTGCCAAGTGTTTGTAAAAATTTTATTTTGTTTTATTCTAGTAATTGTGTAACATAAATATTATATTTTATGTGATTTTTATAGTATTTTTAAAAAATAAAATTTTGTTAAAACATTTTTCTATTAAAACCTTATACATGTGATTTAAGAATTTCAAAGAAAACACAAAATTTATTAAAATCAGTGCCACGTGACAACGACGAAAATATATTTAAAAATAAATCAAAATTAGTGCCGGTTTATGTTTTCAAATGTTTTTATGTTTATGTTATCCTGTTGAGGTTATGTTAAACGTGTGTTTTTAAGTGATATTATCGTTTTATTAATAACAACAATCTTAGAAACTTCTTTAGTTCTAAAGGAAGTCAAACTGTCTTCGTCTGCTTCCTATCATCGAACATAAAACATGTGGATTAGCTGTCATGTTATTGCTGTAATCGTTTGGTTCAAAATTGGTATGTCTTATTTTTAATTTTTGTATATTAATTACTCTAATTTCTATATGATTTCAATTACATTATTTATGTGCTTAGCCAATTACGTTCAAATCTTTTAAAGTTTCAATGCGGGAAATAAAAGAAGGTACTTCTCATCTCTATCCTTAAAAACTTCATCTACAAATTATGATGAAAATTTAGACGGTAAAATTCGACAAAAATCTGTATGTTGTTGGTCTGATCTAAAAATCAAAAATTAAAACTTCGACTTCATTCCTTCAAAATTAATTACTCAATAATTTTTAAGTGGTATTAGCCAGAAATATATAAGTAATTAACAACCAGGTAACCTACAATATTATAAAGTCTAAAATTATATCATCACTATAATTTGACTTTCAAAAATGTGATTACTTGTGACTTATATGAACTCGAAAATCAGGAACTTAACTCAAACTTTCCGAAAAAATTAAATGCAAAGAACTTACAAAAAAGTCCTTTACTCCTTGGAACAAATTAGGTGAGTGTACCGCAACTCATTGAAAAAGATATGTTCCACGCTACATTGACTTCTCGTTGTCCGCTCTGAGGTTCTAAGTGACTCAATATGGATAATACGGACACTTATTTCCTTTGAATTTGAAAATCCCGATTTGTATTAAAATTTTATCCACATTCAACCTGCACAAAAATAAGGAAAAAGAAAACAGGCACAACGCAACAAAATCAGTGTTCTTAATCCTGTCAAGTTATTCGTGTGGAAAAAATATAATCCCTCGAAAATACAAGGAAAAGGGCTCAGACACTTGTTATAAATATTAAGTAAAAATTTTCTACACGTATAGCCTTATCATATATCTTTAAATAAATCATAACTGATATCAAGGTTATTCGGTTTTGTATTTCCTTTCAACCGAATAAATTCGAAAATATTCCATTGGACAATGGAGTTGTCAAGTCTTGTGATTCTTTGTATTTCAATTAACCCGAATTTATGAAACTGTCAACATGGGGACCATCGTTGTCAAACGGCGGCGACAAAGTGTCAGATTGTTAAGAACCTTCTAAAGTTATTCTTTTATGATAATTAAGTTTGATAAAGGGACAATACGAGTAGCTACTAAAACCTGTTTCAGTGTCGTGTGATTTCTCTAACGGTTGAACGCAAGTCTTATCTGGCTCCAAACCTTTTTCATGACATGTACGGTAGCCATTTTGATGGTGACACTTTGGAAAACATTCACAGGACAGTTGACTGTCTGAATTTGACTTAGCCCGAATTCACGAAAAAGGCATCAGAAAGATGCTTGCTGTCGAAACTTTCTGTAATTCTAAATGGATGCAGTACCTAGCCATTTCTATAATCGGTGAATTCGAGATTTGAAATTTCTCAATGTCATGCAGAGCAGCCATTTTGTTGATACAGTCACAACACGTGTCGCTTAGCATTGTTTTACATTCAAAATCCTTTTCTCCTTGAATCTAACGAATGCCATCTGAAATTTGTGAAAAATCCATTCAGCCTTTATTAACAAGTTCATTAAGGACCCTCGACAGCCACATTTAATCACAATAATTCCATAGGACATACAAGGATTATGTAGGACAGAATTCTGTCAGTGTGAATATTTGTACGCTTCAAAGAATTCAAAGCATTTAGTTTGTTTACGAAAAACATAAGACTGTAAATTCTCAAGGCTTAAGAGTCCCTGAATGTGCCCTTTTCTGTCATGTCGGTCTTTTAACATTACATCAACCACTAAAACATGGATAGAAGTCCTGGTTTTGCTTTGGTCCTTGAGAAGAACAGGCTTACACGCATTAATTCAACATCACTTCATATTTTTTACATAACGACATTTAATCCTTGATGCTATAAGCATTGAAAATTCCATTATATGTATCTGGAACTCTTTATGGGAAAGATCTTTTTTTTACCAGGACACACATTCTTGAAGATTCGGCTGTTTGATGGCCTTTTCCTGGATCACATTAGCATGAATTTTTCCTCATCGTTAAAATGTGTCAGCATCAGCAGTTGGTGAATTTTTTTTAAAAAAAGGATATTCTTTCTATTTTCTTTTTTTTTGTTTCCACTCTACAGGATACTCGTCCTGCTAAATTGTGAATTTTGTTTAAGATTTACTCTACCTTCGGGGAATTGGATTTTTAATCTGTCACGGCGTTTCACATTTCTGTCAGCAAATTTTGCACCAGGATTCAATTTGTTCAGCTTAAATTTCTAAGGGATTTCGTAATTGTATCTAAATTTACTTGTAGACATTTACTGCATTGAAGAATCCAGGACAACGTACACTCTGTAGCGTCAACAATTATTTTTGGATACGAATTTCCGTTCATTTTAGGGCAATCCAAAAAGGATCTTCAAGAGTCAGCTCATATAACATTCAAGTTTGCCTATAAAATCCCAAGAAAATCGCCTGACGAAGGACAAAAATCTGAAAATTAAAAATATTTGCTTATCTGAAATTGTCCTGCGACATCCTGATGTCTCAAGGGCTGGCTCAGCTTGTAGTGGACATTGAAGCCTCAAATATTTTTATGTTCTTCCCTCTTCTTTTTGAATAATAAATAAAAGTACTTATTGCTTATGATTCATTTATTCATGGTGACTTCTGGAATAAAGTTGTGATTCTTTTTTGTGTTTTCCAAGTGAGTTTTATATCTCAGTTTCTCAGATGTCTTATACAATATCCTCGTTTAATGCACCATCACCATTACGAGTACACCACACCAAACAAACACCGTCACCATTGTACTTTGCAGAGCCACGCGTTATCCCTGAGGTATCCCTGTTTTATTTTGTATCATAAAAAAGGATCTAATGCTCAAGTACCCTCTATGTTTGATGGTATGATGAAAAATATGACTTAGTGATGGTAACTTTTACGGTTCTGTTGTGTTATATACATCACCTTGGTTGAAAGATTTCCCGTATTTCTTCACGTGCTTGTTCGGGGACATTTTCAACCTACCTCAGTTATTATTTAAAGAGACACGTTTGAGTTTTCGATGTAATTTCAGATAAGACTTTATAAGGACAGACAATTTTTTGTTTTATTTAGTTTTTATTTAAAGCGGTTTTGTTTCAAAATGCCTAAGGATATCTTCATATTTTAAAGTGATTTTTCTTTGAAATATGACTACATTCAGACATTAGGCTCATAGAAAAGATGATGTTCCCCGAATTTCAAGATAAGACGCGACAATCCATCCCAACACAACTTGGTTGTGTAAATTCATTACCAACTTACACGTCTCGCACACTTTCTGCAGTTTATTGAATTATCAAATCATTATTACAATATTATAAAGAAACAAAACACTATCCGGCAGTCACTAGGAAGCGGCATTAGCTACGTAGAAACAAACAGTGCTTGACGGCAATTCTCGGTATCTTCTCTTTGTGCGGATCTTCCTATATTTTTCTGTATCTCTTTCTCTCTAAATTTGATCATACTAAGATAAGAGGAGAACAAAACCGAATAGTTTAACAGATTTGTTTAGTTCGACGACACAATCTACAAACTATTGTACAAAATTTTATTTCAATAATTTCTTTGAAGCTTAGTTCAATAATTATAAGGAAATAAAATCTGTTTCTGAAATTCAAAAATATATGAAGCACGAATTTTGATATACATACACTACACTTATAGCATCAATTACAACACATTGATACTAAATTCATCATTAATAATACGAGTTTCAACAAACAAACATAGTTCTGATTTCATGTGCTCAAGCTTATTCTATGGAATAATAATTTTAGTAGTTTTGTTTCCAATACTTTAACGTATCGGATTTGATGAAGATAAACTATCAATTACCACTTTTGGTTATCATACATTTTATTAATAATATTATCGTAATTACATAGTTTCGTAATACATGTGTTTTAGGAGTGGCAAAAAATCAATTTTAAACGTTATATACAATTTTGATTTCATCTTAAAACTGAAAATTTTATGAATAACGATACAATATATAGTATACAAGAACTATCAATAACAACCGTTTGTTACCAAAATAATCATTAGTAATATTAACAAACAAATATAGATAATTTCGTTGAAACGTTATTCTATGGTAGCATTTGAATGCACTAAGGGCAAATGGAGGATTATTTGACAGGTTTGACAGATGAATTTTGGTGAAGTATATTTTGATAAGAACTGAATTTTTGGTTAATAACAGATCAATTTTTAAAAAAGTACAAATTCTCAAAGCCTCAATTACAAGTTAAATGCAAAAATATTCAAAACTCACAACAAGAAATTGTTTCCTAAAGTACAAAATTGTTGAATATCCGATTTGTAAGGTGAAAAGGGTTTTTGAAATACATAAGTTTTTATATTTCTTCTTTTCGAGAAAAGTTAATTTTACATTGAGGGTTCTCAAAGTAGTACCAACATGACTATAAACCCTCTTGTTCGATATAATACCATCATCAGTTTGAGTAGGAAATGTTGAAGGAGTTTCATGTTTCAATAGGTTGTATTATTTGCTTGAAGCATAGCAGCAACTACATAGAATCGGGTTGATTGCTTTAGTTGAAACTAAATACAATCCTTGAGCTCTTGAGTTTCACAAGTTTTTCATGGATTTTGATCACATGATACTCATGCCTGTTTTCGAGTAGGAGTATATCCTCGAGTGCTTGCACATTGTCTAGATTCGCTTTCAACATTCAAATATTGAATTAGCATAAGAAACTTTGTCAACAAACTTGAAAATAGAGATATTTGTCACAATTTAAAGTCACAAATCTTCAAACTTAAATTTAATTACTACTTGCTTGAAATAATCCTTACGTAAAACTATTTGAAATGCGTTTAAACGCTATGAGAAATCTCAACAAATCTAGGACACCTCAATTTGCCTGTTCGCCCTCATCTACTCCTTATTTATTCCAACGATCATTTCCAAAACAAATTTTCTTTAAATTACTAAACATTTGTCGAATATCTCCAGCAGTTTGTGCTGAGAATAATCAAACTTGCTGACAAATTTTCCACCATAACTTTGGAAAATTTTTCCTCTAAATTCAGTTGTTACTTTTGCCATCCAGATGTTGCAGCCATCTTGAATATCGACAGGTTTCCATTTTGTGTAAACGGGATAGAATAATGAAAAAATCTGAAACGGAAAAAAATTGTTTTATTAAACCATTGAATAACAAATGAACTTTGTCGAAAGTGATTTTTCAGTTTTTGAGGGAGAATTTCAAAAAGTTTTCAAATAAGTAAGACGTATCCTTTTTGCTTGGGGACTGTGATTCATTACACTGTATCCTTCCAACTCATTAATTCTTGAGGATTTTCCTAAATCATGCTGTAACACATTTCATCTTATAAGGACAATGAAAATGAACTTTTTTTCCAGGATGCTTTGATTGTCCTTGAATATTTGCGACACTTTGGCGCTGGTTATAATTTTTCCATGGCTTTACCTTACAAGGACAAATCAATATTCAATATAACACAATCATGAAATCATGGCAATGATGTCCTTAAAAATTCATTCTCTTGGTGTCCCAAGTAATCGGATATAACAAAATCCGGTTCTGCCTTTTTAACTTGATGTCCTTAAAAGTAAATACAAAATACAATACAAAAGATTTTATTTATTTGCCTTTTCACGGGTCGTACACCCTGGGCAGGTGGTATTTTGTCCCACCACAGGAAAAATAACATCCTCCCCTAAGGATGTCTGCTTTAGAAGACACCAAAATTCATTGACAAAAAGAAAAAGGACAACGAAGGATGTGGAAACTTTTTCCCGGAAGTTTATTTAGACTTTTTGGACTCTTGAATGTCACTGCGGAATTTCGTTTTCATTTCCCTCCACTGAACTCTACACTTCTTCAATTCCTGTTTCCGCCATGTTAACTTGGGACTTTTTAGCGATACTCGCTCATTTGTTTATTTAAACTTTTTCGTGTTTTGTCTGACTGAAAGTCAATGAAAAAAGAAATAATAATACTCAAAGCTCAATTTTGTAACACTTCAGTGTGAAACGTGTCTTGTAAGTTGATTTTGCAAGGTGACACGTTCGCAAAGTCTTTGATAGCTTTAGAAAAAGTTTCACTTGACTGCTGTGCTGAAAGGACGAGAAAGTGACAACACTTTCCTTTCCACAAATAATTGTAATGGTTTTAAGGAGTTTTTGTCTTCATACACGTGTTACTTAACTACATATGAACTCAAAAGTTTCATGTAACAGTTGAAATTTTCGTATCTTGTGGCCGATAATGTTGTGATATTGTCTGGAAATCTTCCCTAATTCTCATCAACTATTAGATAACATTTATGTATCACCTACAAATGAGCATAATTGCCGTAAATGTAGTTATCCTTTTTCATTTTACGGGAACGGCTTTAAGGAATTACGCCAAAAGAAACAGGGAAAATAGATGTTCCATGATACACGACGACACACAAGGGATCTATCAAGCAAATAACTCCAACATTTCCATTCCCGTAAATAAACGACCCGAACACTCACACATAATGCCATTTCAAGGATAAAGCTTTATATCCTTTTAATATTTAAGAAACATGAAGCCAGATCCTAGTAGACATATTCATAACCACCACATACAGGGTTTTGGTACACCATCAATTTGCTAATAGAAAAACACAAGAGTAGGATATAAAAGGGTTTACGTGCCGGTTTTAGACAATTTTATCGAAATACGATCAGTATTTAATAGAATATTATTTGCCTTATCCTGAAAGAGCTTGTGGTATATTCTCGCATACTTGTACCCTCTGAATATGTAACGAGTATCGTTTGTTTTCAGTATCTTGACATGGGACTAAATAACATCGTCTTATCCAAACCCTTTTCTTCGTGATAACACTTTAAACGACATGACATTCACATTGGATAATGAGCTAAATTTGTTTTTAAATTTACGTTATCGATTTGATTGTTGAGTTTGAATGAGTTTTGAGTTAAATTTTCATTTGCAAACATTATTGATTTAATTTTTAGTTGAATTAAGGTAATTTCCTCGAAGAAAAACAAAATAACTTAAATAGTTTCAACATGATTAAATCGCTCTCATGCAAGAAAATTGTTTTAAAATTTACATCATCTCTTACATTGTTTTGAACAGTGTTTAAAGTGAAATTTTCAAACTATGTGAATTTGATTTTTAGGAAAATTTAAGTAAAAACCATTAAAACTTCGATTTACTTCATTTCGTTTTATATCATTTTAATGATCTTTTATTGGTGTCAAACTAGGACATGAGCTAAATTCATTTTCCACTAAACAATTTAAGCTAAATTTTAATTTTCACAGTTTATTTATTCAAGTTGCGGAAAGATCAAGTTATTTTTAAAACCAAGTTCAATAGTCATATGCGTCGCTTCCATTTTTTGCCCTTTCAACAGTCTTAACAATAACAAAAGGTCTGTTCTCGTACACCTTGAGTTTGATAGAGTTTACTCGGCTTTAAATGAGTAATTTGGGAGGATTTTTCTAAGTTCTCTCTCGTTTCTCAAATAGTACTAAAACGCATTTGAGTAACCTCGAGCTACTTCATCAACGAACATAAACAAATTTGACATTTGATAGTAATGTGGTTTTCGACTGGTAATTACAGATTGATTTAAAAATTGATTTAAAAATTGATCTTTTTAACCAGTTTTGAACATGCTAACGTCAAAATGTAAGAACTTCTTTGTGTGAGTGAAGCGTCACTTTTATTCGAAAATTATTTATATTTATTTATTGAAAATTATTTGTTATTCACTTAATTTAATTTAATTAAAATTTCCTACTTGATATTATAATTAATATTTTCTATAAAAAAAATTCTAATAAATTCTCAAGCGCAAAACTGTTTTTGACAACACAATTTTGACAAATGTCAAATAACAGTTTTGTGCATGTATTTGTAAATCTGAAAATAAATCCAGATCTGGAAAAATTGATCTAGATCAAAAAATAAATCAATTTTTCTGCCCAGTCGAACATTATTTTTTGATCTAGATCAAAAAAATTGATTTAAAAATTGATTTTTGTGCCCAGTCGAAAACCACATAAGTTCTGATTTGTGGTATTAAAGTGTTATCAAGCCATTCTCCTTTATTAATTATTAAATAAAATGGAATTATTAAGTGAATACTCTATGGTGGATACCATCAATGTTTTTCAGCTTTTCAGCAGTACTCGATCGAACCATTCGATAACTCCACGAAGCATTTTATAAATAATCGAAAATAAGACTTTAAAACTTCTATTGTATTTTCACACTTTTCACAATTTCACAACTTCTCAAATTTCTAACGACTGTTACATGCACCTGTCAAATGAACAGGTTTTTACACTAGACACACATTTTTACTAGTTATTCGAGCAAATATCTCGATTTCCCCTCGGTTACTTTTCGTTAAATTCTCTCAATTTTTTGAACAAGGACGCTAATTTCGTTTCATTAATATTATTGCAATATGTTCCGAGCTGTATGTGAACAGACCAAATATGTTGAAATTCTTTGGCATGTATTCTCACGGACAAGTAAATAAATCCTTTGCTCGATAAATAAATACTCGAAGTATAAATTACCACTAGTGGTTGAGAAGTCCCGGCTACTTCCCAAACTCTCTCTTTTCTTCACATGATATGTCAGCGTTCCGCATGTAGTTTTCGAGATATTTCCACTGCTCAACTTACCCCTATGCTGAACTTGCTCCGCTCTACCCTGTTAGTATGACGTTTTTGAAAAAATTTTGAACACAAATTTAAATTCTGAAATTTCATGAAATAAATTTTTCTAGAAATTAAAATAATTTTTCCGGAAAATATTACGGAAAACGACAAAAGCTCTCCACCGACACTAACCAATTCTTAGTTCGTTCTCCACATTAAACAACAGAAATTGAAACCCAAGAGGTCCAAGCATTTGATAGGAATTTTTATTTACTGTCTCGTTGATTAACTATTAATTTAACTAATTATTTAATAATAAAGAGCAAAATAAACACATTTTAATTAATACACATTTTTAATTAATTTTTTATGTGATTCGTTTGACATGTCCGGCTTTTGACTATTTCAAGTGCAGTGAAAATTGAAAATTAATGAAGCAAACAAGTCAAAGTAAAAGTAAACTTTTAATTTTTAACTTATCAACACGATTGATTAAAATCCTTAATTAGATGTTTGTGAATGAAAAAAATATATAAAACGTATGTCCTTTCATGTGAATATCCAATCTAATATTTCTGTAAATCTAATTTTTCGATTTGCCATTACATTCGTGTGAGTGTATTAAACATTTTTATGAGTAGTCTTCAGGATTGTCACTGAAACCATTGCTCGTATATAAAGTCATAAACTTGGAAGTTTACTTATACTTTGACATCCTGGAGACAGGACATTTCAGTGGAGTCAAACATAAAAAAATGAAATGAAATACTCTATGTTTGAGATGATGTGCTACTAAAAAGGATATTTGGATATGAAATAATTTATACGCGCTTATCTTGATTACTTGTCTTGGACATACACATTCCATAACTGCCATACGAAACGAGGATATGTTATATAATATTTACACAAAAATATGATCTGAGATAGGGTTCGAATAATGTTCTGTAGACTGAAGAATTTATCAACAAGGATATTGTTGAGTCGTTGAATGTGGTATTTTCATTTTTGCTCGAATAGTCCTTTATGCAAACATCAGTTTGTGGGGCACCATCCTCAATGGGGGGAAATTGTAAATCTTTTAAAAATGATAGGAACCTGCGATAAGGGAAATTGAAGTCTTACCAGAAAACTGTCATGACAGATTTACGCGACACTTTTGAATTTGCGAAATATGAAATGTTTACAAAATGTAAATTGAATTTTTTCTTCCAGGATAACATAAAAACAAATTATCTTTTTTTTTTAATATATTTTCTCAGGACATTTTGATGGTTGTTGATAGTAAAAATCTTATGAAACGTTCATAACATGTTTAGTAGTGTATTCATGAATTTTTCCAGTTTATTACAAGACAATATCTGTATAGAACGACTCGCATAGTAAAAAGACATCACAAATTGACTTTTCTATTTTATTTCCAGTGTTGACTGCACTGTTAGATTTTATAACATTAACATTAAAATGTTTCTGAATTTACATCGTTTTATAATTTCTTCATACACTGATTGGAATACACACTAGTGGATTCAATTCTCATTATTACAACATAACTTACTGTTGTTATGTTTTGAGTTTTTCCTTTAAACAGTGCGTGTCTCAAAGAAGCATATTTCGTTTGAAATTTTTGAGAAGCGGCAACACTAGAATGTCCCGTTATCTCAACGAGACAATTTGGGAATGCCTTCTTATTCCTATTCACTTTTTACTAATTTTGATATATGTAGTTACTAATTTTTTGTTTTCCTGCATTTTATGTGTTTGAATTTTGAAATGACTAGTTGAATTAAGTTAGATTAAATAATATCTACTGTTAGGTTCATATGAAATATGTACAATCATAATGGATAAATTTATAATTTGTTTTCAAAAGTGTCCAGAATTAATTCCACTAGTGTAATTATTTATGTGATAAATTTAACGAAAATCGTGAAAATCAACTCGAAAATGTGTTTAATTTGAGAAAAGGTTTAAATTTCCTTATAGGTACTCGTAGCAGCTAGGTAAGCAACATATATATTATATGTATTGCAGTTGACATAAATGAAAACGAAACAGAAAAAAGGATGAAAACTTAAAAAAGCATCACAGACCAAAGTTTTCCTTAAAATGTCTTAATTATCCACTCGCCAGGAATTACTACTAATTAGGGAAGGGAATGTTCCTCGTTGGTTGGTATAAAAATTTCTTTGTTGATCCTGTTTCTCTTCTTCAGAATAAGAAGGTATGGCGATTTTTACCTCGTCCTCAGCATTTAAGTGGATACTTCAAGTCAAGATGGTATCCTTTCACATTGTAATGATTCGTTTTGTCAACACATTTTTAACCACCAGAAGGTTTCGAAGGGTTTGGGGTGTTTGTCATTCGTTTTTATGTTAGTAACTGTCGATTCCCACACTCATTCACATAAAATTAATTACGAAATCCGTTGTATGTGGTTGCCTGTAGGATTTAGTTTTAGTTGTGTGAATGACGGTATGTCTAAAAGGCCACAACGACATAGAGAGATGGAATGATAGCAACAAAATCGAGTGATAACGAGATTGCTATGATGCACTTGTGGTGGTTTGGTGACTACCAGCAAAGGCAATGAATATTCTAGAGGGTATAAAGAGCTTCAGACATTTTTCCTAATTAAAATACAGAATACCCGACAGAGAGAATACTTTTGCATGAAGTAATGAGGAAAAATGGTAACCATACCGGAATGGAATATTATCATTCCTCGCCATCCAGACAGGGACGAAGCGATAAAATCACGACGTTAAACATTGAAATGAAACTTGTGCTTGGAACAAGTCATCCTTGGAAAGGTAGCCCCATGAAGAAACATAAAATAAAGCTCGGTATATAGAGTGCACGAGGAACAACAGTCTGATGGTAACAATGAACGGATACAGTTACAGTGTAAAGTGAATCCAGGTGATACTATTGTAAATCACCATCCCTGTTTATGCTCATCATATTTCGCAGACATGATCTTGCATAAAAAGGCATATTTTTGTCATACAAAGATGTGTGATTTACGCTCACCAAAATTTAAATATGTTCGTGAAATTGAATTTAAAAAGTCAACTCAAGAAAATTTGTACCCCATATGAATATCTTTTCGTCCCGAACACAAAGAGAAACGCTTCATTGCAATTTGAAAAGGACATTTCCTTCAGGGTATGTAAAAACTCACTCACATCATAAATTTCATAGAAATATGTCGACAAAGTATTGTTTTCTGTATATTGGTACTCGTATGCAATTACACAGTCCTTGACAGGGAAATATTCCAGGAGAAAGAAGTATTCTGAAAAGTGGTTGTAAAAGACCAGACTGTAGCTCGAAGTAAAATATTGGCAAACAGGGACAACTCAAGCCATAACCAGAACCAGCACAGAGTCGTCGGTCATGCACCAGCATTTATCCTGTAGGAAAGTTAAGAGTCTAAACAATATCCTAATAGCGAAAGAATGGAAAAAATGAATGAATCAAACAAGGCAAAACGATTAAATACAATCGCAAAATCGTTAACGTACCTCCGAGATGGATAATAATAGCCTTTCTAGAAGTAAAGTATAGCCGACCCATTCTCATCTGGTAAAGCAAAGGGGAAACCTACCAACGAAAGGATTTCATGTAAAAAGGGATGGCAAATCCTTAAGCACTAGCAACCAAATTGTAATACTTCGTCCTGGTTTAATGTACTACAATCTACTACCATGCTGTTATAGACTGACACCACCACCAGTCCCATATACCACCACCATCATGATCCGCATCATCATCGTCCCTCGACAACGGAGCTAGGATATACAATACTTGATTTGGTTTGGAAGGCCCAACTTGTAGAAAATTGTGTGCACTGGCAAAAGGATACAAGAAGAAATGCAAAGGCAACTTTTACCGTAGAAAACACGAATGTAGAAAATGGGTAAAAAAGCAAAAATATCTAAAAGAAACTGTGTAGTAAGGCTTCCTATAGAGGATAATTGCTACCCCAAAAGTACTTCTATGTATAATTTTATACAATCAATGAAACGTTTTATTTGTTCCGTTCCTGTGTATCCTGTAGCTGGAATGGCAGCAGTGGCATCAACATCAACCAAAGGAATCCTTTTTTCTTCTCAGTATTTCTAGTTTCATTTCTCTATTTTCCAAGTTCGTCCTCGAGGATGTATAGATGAAAGTCCAATTTATGGAAATCTTTCTTTTTGTAGTGCAAATCTTTTATCTGATGTTGTCCTGATAGACAGACGTGATAGCCCAGAAAGTCATGGACGGTATCGGTTTCAATGCACTATTTTATTTTCCTTTTTCTTCTTTGAATTAAATTTACTTTATTGAAAACGTTTTTCTTCTTCTTGAAATGAGACTTTATTGAATATTTATCCCTGTGTAATTTTATTCATCCTTTTCTAATAAACTCTACGTCGACGATTTAAGGACAATTCTTCAATTCTTGAATTCAACTCACCTTTCCATTTGACTTTTAAGTGCTTAACCTTGCAAGGGCAACGTTAACTTTTCAAGTCACATCATCCTCACCCTACAGGAAGCACGTTGTTGTAGCGACTTAAAAAGCTTAATTATATAAGCTAAACTGAAAGTATATATGTATGTATGTATGCGCGTTAATAATTCTAATTATTGTACAAATCCTTTACCTCAGTAAACCCTCAACTCTCAATATCAACCAAAGGAATGACTGATAAGCCTCACGTTATTAAGAATATTAACAATAACAACATTTAATAAACAAGAAACCTAATTTATGTACCGCGAAGAGTAAAATTGTGCTTTTGTTCTCTGAAGGAGCGTTAAAGAACAAACACGAAATGAGAGTAAGCTTTCTGTTTGCTAGTTTGAAATTGACGAGTGTCCCTCACAAAACCTGTTACAAAAACAAATCGAACTAATTCGAGTCACATCTTATTGACACTATAGTTATCGTACAGTTCCAATGCCAGTCTGGAGTGGAGTGTGTTTTTACTCAATCCGTCTTTCCTTCACAACGGCAGAGTAGATTGTTTTCAAATTACATATGATTACAGTCGAAGTTCTCTAACTTGAAATTCCGTTTCCTCTAACTTGAAATTTTTCTTAAGAAACTGACGCTCCCTTCAAATTTTCATACGTACTTTAGGTCTTTCTTTAACTCGAAGTATTTTCAGTGGCAACAGCGATTTCAAGTTAGAGGACTTTGACTGTATTTAATAAATGCGCTTTTAAAATGATGATGTGATGATTGGAGAATGTTATTTTACTTTATTAGGAGCTACGATACGTTTGTTTAAATGAAAAGTTATTTCGAAATTCTTGCATTCACTTTTATTTCTTTGAATTTTGAAAATTTTTACTTGTATTCATCAAATTTTCTTTTCTCTCATTTTAGCTGTTATATCCTCCGAAGTGTTCGATTCACATTCACGTGGTCCAGGATTTGTTATGGAGCCACCTCCGCGATTAGAATTTTCGAATTCATCAGGTGGCTGGTTGGATTGTTCAGCGTCGGGTAGTCCACAACCGTCAATAGATTGGCTATCAGTAGATGGAACATCAGTTGGAGATGTTGGTGGTGTCAGAAGGGTGCTACGCAATGGAACACTTGTTCTGTTACCCTTTCCAGCAGCAGCTTACCGTCAGGACATCCACAATACGATATATCGATGTGTTGCATCGAATACTGTGGGACGCGTTATATCTCGAGATGTACAAGTTCGGGCAGGTAAGTTTAAATTTCCAACCAATTTGCCATGGAAATGAGACCCTAATTTTTGATAGAAATTCCGTCACACAAATTAAGACGTCCCATTTGAGGTCTTGATGGCAATAAACTTTTCCACTAAATTAAATTTTTCCCACAAAAAATATGCGCAATTTGTCAGAACTTTATTGACTTTGATCGACATTTGTAAATTGCTTTGGCAATTTCATTAGAATTTTCATCGAATTAGATTTATTAGGACTTAAGGATTTCATCAACTGGTTTGGTAGTCTCAGAACACCACTTAATGAGATTCTTGGAATTTTTCTCAAACGTTAGGCTCTTCCAAACTTCTCAGGAATATGACAAGAACAATTTCGATTATGTGAATTCCAGATTGATGAAATTCGGGTCGTACGTGGGTTAATGACGAAAGTTTTACCCGAAAGTATTTCCCTTCAATTAGTATTGGAATGGTTGTTTGGAAGACTTCTAGTGAATGTTGACCAAATAATTCAATAACATTTTCCTTAAAAATCCAGCAACAGGACCGTCTTCTCTTTAAGTTATTTCATACAGGATTTGTCTCGTATTTAGCTGATTCCTCCCTGATTCAAGAACATTTTTTTCATGAAAACAGCAACAGGACCATGTTCTCTTTAAGTTGTTTCATAAAGGATCCTTTTCCTTTTCATCTTGTCAATCTGAAACACTATTAAAGCGTCCAACGTAAAATTTCCGTTGAAAAAGATGGAAGTTTTCAAATCTGTAGATGCACATATGAACATTTTATCCTGAATGTCCTGGAGGAAAAGAAAAACTAATTTTTCAGTTTGCAAATAAAAAAAAAATGTATACCAATCCTTGTTACTGTTGTTCATCAAAGTTTGTAGATGTGTTTGTTCATCAAAAATCCACACACATGAACATAAATTATACTACACACTTTTGTCGATAAGTTTTTCCACGCCTTTATGCTATCCAATCCTACGTGCCGGCGCTTTTTCTACTACGTGCACTACAAAACTAAATGCCGGCAATATGCTTTTTTCCATCTTGTTCGTGTGTGTAAGTGCAAGGAAAACCTAGAATGTCCTAGTTTCCACGCGCACGATTTCAGAAACTGCACACGAAAATTAATAAAAATTCTCGTAAAAAAATGCATCCACTTTGCATGAAGGATAAAAATGTCAATGATTGTGTTTTGTTTCAGCATTTGGTTTTCTAATGAAACGAAAGAAATTTCTCTAGAAATTTTACTTAAAAAGGAAGCCAGGATCCTATTTACTGAATTTGGCGCTTAAATAAATTTGAAGGATTTTAGTTGCTGTCCTGGAGATCATTATAAAATATTATTTATTCTTGAAGTAAATCTTAACCACATGCCTAAAGTCCTAAACTGTTCTCAAAATCATTAAAAGGACTCAACCTGGTTTCATCGAAATGCACATATGCACCTCACCACAACATATAGTGTAATCATTATCTCATCTTTATTAGCTGTGACAACAAAAGCCCACAAAAAATGTTCCCATTCGTTTCACTTTAATAATTTAAATATTTTTCACCGTATTATTCGTGTCTTGCTTCCAGGACATTTCCAGAAAATGTTTTATGTCAATATAAAAAAATCGAAGTTGTCCTGAATGTTATTAGAAATGAAGGACTCCTTTCATGGTTTCCCCCTGATGAAGTGTCACTTGAGTCAACATTTTCCAGATGACACAAATCAAACACACACCCCACACAATTGACACAAGGATGAATTTTCGAATGTACTTTTTGAGAATATGTCCTTCGTCAAATTATTCTGTTCGTGATATCGACACAGAACCGGAAGTAAAAGTTTCATGATTTTCATGGTATTGATGACTGCGGAAAAAATGTTGTTCATGAAGCAAGGATGTTTTGTCCTTTATCAAATCATTCCTGAAAATAATAACAAGTTGATTAGAAATATTTTTTTTTAAATTAATCGATTTTTTTTATTTTTGTATCCTTGCAGTTGTAGCACAAGCATACAAAGTGGACGTGGAAGTGCTAGGAGCATCAAGAGGATGTACAGCCATACTAAGATGTGTAGTACCAACTTTTGTAAAGGAATTAGTTCGAGTAGTCTCATGGGTTCAAGAGCCTGCATTTTACATATATCCATCGTTGCAAGGAGGTATGTTGTATTTGTGTTTACTGTCACTAACACTACGAACAAGAACATTAGTAAAATGAGGCCAGTTTCAGTGTTAACCTCATCAATTACATAATGCAATAGAGATTATCAACCCCATAGAGGGTACACAGATTTTCCACATTCTGAATGTAGATGGACTATAAGGATGCATCCTTGTTTCAAGTCCTAGACCACATTTTGCAATTAATCCAAAAGGACGTAAATATCTCCAAGATAAATTATCGTATACTTGAGATAAGTGGGGATTCATCCAGTTCAAAGGTCATTTATGCACTTCGTGGTTTATCCTTGTTTTGCAGAACAACTAGGTATCATGTGCTTGACTAAAATGCTTCGGACAAATTAATTTATAAGTGGTAAACTTATCTTCATCTAACAAATATGGTTACTAAACATGACCCACCAACCACCAAATTACCTGCTCCTAGATAGACTCAATTCTTACTTTAGGAAGTTTTTCCAAATATCGCTAATCCAACTCTAAGATCCTTGCTTAAATATTAACACAAATTCAGAAGAAAACTCTCCGTTGTGATTACAGGATCACTGTAATCCTTCTGAAAAGCTCAAACAGGAAATGACTACAAAGCTCAAACAGGAAATGACTACAGGATCCTTTCATGCTTCTGGTAATTGCAAACCTTTCAGGATCAATCTCAGACTACAAGCAAATCCTATTTCTCTCTTTGCACCTAGTTCCCTACTGTAAGATGAGTTTAAAAATTTCATGGATATAAAATGAACCACGCAAGGATTCTTCCCAACACATGAAGATCTCCTGGATAAACCGAACGTCAAGATCCTGACTGATATATGAATCTGAAAGTCTCCAGGATTCTGTTAACTTTAATTACTTTGATACCAACTCAAATATGAAGCAAATCACTTAAGGATCATTTGAGGCTACACCCTTTATCCCTGGGCATTTTTCATTAGTGGAATCCATTAAAATGGCGAACATTTGAACACGCAGTCCATAAATTGGTCGATTTCGTGCAAATTTTCAACGTACAATAAAACATTTCGTTATTCCATCCAGATGGGACAATAAATTGGAAATGGCGTATATTGTCTCATAATAATTCGCGTTCACAAAAAAGGATGAAATGTGTGTTTCATTCAGGAAGTTGGTACGATGCAAAGGACTGCGATGGTCCTTTTGTTACGTGTCTCGATGCCCCAAAAGGGTTTTTTCGTTTGATATATATTGTATCCTTTTGAAAACTGTTTATGGCAAAAATTTAATGTATTGAAACTGCATCTGATACGACACTCCTCTGGCCCATTCAATTATGGCCGAAAATGTTATGGGAATTCGAGGAATGCTGCTGATCCTGTTTGATTATTTTGATTCACATGACAATTTAATTTTATATATTCGAAACGTGACATACCCATAGATGTCCTTGTCACAAATCATTGCAACAACAGAACGAGTAAAACATCCTTCATGATATAAAAACAAAAATGAAAGCAATCCTTGCATATACCCCATTCGGTTATAACTTCAAGGATTGCATGTCAAGTGCAGTTTATTTTGTAGTTTATTGTTTAGACTTTTCAAAATAAAACCTCAATTCCATAAGGACAGGCAATAGTCCTCGACCTTTTTGCGAGGGAATAAAAACTCATATCCGCCATTGTTGGAGTACAACAATTGAAAATTGTATTTTATATACTATTTTTATTTTACATTCTCTTTCCGAAGACTTCCCGGACTCATTCGTGACTCAAATTTCGTCTTCCATTTTGTTTTTGACGTTACTCAGGACAACAATCGGACCTAATTGCGTTTTGCCTCCTTCAGCTGAGAGGCTTCCTTCAATTGACATCATTTTTACTAATCCTGCGGTTTGTTCCGTGCCTTACAAAGGGTTAACCTCCATGTTGGATGTTGAATGCTTCATGGATCGCGACTCAGAAAAAAGATATCCCATCAGTTGCGTTCATGACCCGTGGAAGACATGAGAACTTACAAATGTCCTTGATTCCAGTCACTTGTGAGTTATAAAGATGTCCTGCTGTGACTTCAAGGATTCCCCAAATACAAAAGTATAAAACAACGCGATTGGAATGGAATCCTTCAACGTATCCCCATAAATTTAATTTAAACCGCTTCGGTCTGAAGACGCCATTTTATTTTTTCGTGTTTCTGAATTTTTCTTCAACAAATTCGTTTCAAAGACAAACTGTTTTAATTTGTCACCGACTTAAGGACATCCAAGACTGATTTATGTGTGTATATGTTTTATTACACGTTTATTGCTTTAAGGATATCACCAAGTTTAATGTCCTTTCCGCCAGACAGTATCAAATGACAAACAGTAACATTCATTCACGTCCACACGGTGTCATCGGTTTTCTAGCTCTTGAAAACCTTTAAAACATGATTCCTTTTATTTCCAGATGGTAAATTCCACTTACTGCCCACTGGGGAACTGCTGATCCACAATTTGGAGTACAATGACAGATTTCCAACTTATCGGTGTCGAACAATGCATCGCTTGACACGACAGGTTGTCGTTAGTATCTCGGCCAAAGTTAGGATAAATGGTATGTCCTTAACAACGTTTCTTTGATATTTTCCTAATCCTTCTGTACGTTTTCAGAAAACCGAGGAATTGTCTCACCGAGCATTGTCGAGCACACAGCTCACGTATCAGTTGCACAGGACGAAGGAGCTGTTTTGTTATGTGTCGCACAAGGATGTCCGTCTCCAGAGTACAGGTTAGTTTCGCCCAAAAGATGAAAATTTCAGATCTGGGCTCTTAAAATTCAAAAGAATTTGTTTCTTGAATGACATCATCGACAAGATCTAAGAAAATGTTTTAAGAAAAAAAGGATATTTATCACTTCGTCAATCACGAAAGGATAAAAATTTGAAATGAATTGCAACTGTGTTGGTGTTATGGAAGATTTCAGATAAAATGTCTGTCAAATCCATGTGAGTGCATAAAAGCTAGAGAAGCTCCGGGTTCTTTTTTTCTTCCTCTTCTTCTTTATCACATACAGATGTATCTCCAACCATTAAAGCTGGTTAAAGAACGTAGCAGAGCAATAACCTCGTCGAAAAGAGATTTGCAAGAGAGATAAACAAAATACGAAACAGAGAAATGAAGGAAAAAATATAGAAAAGGACAAAATTTCCTGCTAACGGAGCAGGATTCTGCAAATGCATTCATGAGGGTGTCTGCAAACATCATGTTCAACTTTTAAAACGACAAATGAGAGCAAATTGAAAATCGTCCATTGCTCAACACAACATAGCCCTCATGTTACTCTTTGCATGTGAAAGAGCATTATGGGGACGAATGAATTGGAGTAGGAGGTGGAGGTGTCCTTTACGTGCATGTGCATAAATTTTGCTTCATTTCAACGATATACGTAGCTAAGAATAGGGAAGAGATTTTATCAGATTTCTCAGTTTTCATCATCTTGTTGCTATCCTCCATTTTGTCGTCAATCCCCAACCAACACACAGTAATCCCTAACCTCCTTTACTTAATCCAGATGAAGGCGACACTCGTCTCTTTGTAGGCCATCCTGAGTTTCTAATTTAGGACTCAACGTATTCGCTTCAATTTTGTAGGAAACAGAATAGGAATAACCATACAAGATACGTTTCCCCTCTAAGGCTCACATCGTGTGCTTAATTTTTGAGCCATCATAGAATCCATAGCTTGAAAAATCTGAGAAATCCTGAAATCGGATCTAGAATATTCATCTAGTGGTTATATCCTTCTTAGAGTCCTTCAAAACACTCGATTTTTGAATTCGAAATAACATTTTTAGGCTACTGAAAGTTTACAAATTTGGATATCGAATGAATCCTTGATTTCCTTTAAATTTGATATAAATTAAATGAAATTCTTTTAAGGTGGTACACCCACAACGGAGCAGAGCCAACGCCAGTTCTGAGTGGTCCAAGGATCCGTCTCCTGGGGCCAGTGTTAGCAATAGAAGCAGTGACAGGTGAAGATTCAGGAGCGTACAAGTGTTCAGCAGGGAATAGTGGCGGCGAAGCGAGTGCAGAATTAAGGTTGAATGTGGCAACACCAGTCCAAGTAGAGATTTCTCCAAATGTCCTTAGTGTTCACATGGGAGGAACGGCTGAATTTCGGTGTTTAGTTACTAGCAATGGTTCACCAATGCATCCGCAGCACATGGCATGGTACAAAGATGGCCGCCAATTGCCCAGTTCAGGACGAATGGGAGACACACTACTAGTAACCGGAGTAAGTCGAGAAGATAAAGGAATGTACCAGTGTGTAGTAAGACGACCCGAAGGTGACACATTCCAAGCATCAGCCGAACTACAACTAGGAGGTAAATTCTTTTTCCTATGTATTAAAATATGAAAAATGATCTTTTATATAAGATATACTACTACAATAACAAATAGAAACCTGACAATAAAAAATTGTTGTTGAAAAATGAAAAATGCTACCGAGCAATTTATTCGAAATCCCCAAATAATAAGTACTGTCAGTTCAAATAATTTTTTCATTTGTCATATTTCGCTGTGTATTCGAATGGGTTGACTCCACATTATATATACACACATATACACTTATATGTATGCATAAATACGGCTCATATTTCCTGGAAGCTACAAGGAAGATTATAACGAACACACATACAAGGACAAACCCGTCGTGAAGAGTCAATTTTACAGAATATATACACAAAAAGGGAATCGTTATATGATTACCCTGAATGCCAGGATCACAGGATATTTTTCCACTTTTTTAACTCGTCTGAAAAGGATTTTATGCAAAAGTCAAATAAAATGGAAAAAGCTCCAAACAGGCTCAGACTGTTTATTCGCACGCTTAGTGCTACAAAAGTGCAGGCATATGATGGAGGCATTACATCCTTTTTCCTCCATCGTCCTTTTTTTCATTCAGTTGTACGCCATTTCAAATATTCATACTTTTGCTTTAAAAAAATTCTCTTCTTTTGTTTGAGCTACCTTGCCAGGACTAATTTAGTTTTTATATATCTCAACATGGTTAGCAATGCAAAGCTTTTGCATATTCTCAACACAAGGATATTAGATCCTGTAAGGGAATTTTCCATATTTGTACAGTTTATTCCCACCAGGTGCGCTTTAAATGCACGGACTAAAAGAATTCTTTGTTGCTAATAAAGTTCTGTTTGAAATATTCAAACCCCTAAGGATAATAAGAGTTTGAAATTTTCTAATAAAGCCGAATGGCTGAAAACATTCTGCCGAGGGAATATCCTTGTCCAGGGAATCCGAAATTCACGACGTCATTATCGTGAAATTAAACTTTGGTCCATTACAAAAGACCCTCTTATGGACAGGGTACTGATCAATCAAGTATCGTTGATCCTTTGAATCAAATTACTTGTTACATATTAACGCTTGCGGATATTACAAACTGACTCTAACAAACTAACGACGCAAATTGCAAGACTCCACAAGGATCAATGAATATGTTAAAAATTTCCAGACGAATTTAACCAAAGGATAAAACAAAAATAAATATTCACAGACGTTTCTTTAACCTCTTTGTGCTATAAACAATAAAAAATATATAGTAGTATAATTGCAAGGACTTTATTTCTTATCCAAAAGGATCACCCTCAGGATATTCGTCTGTTTTGAAAAAGTCCTTTCAATAAAAATGAAACAAAGCTTGTCCATCATTGTATTTTTATCTTTCATCCTGTTTCGCTTAACAAGGAGAATTGCGAGCAGAATATTCCTTAGCAATTAGTGTTTTGAAGGACTCGAACTACTTTTTTCATGTGTATTCTGAATGGGATTTTGATCCTGTAAATCATTAACCATTCACAAAATGCTTCAATCGCGACAACATAAGTTAACACTTTTGAATTTTAAATGGCGGACGTATGTATTTCAAAATGGCGAAGGCCATTTGCAACAGCTATATGTTTGTTCCAAATATCTTCCATACCTTCCAATCAGTTTTCAGGATCAAAAACTACAACTGGCTAACATTGAAGATGTGTCTTCAAAAATTATGGATTTAAAACCATTTTCCAATGTAGCTCCCGGTAAAGCCATCGCTCCAACTAGAAATGTCTCCTGAACTTCCTCACTGTCTTAGTAAAATGCTTATAAAATATAACGTATCTTCCTTGCATTATTGTAATTCAAATTAAGACTCCTTTCGAGCTCGTTCTCCTAAATCGTGCTTCAAAAACCATTTTGAGAAGAGCAGAAAATACAGTCGTGATTCGATTAATTTATCACGCACTACAAAAGAACCTTCTGATGATCCGTGACAATGTACAGTAATACCTAAATGCTACCCTAACTTACGTGAACCCGGAGTTACGCGATTTTCAAATCTCGTCGATTCGTCTTTCGTGTGAGGGTCATACAATTACCGATTATAGACTTACTGCCCCCGCACTATTGTTCAGTTAGTGTACATGTTCGGACTTGGCTCACGGAATCAACACATAGCTACAAATTTCTTTTGTGTTATGTATTTATTTCTTATCCAGGGAAAGCCTGTTTTTTATAACATTCTTATAACCTGACTTACGCGGTTATTCCTCAGTCCCACCTATCACGCAAGTTCGGATTATTACTGTATACCTAAAATTTAATGGATGTTGCATGTTATACGTACCAAGACGTTTTATTATAAAAGAATTCTTTAAAATTGAGTGTACTGCAAAAACTTTCAAAACGTACTAATTGTCCTCAATCTGTTATATAGTTAACAATATCAATAAACTAAACCTAATGTCTTCAAATACAGATGCGCCACCCGTATTGCTATACAGTTTCATTGAACAAACCCTGCAGCCAGGACCTGCGGTTAGTTTGAAATGTTCAGCAGCCGGAAACCCAACACCACAAGTGTCATGGACATTGGATGGATTTCCGCTTCCGTCGAATGGAAGGTAATGTAACTAGACTTAAAACTACAAGTGCATGTAAGTGATGTAATTAACTTTTTTTTGTTGTTGTTCCTGTTAAATTCTACACACAATCATGGCGGATGTAGTTTCAATTTAGTTCTGATGCATATGTGATGCATACTGGATTGTTTATCCTTTCGTAAACCCAGACAGATGTGTACATAGGTACACAAAGAAATGGGAAAAAAATCCAAAATCGTTTTAATTAAATTTCCCTGGATACTAGTTAACGAGGTAATTAAAAATAATGCTGTTTTAACAAGGGCTCATCGTAGGGGTTGCACCATGCACCTACCAGCCCTTAAGAGCTCCAGTCAATTGCAAACCCAGTTTATGTTTGCATTGCAATCCATCCCGAATTTAAGATCACATAAAAAGGATTCAATTCCAGGGAATCATTCTCTACCTTCTTCTTTCTGTATTACCTACACTCGTGCGATTGAAATGGAATGCTACGATTGGTTCCGGGTTGATGTGATTTTGATATGACTATAGAATATACAATATTCTTATGCTTGTATCCTGTACGTTATGTGGATAATAAACTTTAACTGCTAAATAACAAGCTCATTCTAGAAGATCTGACGCTAAATGGAAAATTAGCAAAATATTCTCGAGTTATACGAGTTTCTCGGCTATATAACATAATTCCGCAAGATTAATAACTTCTCCCTTATCCATATCCAGTTGTATATTCACATAACACACACACTCTCTCTTAAAGTACCTACTCTTGAAGCTATTGCTATAAAAAAAGGTCATTTACTTTGGATTTGTAGGCGCAAAATTGTTTCGTAATTAGATTTGTTGTCTACTGTGGAAATGTTGAAATAATTTCGTGTTTATTACAATCCTTTGGTGTGATGGTGATGTTGTTTTAGTTAAGCCAATTCCATGACACCAAACACCATTTTACTACCCTCATTTTACACCCTTTGGCTTGGTTTTTGTTGTTGTTACAATCACTCAAGCGTTACTTGCTATACATTCTCTAGCTCTCTCCACGTAAATGAACGTAAAATCCCTATTTGTATCAATTAGAGTAATTCCAAGGAATCCTATTATGTAATAAAACAACCCTAATTCATGGGGTAGGTCTGGAACCGTTTCAACGACATCTAGACTGTTTTTTCGGAAACTGTGACACTATTAACGCTGGGTTTTGACATTTTCAAATTATGAAATCTTGGTTTCGGAATTTTCATTCACCCGTGGATCCTTATTTTATCAAATCATAACAAAAATTCAAGTCACAAATGAGAAATCTGGATTTTGTTCCTTAGCGACTCGGTCTTGTTGTCATTTAAATTGACACACTATTTTTCCGTATTTCGAATTCACATCAGGTTATTAAATAAGTCATGAGGAAAATACCTTTAAATCTTATATCCTCAAAATGTCTCCGGATCAAACTTTCGCACAAATTGACTCAGAAGTTTGAAAATCTCATTAGAATTCAAATTATTACGAACTTCATGAGTGTTAATCAATAATTATAAATACTTAAAACTTTGTTCAATCCCATCTGCCGTACATAAAAGGAATTGCAATTTAAATGAGGTACAAAATATTAAACTTTGAAATGGTTTTTCCACCAAATTAACTTCTAAAAATAACGCCATCTTGAAATTATTTTCCAAGAACATGAAAATTTCTGCTTTCTTAAAACAACATCTTAAGAGATGATATCAATTATTTAAGAAATGCCAAAATATTTCTTTGATAAATGAATTATTCCACTTGGATTAATCGTTTTAATGAGGGATGGTTTTGATATAGAGGAAAGTCATTATTTCTAAAAATATTTTTTGTGAATTTTCCTCATTGTAAGTGACACCTGTGTTCTTAAGGATTCTAGTAAATTACAACCATAGGTGATTGTGTGTTGCATGCAAAACGCAGGCCTTTCAAGAACTAAAGCTTGCAGTAATTATTTATAAATTTTAAAAATTTTGGCATCCTCTCCTGTTTTGTTTAAAACAGTACATCGTTACGGACTAGATTTGAAAACCTAAAAAATATCTTAATATCTTGAATAAAATGAAAATGATAATCTACATGGTAGAATATAAAGGACATTGTTTGCTGAATAATGATTACATGATTAACATGGGAAAACCCAAATTCACAATAGAACTCAACAAGCAATTGTCAAATTTTCCGGAATGAAACAAGTTTTCGTTTCACGACATGAGTTTTCGTTCCACACAAATGGAAAAAAATGTCTCTACTTTATTCAACGCCATCTGTTAACAATTTGATGAAATACATATATCCGGTCGAATTTGAAAAATTTCGACGTCATTTTCTCATAAGAAACAATTAAAACGAAATCCTAATTGATTGTCCAGCATTTTGTTAACCATACTGACAAGAATTGCTACATGGATTTTATGCAAATTTCCATAGATGTAAAAGAAATTACCATTTTCATGAATATTACAAATTGAAAGTGCATTTTAATTATTTCATTTTCAAAATTGATGAATTTTGCACTGGACAAGCAGTCCTTGACCAGAAGCTTTCCTGAACAAGATGGACAAGTTTTTGTTATTTAAAAACAACTCCACTTTATTCCGTAAAGCTTCAAATTCCATAGAGTCCTATGTGCTGTAGTACTATAAATTTTTTAAAAACTAATTTTTCTTTCGTACTATATTTTTTAACAGATTTATGATCGGCCAGTACGTTACAGTGCATGGGGATGTAATTAGTCACGTCAATATTAGCCATGTTATGGTGGAGGATGGTGGAGAATACTCGTGTATAGCTGAGAACCGAGCAGGGAAGATAGCCCATTCCGCCAGGCTGAATATTTATGGTATGTAATTTAGTTGAAATTTAGGTTGCAGTTTGTTTTAATGTCCTTTTTTGTGCACATTTAACTATAATTCAAGCTTACACAGGACACACTGAATCCAAATGGTGTATCCTTCACATGTCCATGGTTAGCTCTTCTCTATTAGGTTATCTGCAAAGCCACGCATATGTATCCTTTCTCCCAGTCATGCATATGAGACAGTCTGTGTCCATTTATGCAGGTCTGTTGCAAAATACATACTAGACACCTTCGCGATATATAATACAACACCATGATGGTGGTCCTGGTCATGCTGCAAAATGCAGTGCAAGGATATCGAAACCGTAACATTCTGCCAGTGACCTATTAAAAAGTGGATGCAATAATAATGCAAAGAAAGAACCTGAATTTGAAATTTTACCCTTCTCAAAAATGGGCCAAACCCGAAAGAAACGAGTTCGGGGTAAAAATTCTTTGCCATTTTGAAATGTGCCTGACCTTTGTTGTTTAGTTTTTGTTTGTACATATGCGCCATCTACAATGTAGAACCAACAAAAACCGAACCCGGATACGTATTCAAAATCTTGTGTGTCTATCCTTGTAGATTTTTCCGAAGAAAACTCTATTTTGTTACATGTAGGACATCTATGCAAATATCCATTGATTTTCATATGTTCACCATAAAACCTAGTTAACATACATCTACACTAGCATATCCTTCGTCCTGTTCTCTGTAGGTCTTCCATACATTCGGTTGATCCCAAAAGTTACTGCAGTCGCTGGAGAAACATTAAATCTAAAATGTCCTGTGGCCGGATATCCCATCGAGGAGATACATTGGGAACGTAGTGGACGAGAACTCCCTGATGATATTAGACAAAAAGTACAACCAGATGGGTCATTGGTCATAAGCCCAGTTCAGAAGAATGCCGATTCTGGAATATACACATGTTGGGCACGTAACAAACAAGGACATAGCGCTCGTCGTAGTGGAGAGGTCACAGTGATTGGTTAGTATGCGCAATTTTTGTTTTATTAGTTTTCTTCCATTTTTATTAAAAAAATAACATTGAAATTGTTTCTAGAAAAATTTGTTTGTACTTGTGTCAGTGCAAACATGGACAAGGATTCTACCCCGTGGTAGAACCAATTCCACATTTTCATATCTTTAAATTTTTTATCAATTATGCTTATCTTCAACTAAACTTTTTATATTGAATTATATTTCACAAAAATAATTAAATTTTTTACTATTATTATTATTGAAGAAAGCTATTTGATTGAAGCTGTCCGCCACTAGATGGAGTTTGTGCTTGTTGAGGCGAGAAAACACATTTGAAGGTTGATTGTTTTTCCGAACCAGACATTGTGTTTCAAAATTTTCCAAACTTTGTTGTTATATTACCAACAGCTTCATGTTTATCTCACTTTTTTTTTCAAAGCGTCACTATAATAAATGGCAGAGTTACAACTCGTTGTCCATCAATGCTTGTCGTAGATTTTGATCCTCTTTTCCAGCTTTCAGTACATTACTGAAAATTCAACATTTTAGACATATTTGAAAAATTTCTAATTTTGAACATTTCCTTACAACAGTTTTTCAATAAAAATTCCAACTTAAAGCTCACTATCAAGCAAAATTTGTATTCATATCTGTTATTTGAAATTTGATACAGAGTGTTAACGATAACAACTAACCTTTTGAGCTATAGTCCAATAACCTGTGCATTCAAACGATTTACAGAAGCGAGTCTATTCATGTGGTTATATTACAGCATTGAAACTAATTCGAATTTGACTTTAAAATCTTGAAATTTCAAAGCACAATAGAAATACTCACAATTTGCGTAACAAAAGTAAAGTTGAATTTTTTCGATCTTCTAAAGTGTTTTCCATCCTCAACTCGTTCATTTGAGATTTTCACTATTTCAAAGCTAATCTATAACTTTCTTCGATAACAAATAAAGTGTAGGTAATTAATAAATGAAGGAACTGAAAATAATTATGGAATTAAATGCAATTACTACGTGATTTTATAAGTCTATATTTCGAAATTCATGTCTTCCCGCCAGTGATTCTTAAAGTTTAACAAGAAGTTAAAGTTTATACACAATAAATGAAGGATAATAAGAACTGAAAAATTCATATTGAAGTAGGTCAAGAAGGAAAACAAATATTTAATGGGCTATGGGTTTATGTAAATTTGCTTAAGAACGGATTTTCTTAAAGAAATCGTAAAACTTTTCAATGAATAGGACTGAAATAGGGTGTTACAAACTAGGATATAATTGTTTTATATAAAAGAGACAATTTTAAGAACCGTCCTTCAGTTCATCGTCTGTTGAAATACATTGAAATGATGAAATTATTTTAATTAAAGAAATTATCACGAAGTGAACAGTGACTAAAGTTGCACGTAATATGAATTTCCGGCTAGGATTTGAATTTATACATCATCCTTCATTCGATTTATTTTAAATTAATGCTCAGTAAACTTATGAATTTAATAAATTTTATCTTGGAAAATATAAATGACAGGAAAATGTTAAAAATTCATCGTTTTCTACAAATACACACATTTCAAAATATATCCTTATTAATAAATTTAAAAAGCTTCTAATTTCCTAATATTGAATTACATATAATGAGGTATTCCAATTTATAATCAAATAAGTTAACAGGCATTGGACGAATGAATTAATAATTAATTTCTTAAGTTTAGAGTTAGTGTAAAAAATTAACTTTTGTGTTTTTAAGAAGATTTTCGAATTAAGAAAACAGCAATGAAAATAATAATTGAAATAAAAATAAAATAATGTTAATAATGCAATTCCAGTTCCACCAAAATTAAGTCCATTTCAAACATCGGTGCTACAATTAAATACAGGCGATCGTGCATCATTAACATGTTCAGTTGTTAAAGGTGATCTACCTTTACAAATAAGTTGGCGTAAAGATGGCCGTATTATTGATCCATCACAGCATATGTCAGTTAAACAAGTCGATCAATATAATAACATATTAGTTATTGAAAATTTAGGATCTGATCATACTGGAAACTATTCATGTGTCGTCCGTAATTTAGCTGCTGAAGTGGAGAATACCCAAGCGCTATTGGTTAATGGTAACCATGGAAAAATTTCATTTTTAATCTTATTTGAATTAATTTTAATTATTTATTATTTTTCAAAATGCAAGTATTCGTTTTTAGTTTCATTTTACCTATTGATTTTAATCTAGATCTAAGTACAATACTCGTATATAACACAATGAAATTATAAAACATCACAATAACTTCTCATCAACTTCTTTATACTCGTTAGGATATATTTATAATACTTGTATAATTTTACTTTTATAAGTTATTCTTTGAAATAATCTTTCTTTTTTATTTTTTCAAAACTTCTAATAGATTTTACTATGTATTAGTATATAAGATCGTTTGATCATTTGAAATCTTGTATGAGATACTATTAACATAATTATGGTTTCTTTGTTTGATTAGATTTTATTTAACGAATCTTTTCTGTTACTATTATACTAGACAGTGAATGCTGACATATACTATATATCATATAAGATAATGTGCTCTCTATCTCTTTAAGAATTTTGGTTTGTTTTCTGGTTCTTGTATTTGATCAATTCATATGAAAATCTTTATATATATATATATATCTGCTGTACATCTATTAACATTTACCTACTTATATATATTCATATTATTTTGAAAAGTGTTTGTTGGATTTAAATGATAATTTGTTTTTAATATATTATTTTGTTTTTATAGTTGAAAATAAATGACGATCATGTTTTTGAAAACGGATTGACTGACAATTTAAAAGCTGAAAATGATACGAAAGCTTTTATTTAATAGATAATTATAAAGATAATGAAATTATAGTTTGTTTTTTTTTTTTTTATAAATACAATAATTATTATTATTATTTTCTTTTGATGTTATATGTAAATCAATCTAGTTCATTCAACCTTCAACATGAAAAGGCACATGGAAAGGAATATATTTCAGAAAATAGTTTCAAAATGGCGGCGAAATGCAAAGATATCTAAAACGATATAATATTGGATAAGAAATATATGTGATTGTTATTGTTGCTTTTTCTATGATCAATATTTCTCTTTATCTCATATTCCAGTACCTCCTATTATTGAGCCTTTTTCCTTCCAAGATGGACTGGCTGAGGGTATGCGAACGCGTACTGTATGTGGTGTATCTAGGGGTGATCCTCCATTAACATTACGTTGGCTCAAGGATGGTGAGCCATTGCCCTTACTATTGGGGGCAAATGTCACATTATTAGATCAATATTCCTCACTCCTTAGTATTCCCTCTTTGTCTGCAACACACTCCGGTGACTATACATGTGTGGCGAGTAATCCTGCGTCTGAAACTAAATATACAGCTTCTCTACAGGTTAAAGGTATAGTATAAACAGAAAAACATACCAATGACGGAAAAAACAAAACACACACACTCTACGTTAAGCATATATTTATTATATAAAAGCTTAAAAAAATCAAAAACGTATAACACTTTACTTTTATGCAATAACTTTGTTCATGTTTTTTGTTTCTTATTAATACTTTCATTTCCATAAATGTAAATCTCCTCACACAAACCACTTATATAAAACAAACCTTTTACTAACTGTCCCAACTTCTAGCAATATCCGAACAGTTATCAAATTCCCTCTTTTGAATATCCTTTTAATATAATTATTGTTTCTTGTCATAATTCCTCCACTTTTAATTTTTGTAACTTTCAAACTACACTATACATATACCTATATAACTTTATATAATATAATACCATCCGCGAGTTGCGTTCACATGTGTCTTCCCCTCCCAGTTGCTTTGGCACGCAGTGGGTTTGCGGCAGATCACCAGGTAACCATATTGCACCGTGTTTGAAATATTGTTTTATAAAAAAAATGTTTTTTATTTTATTTATTGTAAATTCTTGATTTTTATTTAAAAGAAAACTTTTTAAGAATAATAACTATTTCTGTTTTCCAGACTAACGCACACATACATCTTTGTTTCGACAACAACTTGTTGCTTGCTTCGATGCGGGTGATCGAGGTTTGCAACTTTTTTCGTTTCTCTTTTTGTATCGTTACCTCGTCAATTAGTATTGAAATGAAACTTCTTTTTATCGCGGAAATATTTTATCGGGAGCAGGATTTTACTGCTTCACGGATTTCAGTCCATATTGAATTTTGTCACTTATTTTGTTTATTTAGAAAATCATTCTCAAAGAAAATTTTTACTGAATGAATAAGGATTCTTTATATTTCTTATATCCTTTAAAATCTGTGTACTCTTCATTTATAAACCAATTTTCTTGTAAAGTGTTTTACATACCTATTTAAACAAATATCTTCCTTGAGGTAAACGATACAAGAATAAGTAAGTAACAAGTTGATGTTTATGTGTGTGGACGGAAAAATTTTTAAACTTTTAAATTTTTTCTTATTTGAAAATAAATAATTTTAACTTGAGTTATATTTAATATATCAAATTGATTAATTTATGTGTTGTTGATTTAAAAATTAAATTATATTTTTGTATTCTTTTTGTGCACAGTAGGTAGTGTTCGCATGTGTAGCTTATTGTAATGAAGTAACTTATATATGACAGCATGTTTTATTGATTATTTTGAAGTTTGGCAAGATTGTCTGTGAAATGAAATAATTAAAATTTAATTTACATATATGTGTGTTTGTGTGCTAAAGGCCGGAGTAGAAAAAATATGATAAACTTTGTAAAAAGTTTAAACAAAAATGACAGAAAATGTAATAAAACTTCTCGCCTTTGCAAAATAATGTGTGTGTGCGCTGCAAAAACTATTCACTATAAAAAACAACAAATATTTTCCACCCAGCTTTTGAATAATTTTTGCTAATATATGATCTTTTATGTGATATTCATCTATAACCTCATATCCACAACTAAGAGAGATTTCCAAAAGGCTTGTACCATGAAAAGTTTTTTTGTTTCAAAACTTAACAATCCCCAGAAATGCTTCCATCCACAAATGCAAATAATATATGTATAACCATTATATGAATAACTCTATATCCACTTAACTGCTATTACATCCATGTAAAGGTATATCGCAAACATCTGCTTGAAACTGCCCTCACCGAATCCACAAACTTTCATTGACTTCCACTATGTTTTATTTGACAAACGTAATAACCTATATATTATTAATAATAAAACAATTATTGTACAATCATGATATGAAAATTTATATATATAAGAGCTTTCGCAATTCCCCGCCAGTATATTTGAGTAATGTTTGAAGATATGCTACTAAGTTTTATAGTATTTCTTTTACATAGATATTATTCAATCTTCTTCTTTAATTATTATTTTAATTTTTGCTAATAATACACGTATACCATATTAACAAGAAAAGCTTGCTTTTAATACAAATTTTTTGTTTTTACTAAGACCATCAAATCATTTTCATAACATAATCAATATTATTTTATTTATAAACAATTTACATACTTAATATAAACATAAATAAACTTTATGTTCAATATAATTAAATATATATTTTCAAAATTTTTATTTCAATATTTTTAATTATATTTATAAAATATACAAGAAAACAAAACGTTTGGCCCATCGTAGACCCACGGCGTGGTGTGCAAGTATTGACAAATCAAAAAGCTTTGAAGTGATACAATTGTATAAAATATGTTGCTTTATTAAATACCTTGTAAAAATGCTTTGGCTTAAACAAATCCACGAATTAAATATCCGATATCCCATACAAAGTAATATGTGCTTCAATAACTCGTATATGATATAGGCAACACGTGTATTAGATTATTACAAAATGAAAAATTTTTAAAATGCAATCAAAATATCTTGTGAATGTTTAAATTAATTAATTATTCTTTGCGCTTATTGTATTTATGAATTATAATATATAAGAGTTACTAACACTAATGGTGATCAAATATATGCATTACTGCTTTATGCTTCTTGCTTTACACACCAAATGTTTTGTATGCCTTCAACATATACCCTAGTTGAATAATAAGTTAATAACTATTTGTTTTATTTCATTGACTTGTTTTGGTGTTTCAAATATTTATTTATTAAATTTTGATTTATTAAGATGACTTACTTAGCACTTATTCACCAAATCACTCCACTTACATGTTGTTCACGTATTTTGATACTTTTTTGAAAGTAAATGTATAACTTGTTTTCTTATACATCGTTATAGCTATAAAAGCTCATTCTCTGCATGATTTTATATATTACATATTTCAAACCATGATTAACAGGTCCATAACTGAATTTAACGTGAGGAACAGGCGAACAATCAGTCAGATCTTGTAGCAAGTAGCAGCCCTCCGCACTCGGAGCTATAATAAAAGCAAACTAAACTAAACTAACTTGCGTTACAAAACAGTTTCTGACTTGTTAGCGACCAGGCCCCGCACACGAAGCTACTCATCCAAAACTCAAATTACCTTCAAAACTTAATTCAAGTACTCAAAATAGAATTCAAGTTTTTTGAATTTTTTGGAATACCTTAAATTATATAACACAGGCCGTTTTTCAACCGCGGCACGCAAAATGATTAATTTCTCAAAACAAAAATGTCGTAGACTTTTTGTCTAAGCGACTCGACATGCAATTTCGATCGTCGATTTCATTACAAATCCGTTTCCAGGAATCAGAAACCAGTTTGCAACAGTAGCACCATGTGCAGCGTCCAATTTCTTTATATGGGAAGTGATTCAAAGGAAACTTGTTACTAATTCGAGTCACTAATCTGTTTCTTTTCGGTAGCTCCCTGTGCGGACGGCCTTAGTAATACCAACGTTCCTCATGATGTTATATAATGCTATTGTACTTTTAAAAAACGTGACAATTAACAAGCTTTTGCTTGCATCGTTTCAATAGATGATATGTCCAAGAATGAATTTCAACGCTTTCACGCAGTAAATTCCAAGTTCTACTCATTGAGTATGTTTACACGGAGAAAACTGATTTATTGAAAGTCATCTAATTCATTAATTATAGATTACTTTAAATTTTACAGTTTATAATTTGTTTTTATTTTATTTTAACTTTGAGTTATTGCATATATTTGATACAGTAAGTAACTAATGTCCAAATTATCCTTGTAAATGAAAACCTTTAAATATGAAATTCCCCTTGCAACTAATGATTATTCTGTTTTTTAAAAGCTTAAGTAAAAGAGCTTGATGAACTTCCTGCACACTGCTGAAAACTATGCTTGGCCAAATATTGTAGGTTAATTAAACATATAATATATATATCAACCCATACGTGTATTCACAAAATGCTTAAATAAACAATTCCAAAAACAAACAAAATTACACAAAATCACACAGAAATCAGTTGAAAAACCTTTAACAATTAAACATTTAAATATTTTTAAGATAGTTTAATAAATAAGACATGTCGTGTTTTTATGAAATTAATAAAAAACATATTTTTATGTTTTGCTCGACAAATACAGTTCCACCACGTTGGATTGTGGAACCAGCAGATGTCAGTGTTGAACGTAATCGCCATGTCACGTTACATTGCCAAGCCCAAGGTGTACCAACACCGACAGTCCAGTGGAAGAAGGCAACAGGTGGTAAAGCTTAACAGTGTTCTTTGTAAGTGTCGCTTAAACAAGATGTTTCTTGACAGGAAGTAAGTCAGGCGACTACGAGGAAGTTAGGGAGCGACCATACACGAAGCTTTTATCAAACGGGTCGTTACTCCTGCAACATGTCAAAGAAGACCGCGAAGGATTCTATCTTTGTCAAGCTCATAATGGAATTGGTACTGGAATTGGAAAAGTTATTCAGTTAAAAGTTAATTGTAAGTATTGTTGATTTGAAATCATAATGAACTTTTGACATAACGCCTGTATCCTTAGCGTCGCCATATTTTTCTGCACCATCTCGAATGGTAACTGTTAAGAAAGGTGATGTAGCGATATTGCAATGTGAGGTGAACGGGGACAAACCCATTAACGTGGCATGGTTGAGGGCTGGAAAACATCAATTGGATCCTTCTACAAATTACAGGTATGGAAATGTAAATAAAGTTCAAATTAATTAATCTTGAATTTAACTTTTTTTGTAGAGTGTCGATAAAACAGGATGCAACTCCTGAAGGAGTTTCTGCAGAAGTCCAGATCAGCAACGTTGAAAGTAGTGACAGTGGTCCATATTTTTGTCAAGCTAGCAATTTGTATGGTCGTGATCAGCAGTTGGTACAACTGCAAGTACAGGAACCACCACATCCTCCGTCTGCACTTGAGGCAGCGATGGTGTCAAGTAGATCTGTTAGTCTAAAATGGCAGCCTCGAACTGGGGATGCTGCTGAAGTGACCAAATTTATTGTGGAGTACAAGGAAATAGACCGTGAGGATAATTTCATTCTTTGTGCATTATTTCTTTAATAAAATTAACTTTATTTAGCACTTCTACTCAATCAATGGCATCAAGTTGAAATATCAGATCCCCCAAAGTATTCCACTCTCATAGAGAATCTTAAGCCCGCAACGCGGTATGCGTTTCGTGTGATAGCCGAAGGTACCGCTGGGCAAAGTGCGCCAAGTCAAGAGCTAAATATCAAAACCGAACCGCAAAGACCAGCCGGTCCACCTTTGAATCTGGCTGTGAGACCATTATCCTCTTCAGAATTACTAGTCACTTGGATGCCACCACTGCCAGAATTGAAGCACGGTGACATTCAGGGATATAATATCGGCTACAAGGTATCAACGTCAGCGAGTACGACATACAACTTCACATCGGTTTCAGGGGATGGAGAAGGAGGCACTGGCGAACTCCTGTTGACAAAGCTGCAAAAATATGCCAGATACACGATCGTAGCTCAAGCCTTTAACCAGATTGGTCCTGGGCCATTGTCCGAACCAATTTCAGCACAAACGATGGAAGACGGTATAACACTTTATTTTTGCTTTAATTTGAGTTGCATAAAATTCATATCCTCTTTGTCACAGTTCCAAGTATGCCACCAGAAGATATTCGTTGTGCTGCATTGACGTCGCAATCGTTGCAAGTATCATGGCAACCACCACCAGCCCATCATACGAATGGTCTCCTTCAAGGCTACCAACTATCATTTGAAGCCATCTTCGATGACCTACTGAACCAAAACGATGACGTAGAAACTAGAAAGACAACAGCCCTCACAACAGTTCTCACTGGTCTCCGAAAATATACAAACTACAGTGTCCAAGTTCTAGCATACACTCGAATAGGAGATGGAGTAGTCTCGAAACCAACATTCTGTCACACCGAAGAAGACGCTCCAGAAGCTCCAGCACACATCAAAGTAGTAGTTAGCTCTCCACAATCCCTTTACATATCATGGCTACCGCCAACCGAACCGAATGGCATTATCACGAAATACAATTTGTACACCCGTGTTGTAAATGGCCGCGAGGAGCTAAATCATGAAAAAAGGAATTTGCCATCACAACAACTAAATTACGAAGCGAAAAGCTTACAAGCACACGTGGAATATCAGTTCTGGGTAACTGCATCGACACGTGTCGGAGAAGGAAAAAGTTCTCGAGTTGCATCACAAATAACCAACAATCGAGTACCAGCCAGAATAGTATCGTTTGGAGGACCAGTAATTCGTCCAAGTAAATCAACTGTCACCTTATCATGTACAGCAGTAGGGAATCCAAGACGAGAATGGTACAAAGGAGATTCAACCTTAAGATCGGGTGGTTTCCATGGTCCACAAATATTAGAATCAGGAGATTTAGTAATTTCAAATTTACAAGTAGCTGATAATGGAAATTATAGCTGTCAAGTAGACAATGCAGCAGGAACAGATCGTTTGACATACCAGTTAATAGTTCAAGTTCCTCCAGGTGCACCAGTTTTATATGTGACCAGTGCAACCTCAAGTAGTATTCTCATCCATTGGAAAGGTAGTACCACTGGGAATGCACCCACTACAGGATATACTCTACACTATAGACGAGCTCATGGTAATTTAGAAGAGATGTTCCTATCTAAACATGCATCCAGCCATGAACTGAAAGGCTTGGTATGCGGAAGTACATATCAAATGTATCTAACTGCCCACAATAAGATTGGTACATCACCACCAAGTAGCTCATTACATGTAAGAACTCAGGGACAAGCACCAGGTACACCAGTCACTGCCAACTTAATAGCACCAAATTCAACATCTGCCGTCATTCAACTACACACATGGCCAGATAATGGTTGTCCTATACTATTTTTCGTATTACAGTATCGTGTTGTAACTGAATCTGGTAATAATGACTGGATATTAGGTAACATAAACTTATGAAATAAATCTATAATTTACTTCATTATAATTTATATTCCTTACAGTATCTAATGCCCTTAAACCACAACGACGTTTTACAATACCAAATCTAACTCCATCAACATTATATCACTTAAAGATGGAAGCACACAATGTTGCAGGTGTAACCACTGCTGAATATAATTTTGTAACATTGACAAAAGATGGAGAACCTCCACCACCAGAAATTGTTCAACGAGGACATCGTGCTAATATATTTTATGCTGATGTAAATTTACTTATTCCAGCTATAGCTCTTTTCTCTGGTACAGTTTGTACAATAGCTGTTTCATATATGTGTTATAAATATAGTAAGTAATATAAATATTATTGAATAAAATATTATTTACAAAATTCAATTAACAGGACAAGTTAATAGAATTAGAAAAGAAACTGTTGAAAATCGACAAAACAGCGAAACCCAAAGGGAAAGATACTATGCTACAATACACAAGGTTTCACTACAAAATAGTGATAAAATACCTGGTAGTATTCTCGTTAATTAATTCAAAATATCAGACAGAAATTTTCTAAATTATTTTAGAAACGTCAGAGGACATATCACCATATGCTACATTTCAACTATCTGAAGCTAGTACTTTAGCTCAACCACATCATACTGGTCCAGCTAATACACTTCTTCATTCCTTCATGTATCATGAACGTGCTCTTGCTGAGGGATGTGCTTCGCCACCACCACCCGCGGTACTTAGACAACTGCAAAATCCATCGCCATATTATAATATCGTGCGTCTTATTTTGTTCTCTAATTGGCTCAAAAAAACGCTTTTCACGTTATTCTAAATTACATTAATTCTATTTTATTTTGCTTAGAACTTTTTATTTTGATTGCAACAAACGTTTTAAACAACAGTTTTTATAAACTTCGATTTTCTTCAAATTCTTTCAGACTTCAAAAAACCGACGACGACATTCGAGAAAAACTGAACCTGAAAGTGAGGAGTCGGATTCGGACCAGGATCAACTTACTTCGAGTAGGACGGAATCTTCAAACCAGTTGGATGCAAAAATTAAACACAGTGAGTGTTATCCTTTCAATTCAAAATAATTTAATATCCTCTTGGTCTTGTATAACATGTAATGAATTTCGACGTTACTACGATGAGAGCATGAACACTTTGTGTGTAGGCAAAAGTTTTGAAGAATTCGAAATTGCAGATTTGACGTTTCAAGTTTGTTGACATTTTGTTGGGCTTTAATTCAACAAATATTCATTGACATTGAAGAAGCGCATCCACATTAAGTCTGTTCACGTACTTGCTCGGAGCATATTGCAACATGTTTCGAGCACGAAATTGACGCTTTAGAGAGAAAAAATTGTCATGAGAGAATTTAACGAAAAGTAACGGAGGTGAAATATACTTGAAACTGCTTTGCTCGAGTAACATCATCATTTGGAAAACCCTCTTCATTTGACATGTAACAAACGATAGAAATTCAAATCTCAAATGTCAAATGAAAATTGCCAGTTTAATAACTGCTTTTGCGAAATTTCGTTACTACATAAGTTTGAAAATACAATTTTTGAATATGGAAATAAGTAAATTTTAATCATAATAAATTGTATATAATTTTCAGGTGTTATTTATCATGGTACACAATCAAGTACCTCATCAGATTTATCACCAATGTCTGAACAAAAGTCATTACCACGCCGTGGCAGATCAAGGTATCATCAACAACATCACTATTCAACAAACACAACACCAAGACACTCAAAATCCTCAAATTTGAATGCAAATAATATAACCACGCTATTAGTAACATCACCACGTAGTTGTAATAGTCATTTAAAAAATAATAATAATAATAAATCAACAATACAATTTTCACAATCATCAAATATCATACAAGATGATGGTTGTACTACAACAGCAACTGCACCAACTTTGAGTAGTACACCAGCGAATGTATGTAAAACAGCCCGCATGCCGTCCCAATTTCGCCCTATACCACATAAAACAATATCACCAAACACTGTTATACAAAATTATAAAACACCATCAACACCTACAACCCCTCTAACAACAACCAAAACAACAACAACAACAACAACAATAACAACGACTAATTCAAAACTACTACCACCAACGACATTACGCAAAGCTCCATAGCATGTTACAAAAAAGTAATTGAATTTTTTAATTTTTTTTGTAAAAAATATATATAAATATATTTATATTCAAGGAAAATTATCACATTCAAAAAATAAACAAATTAGTTTAAACATTAAAATATCTTAATTAATTGATAAATAATATCACTATTGTCATTCAATATAAAAATGAAGTCAATTTTATAGTTAAAATTAATTTATAAAATTTTCCATTTTAAATTGGTTATCTATTTCAAAAATATAAAATGTTAATTAAATAATCGAATAAGTGAAATATTCAATTAATTCCAATTCTATTAGTGATAATTTCTCAACAAACAATGATGTTGTATACTCTATAACCTAATGATAACTTTCTTTATCTATATGAGTGTTTAATTTATTTTATTCTGTTACCTCTTCGTTTCACTCTTTTATTTATTTCTTTTTATCCAAATTAAGAAAATTTCATTATTGAATGTTCAATTATATTATAACGAAAATTGTTTTCATATGTCATGTAGAAAATATGACATACGAGTATTTGTTTTATTATAAATAAATCACATTTCGTATTAAAGTTCAATTTTAATTTGACAAAAAAATTGAATTATTAAAATTGTATTAATAAATAGATATAAATATAAATAAATGAATATGTGATAGTGTTAAATGATACTAGAAAGATTATCCATGTACAGGGGAACAATGAGAACGTTACTACCACTACAATTGCAAGATACCGCTCCAGGTGGTAATTTTCATCAAATACCAATTGAGAGTGGTACACCTGATCGGCCAGAACTTTCAGAAGCTGAATGTGATATTGATACACTTAAAAAATTGAAACTTGGTATGCGTTCAACTTTATGGTCAAGACCAGCTGGAAGCAACAATAATCAACAGCAACAACAACAACAACAACAGCAACAGCAGCCTCTTCCGCCACAAATGCCCCAAACAGCTCTTCATCCATCTGATTATTCTATTGCTGTTTGAACTAAATCTTATACAAATTACATCTTGTATAACACATAAACACCTGTATATGCATAGTCTTTGTATAATAAACATTTTCTAGAAAAAAAACCACAAAAATATGATAATAATATTAACAATTATAATAATAATAATAATAATATTGAGTCGTATATTTTTATGAAAATTTCATTTTGTCTCTCTCTCATTTTTAGTTGGTTAAAGTTATTAACTATTTTGTACAGAATATCAAATTTAGAACAAAAACTGTATAATTCAAATGATGATGTAATTTGATTTTTTGTTTATTACATAAATTTAATATAAGATACACTTGTAGTTATATATGACTATATAGATTTATGATTATAAGAATTCTATATAGTATATGTATGAAGATAACATAAAGATACATAGTATATTTTCAACAAGAACAATATTACAAAAAAAACGTTTCGGAAACATGGTGCCAAAATTAATACATAAATTATGTAACATAAGTAAAAATATTAACGTATATGTATGTGAAAAGGTATATAGTTTAAGTAAATACAACAACATACATTTAATTAATTAGTAATTGTTCTATAACTACAGAGTACCAATGAAAAACAATTTTATATATTTATATAAATGGTCTCTTAACTATTTCAACTAACATGTAAATGAACAAACAAAATTTGAAATGATAAAATTAAAATAAAATTGAAATTTAAATTATCAAAATAATTAATAATAATTAACAAAAATAATATAAACTCAATTTCGAACAATAACAATATATTCTCATGTTCATTACTTGCGTAAAGTTACTCATATCCTTTGCAATGCGGAATAGTTATTTCATATTCATTCGATTAATTCCCAAATCTTGGAAAATATATTACACTGCGCCGAAAAGGCTGAACCACATCTTCTTGTTTCACATTCAAACAGTTTTATCTCTATGAAACTTTCTTCAATTCTCTATTGTGGTATTCATGAAGAGGTTTCATAATCATCCCATGCGTCTTATCCATAGTCAACCGTACCATACTGGAAAGAAGTGTCTAGAAAAAGTGAAAGTAAATATTATATTTTGAATTACAGTAAGAGATTTTTCTACGAAAGTATCAGATCAACAGCAACAGAAACAGCTGCCACGTTTTGCACAAACTTGATTTTTCCTGATAATTCATTTGTGATTACTTCACGAAGGCTTATTCACACACGCTTATTGCATTGAAAAAACACAAACAAATGAATGAAACGTAAATTTATTGAACTTTACATAAGTTCTACTGCAGAATTCATGTAAAAGAAGGAACAGAGAAATTAATATTTATTGATGTTATATAAATTAATTGAAAACCATAAAGCTACATCGTTTATACAAAACTTTTGCTCAAAGCGCACTTGTAAAAGAATGAGTTGTAATACTATGATATGAAATAACATTTTTTTAAGTAAATGCTATCTATAACTATATACTTTTTTTACAACAAAAACATAAATTATATACATAAAACACTTCTGAGACAAAAACAAAATTTTTCTGATTCTTATCAATGAACCATAATTAATAATATGAAAACTAAAAATTGATAAAACATTTTTTTGAAAAATGTATATTCATTAAAAGACTGACTTTTTTAATTGTAATAATTATTATAAAAAAATTATTATTATATGTAAATACATATATAAATATATCTATATAAATTTATTCCAAAATTAATTATTCGTTTCAGCTTTGAAAATTCATTTAAACTTTTGACGAAGAGTAACATTTGAACAATTCTTAAAAACAATTATTAACTAATATTTGTCATTTTTCTATATTTAATTTCAATGAGAAATCAAAACATTTTAGTCTGATAATGAAACAAATAATATTTAATGAATATTAAATTAACGAACTTAATAATCAAAGTCCCGAAATAATTATAACATGTTACAAATAAAATAGCAGCTACAATAAGAAACGGTATTGACAACTGGAAGTATTAAATATTAATTTTACTTAACAATAATTGTATATCAATCAGTTCAATAACATATACATATATATGTTAGCAGAACACTTAAATAGAATCAATAGATGTTTATACAACAAAATGATATTGCATAAAATAAGAATAGTGAACTCAACAAGTTTAAAATAACCAGGAATTTTTATATAGTAAAACAACCGGCTTTTTAATAAATACTAAATATAAATTCATTGATTTGACATATTGACATAAATTATCACATAATCATATATTTTAAAATATTCAGGACATATGTACAATTAAAGACTTTAAATTCAACTTTAATGTAAAATATGAAATATTATAAATTCATGTAAATCATCGCAGCGCATAGTTATAAATAATTTTTTCATATCAAATTTTCAATTTTTACTAATATTTCTTTTGTACTCTCAAAATTTAATTCATTTAATTAATCAACTACAAAAACAACATATATTAAACATCGAAAAATACGAATTTAACATGTTGCTAATAGTACGAAATTTTGAATACAGTATACGCAACAAAATATGACATATGAATAACCAAAATATTTCTTTTTTTATAGAATTCATGCAAAAATGTGATGCTTCCATGTTAAAATTTAATGTGAAGTACCTTTTAGGTTTTTGCTATAAATTTCTACACAGAAAAATTCGTTATAGGCAGACTGGAGACCACAATTGTGGAGAAATTAAAATCTAAATTTTGTTAATAATTTTTGAATTTGTTAAAAGTTGTTCTTAATCATTTTTCGTGCTACATTTCGTATTCTATTTTAGGGTATTCCCAATATCACGATGGCTCACTCACTTTCTGTACTAATCTAACAGTTAATGCAGTCACATTTTTGTAAATCATTATATACTTTTGCCAAAGTAACAAGAGAGTTCCCCAATTTCTTAAACAAAAATATCGAAAAATGTGTAAAATAAATCAAAATAATAAACTCAATTTAATACTGTTAAACATTATTCCAGAGTTGTGATACATGTAATAAAAGGTTATAATTCAATAATTACTATAAATATTATATGAACATAAGATTATAGAACATAGTCAAATATTATCCAAAAAGAACTTAATAATATTCGTTAAAAAAATAGTATTAAATGAATTTATTTCATATTAACATGAATTTTAAATATGAAAATAAACAATTCCTCTCGAAAAAAAGACAACATTAAATGCCAAAAATAGTATTTATGTATTTGACAAAAATATGGATTAAAAAATAAATCAATTTTACAAAATAATTGTAATTTTTTTTGAAATTATAATGCTATATAATATGTAAACACTTTCCAAAGTGTTTAAGTCTTACGAAAAAATAAAAACAAAATCGCATTATAATTTCATTAAATATAATATGATCTTTTTTGTACCATAAAATTGTTTTGCATTAAATGTAACAAATTTATTTTCCTTAAAACAATTGGTTAATAAAACCTTGTTCTGTTACCTTATATAAATTGAAAATTAAATAAAATGTATGCAAAATAATTTGGAAGCATTTAAAAACCATCGTCAAATCAAAATAATAATGAAAGAATAAAAACTACAAATTATATTTACATAGATATATTTAAAACAAATTATATTGTTGTATTTAACAAATAAGAAAATATAGATAAAAGTAGAAATTTCAAATGAATTTTTGAGTTTTAAATTCTTATGGCGATCTTAATACATAAAATGCTAATGGTCGTGAAGCAAAAAATTAATTTCATTCACCGGATAATGGGATTCACTCTCTGAAAGCGGCGAAAATTCGTTTTATGTAGGTACAATGTCGGTACAAATCTTTAAAACCACGTTTTCGGGTTATATCTTACAACTATTTTCATAGCTACTAAATTTCACAATCACTAACTTCCAGCGCAATACCTATATCTCTATAGGGTCCGGGATCTGTATGTATGGTTTTATAAATCTGTATAAGTGTAGGAGAAATTATTCTATTCTTTTTAGTTCTTTTTTTGCATATTCAAAATCTTTTAATTGATTGTAATGGGTCCGATTTTGTGAATCCCAAATTTTGACATATCTCCATGTTTCAAGCTCCTTAGAGTCGACTGCCATGATTTTTAGGTCGATGCCTGTGTGTGCCTATGTATGTATGTGCGTATGTTCGTTCGTAATTTTTTGTCTCGATTATCTCGAGGACAAAAAATGATATCGATGTGGGACTAGTTTCATTCGACGCATAATTAAAAAACAGAGTAATGTTCTAAATTTTAGAACATACAAAATGCCCTATTTTCGTTATTATTGTTGCTTCTATTCATTCATTCATTCTTTAAATTCCTTTTATTTAAATAATCATTTCACTGTGATCAACAGGGCCTCTATAACATCAATCTGGAAACATGTAAAAGAAATCGTTTGGCTAATTCTAATCCATCTCTTAGTTAAATCCGTTACATGTTAGAAAAGTTAGCACTTTCAAAATGGTCAAACTCCATCATTCTTCTCGTGTTCCTAAAACATTTTCAAATATGACCTTGTTACATAGCTCGCTACGTTCTGAAAGATATGGCATAATCGAAAGGCAATTTCATAATAATTTACGTCCATGATATAGGTCTGGAAAGTAGTATTTAATATTATGTATATTTACAAAATGACTAACAACTAGTGTATTTGTATCAATAACTTTGATTAAAAATTGTTGCAATCTTGAAAAATCACACTCGTTATGGGAATGATATATGTAGTTCTCGAGAAAAATAAACGTTCACACCTTGAAATTTAATTGCTACATTAAATGAATTACAAGATTAGATAAATCTGAAGAAGCTCTTCATGGTCTTCAAGTGATACAGGAAAACGGGGTATATAAGCTGCGGAAGTTTGTGGTTTCTAAGAGTCTGTCGTGAAACGTTTTTGTCGTTGGTTTTTAAAGTTGCAATTATGAAATTGTATGCAAAAGTGTTATTTTCAACATTATTCGTTACGTTTGTTTCTGGACGCGGCGGCGTTCCGGAAGCGAAGAATGCTGCGGCATGTGATCCTAGTAGATGCAGGTTGCCTTCTTGCCGATGCTCTTCAACTGACATACCCGGTGGATTAAGTCTTAAAGATACCCCACAATTTGTTCTTTTAACATTCGACGACGCAGTCAACGTGGGCAACTACCGGTTTTATCAGGCAGCACTCACAGGACGTTCCAACAGAGACAAGTGCCCAGCTGCTGCCACATTCTTTGTATCACATGAATATACAGATTATTCCATGGTTCACAATCTTTACAAACAAGGCCATGAAATAGCCTTACACTCAATTACACACAACGTTTCCACAGAGTACTGGAAGCATATTTCAGTCCCTGATTTACGCAACGAATTCGTTGATGAACGCCAATTAATTGCTAATTTTGCAAATATACCACAAAAGGATATTCAAGGAATACGTCTACCATTTTTGCAATTGTCCGGAGACAACAGTTTCGAAATGATGTCAAAGTATGATTTCCTGTATGACTGTTCTTGGCCAACTCGTGCTACAGCACCGGGTTTGTGGCCATATACATTGGAATATGCATCAACACAGGATTGTATGATAGGTCCTTGCCCAGAGAAAAGTTGGAAAAACGTTTGGGTTCTTCCCATGTTGGTCTGGCTCGACGAACAAAATCGACTTTGTTCAATGGTTGATGCTTGCGTTAATGTGTATGTAAAAGTTTCAATATTGATATCTCAATATCCTATCAATATACCTTTGTAGACCAAGCACAACTGACAAATTAGTGGAATTCATGAAGGAGAACTTCCTTCGCACCTATCAAAAGAACAAAGCTCCATTCGGATTTTATGTCCATGCCGCTTGGTTTAACGACGAACATCCTTATCGGTTTGAGGCATACAAAAAATTTATAAACTACTTGCAATCACTTCCAGACGTGTACCTTGTAAGTTATGTTCAATATATTTTCATAACACAAATCACAACTCTTAATATAAATTCATAGGTAGGAGGATCTACCGTGATAAACTGGGTCCGAAACCCACAACCACTCTCCAAGATGACTTCTAATTCCTGGTCACATTGCCGCAATGCAGCACCATCCACATGTACTGCTAGAACTTGCAAATTATCGAAAGGTGATGGTGATCGTTACATGACACATTGTGCAAATGAATGTCCGAATGCATATCCGTGGCTTAACAATCCACTTGGGAAATGAAAATTGTAAATATCTTTCTAAAAATGTTCGTAAATAAATATTTAGCTTGTTCATTTCATTACTATTTGATACTACATAAAATAATTAAATGTTTTCTTTAGCATTAAAAATTTCATGTCAATTGTTTGTTTGATTTACACTATTTATCTTGACAAATTGATTCATTAAACTGATAACCTATCACGAACATTGCAATCGCAATACAAGCAGAATGACTCTCGTAATGAAACTGAGACGAAAGAAAGTGGGATTCAATGAAAATTCAACCTGTTAGTTAAAATTTAAAACAATTTTAATTTTTACATACCAATTTACACTAAAAAAAAAACAATAATTCTTCCAAACATATTTTGTTAGTTTAGTGTTTAATTTTCACATTTGAAAAATGTAAATTTCTTGTGAAAATAATTATTAGTTTTGTTTCCTTACTCATTTGCTTTATCTTAATTCTCTCTACTAATAATGCAAATTTAAAACTTTTTATATATAATTAACTTCACCTAGGTTTTTCATTTAAAATATGTTTTAAAAAAGAAATTACACTATTTGGAAGTAAACGTTTTCCAATATCATCTTTAGAATTGTTCACTTTTAGATACATGGTTTTTGTGTGTATTATATCAATTCTATGTAACTTTGATTTGGGCATTATCATTATTCTATTAACAAAATCTAACCCGTAAAGTTTGTTTTCACTTTTATATTATGCTTGATCATCTACTAATAACATTATTTGTTGTGTCCCTTCGTTTGAATCACGTGTACACTCAACTTGATGTGAATTCCAATCTTTACGCTGACAAAACGTTGAACAGTACGGTGTTCTTCGACATAAAGAACATTCTGCTAGAGCTACACGGTCACAATTTGCACACTAAATTAAATAAAATTAATAATATCACTTGATATTTCAATAATTTATTTAATTTTAACTTACTCTTTTCGTTGCCACTAAATCATTTCCTCCGATTTGATTAGCAATATTTGGATCATCAACATCAGCATGAACTCTTGCTGCTATCAGTGCTGTGTCACGTTCTCTTTGCAATCGTTCTACTTGTCTTGAGTAGTTTTCTTTAACTTCGAGAAATAATCGTTTAAAATCGTTGGTCGCCTTAACCATTGTGGTACATATAGATTCTAATCGTTTTAAAGCTGAACTATTATCAGTCGCTATAAAGTTTAAAATGAAAATAAAATTTCATACATAATATTGATGAATCCATACCGCTTTCTACTGTGCGTTCAAAAAACTCAGCGGTACCATCGATGCCATCAGTCAATGTTTGCCATGTTTCTTCTTTAGTTACTAAATTTTGGTCTGAAAGTACATTTTGTTCCGTTTTTATAGAAGTCTGAACGCGCTTCTTTTTAGCTGAATCTAATTCTTGTTCAACTTGATTTCGTCTTCTTCTCTTATATGGTGTGAACAATCTTACTGGACCCGATGCAGCTAAAAATGAAATAGATAATATTAATTTATATTTAAAATTTATAGTATTATTTTAACTTACTTGAATCATCATCACAGCATGCAGTACATGTACAACTTGTTGCATGTGGTGTTAATATACCTTGATCAATAAGAGCTTGTAAACTTCTACCACCGTAACGAATAGATCGTTTCCAATCCTTACTTGATCCTCGGCCACATAAATTTTCAAATTCGCTAGGTGTAAACCATTGGTCTTTGTACTTAATACATCGTCCTCGTCCTCCAGAACCTAATTTAGCTTTATACAATTCAGCCGTTGTTGTTTTACATCGAACGGGTAGAACATCTAAGTTTGCTGTATCAGCCCAACTAACATTTGATTGTGTAACTTGTTGATTTGTATGATCATTCATACCACTCTCCTGTCCATTTATATTAGCAATTCCTTCAGTTTGTTGATTTGCTTGTGGCTGTATTACGATATGTGTTGCTTTTATATCACTTCCAACATCTCCGACTACAGCACTGCCGGAGATAAATCCATTGTTATCCACACAGAGCATTTGTTTAAAATGAGGTAGTTGATCTGGCGTAATAACATTAAATGCTGCACCAGCGATTAATGAGCCTACTGGCAATGATACAGGTACCGAAACAACTGTATTACCTCCTGTTGCTTCTGACGTTGTAACCATGCGCGTTCGTGTTTGTGTCTATTAGAAAAAGGAAACCAAAATTAAATCAAAGTAAAACCATTTAACATATATAAGAAAATAGGCTTATTCGAAGAACATAAACAACAATATTGAATTTGACATTTCAATTGTTCATTTCTATAAATGAATTATAGATTTCTTGTTTATTTACAAGATCTTCCAATTAAACTACATATTTTCTTAATATTATTCTTTTAAACAACGGAACCACTGAATTGTGCGGTGACGTATTCAAACTAATCTCTCACGTACTACGTAAAACTCTTCGAATCATCATCTTCAACCAGCACTCTTCTCACTCAAGGTATTCTTTTTTAGGTTATGCCAAATCAAAACTGACATTTCACAGATTGCCCCTTGTCACATTCTGCACTAGATTTTTTCCACACAAAAAACGAAAACTATTTACCATACAAATACGTAATTTCCTGGACCATCTTGCTCACCTGATCGCCATTTTCATGTTCTTGTTCTACAACCTCGTTTGTAGACAATTGTTCGGCTTCGGCGATATCCGTCAAAGCGAGATCCGATTGGTTTGCTTCTTCCATGATCGGGATCACCCGTCGTCCGCTACCCGATTGTCACTATAGAAAAGGTCAGTCGTGTGATTTTCTTTACTTCGTGCCTGGGGGACTTAAAAATTTGCGCGCGATTGTGCAACGATGCGCTGATAACGAGAGGAAATTAAAAAAAATTTACCCACAAACTTTTTGGCACAAAATTCTATTTCGTAGAAAACTTTCACATATACCAATGGAAATTGACATTTGACGTATATGGCACAAAAATATTTCGAAGAATATTTCGTCTATGCACCAGTAGATGTCTGTTTATGGGACTTTCTCTAATTGAGAATAGATGACGCTAAAATTATTCAATTGTACTTGTTCTTGTACGACTAATGCAGTTTTTTTAAATTAATCTTTCAAGGAAATGAAAAATCAAAACGATCATGGAAAATTAAACAAGAAAAGATCTTTACATACATCATAATTATGACACAACACCTAGTTCTTCTGTATTTTTCAAGAATTTTCTATAATTTCATTAAATGCTTTCAAGGAAAACTAAATCAATTTCAATGTAACATCAACTTATGCAGGAAGCTGTTGAAATCAACAGATTTTGAGCTGTTTCATACATCTTGAACAGTCAAACTCTCGACTATAAAATGTAATGATTACCAAAATAACTATTTAAACCCTCAACTTTGTTGAATCATATGAATAGTTTATTATTTATCCAGGGGAGTAAATTTGACCTAGTTACGTACTATCGAGAGCTAATTTGTTCTGGAAAAATGTATGTGTTTTGAAGTTCTGCTCTACTGGAGTGACCAACAGAATTCGGTTTCTATGATCATGCTGCTGTTTCGATTTCAGTCTGAAATGTAGATCAATAGTATACCTACTGTCATTATATTACATCAAGATTTCATACTTTCTGAAGTGAAGTGTATTCCTGTCATTGAACTAGTTTTGTTATAGTTTCCGCAGTCGTATATGTTCCCAAAATATCGAACAACAGATCCTTCCAGACGATTTACCTCATCACTTTGAGAAATCAGTTTTACTTAAGTTAAATTTCTTGTTCTTCTATAATTGACATTGTCAAGTCTGAAAAGGTATAAATTATTTAAAGTGTAGAAATTATTTAATATTAAATACAAATATAAAATGAAAGTGAATTAAACGTGATTACAAATTTCATGTCAAAACGACAATCACATTTCACTAGCCATTAGTCTAATAGCCACCTGTTGGTAGATGGAGTAATACTCTGTGATATGATTTCCAGTTTCTACATTTGTTCCAGCATTTTCCACGTTTTTCCAGTCATTTCTACGTTTGTGTCGGAAGTTGCTAGTGGTTGAACACAGAGGGCCAGACTGTATTCCTCTGTGCGTTGGATAAAATTTGAATTGTGGATGAAAGTATGGCCGTTAAGCCCGCATTCTTTAAATTTTGTTTATTTTGAAAACATACAAATGATTATGGATAAACATTAGAATGAAATACAAGAAATATCTTTAATTTTCTTTCAAGCTAAAGTGCTTGTAAGATAAGTGTTTCGAATATCCAGTAGGTCAAGGATTCAACGATGGCTCAACCAAAGTTGATGAAGACTCTGGCTAACGTTATTTAAAAGTGATGAAAACGGTCAAAAATGCTCACATTCTGGATGCCCAAAACTCAGATTCCAATCAAGATCATTGTTACCTTTGAAGTGAATGAGGAACCTAAGTCATCCTTTTTCACAGCCTAATGGCAACAACCTTTTCAGTGGTTGTTCTCACCTCTACTGTCTGAAACATTTGCATTTTATTACCTTGTTGTTATACGGAAAGTTTCGAAAAACGTAAAAACCAAAGAAATAAAACAGAGGTCGTTTTGCTTTGATTGGCGATAAAAGTTGATTATTCCGAAAGAATCGTTTGAAAAAGTTTCGATAATAGCAAAAACATTTCATTTGAATTCATGGGAGTATCTAAGAGTTGGCGTATGTTTAGAATTAGCAGTTGAAATCAGGATGTTGAACCACTACTTTCAAGGCAAAAAGCAATAAATAACATTCCTCTACGATTGCATAATAAAGAATTTTCTTACTGAGAGAAAGATCCGTTTTGCACATTATTTAAACAAAGGTTTAATATTCAAAAATACAAATATTTATTCAAAAATAGCGTCCATTATAAACATGTGCAACATATTTCTCAAAGAGTAAATGACAAACAAGACAAAAAATGTGTGCATTTGAGCACTGAATTTCAGAATTACATTTTAGCACCAGTGTGATTGAATTTCAATGCTTCATTCAACAGGTTACCGAGCTCAGCATCGACATTGGTGAAGTTCTTAACAGCACGTTCTTGAATAAACTTCGATGCATTGCACAAATGACCGGCAATGTTACGTACCAGGCGTTTACGTTCTTCAGGTTTAAGTACGTTACGCCAAAACGTTGTTGCCTGACTGAAGTTGTCCTCATCACCACTTCTGTAACGATCAACATCACCAGTAACTGGGAAGGATGGCTGCAGTTTTTTAGCAACAGGACATTCTTGTGGTCCAGAGAATGAATTGGGGAAATAGTTTGGTGCTCCACTTTGATTATCGGTGAAAGTCATTGGACCATCACGCTGGTAGTTTTTAGTAACTACGCGGTAAGGACAATTAACAGGCAATTGCAAATAGTTGGCTCCCAAGCGATGTCTATGTGTATCACCATAAGCAAACAAACGGCCTTGCAACATCTTATCCGGTGATGGTTCAATTCCTGGAACCAAATGCGATGGAGCGAACGCAATTTGTTCAACTTCTGCGAAGTAGTTATTTGGATTGCGATCAAGGACAAGTTTTCCAACCGGGATAAGTGGATATTCCTTGTGGGACCATACTTTTGTCAAATCAAATGGATTGAATTTAACTTTCTTAGCTTGATCGAAGGTCATAACTTGTATGTAGAACGTCCAACTGGGGAAGTTTCCTTTTGCAATTGCATTATACAAATCCCTTATACTGTAATCCGGATCAGATCCTGACAATTCATCAGCGTTTTTAACATCCAAGCATCGGATTCCTTGATTTGTTTTATAGTGGAATTTGCAGTAAACCGGATTCCCTTCCTTGTTGACAAGTTTAAATGTATGGGATCCGTATCCATTCATGTGCCTGTATCCATCTGGAATGCCGCGATCAGAAAACAAGAACATGACCTTTACAAAATAATTCAATTAATTTAGTCACAAATCATACAAGATTAACTATTGAAACATACCTGATGCGTGGTTTCTGGTCTAAGAGTGATGAAATCCCAAAACATATCAGGATCTTTCAAGTGAGTTGCAGGATTACGTTTTTGTGTATGAATAAAACTCGGGAACAAGATGGGATCACGAATAAAGAAAATCGGAGTGTTGTTTCCAACTAAATCCCAGATTCCATCTTCCGTATAAAATTTAACAGCAAATCCTCGTGGATCACGTACTGTATCAGCCGAACCACTTTCACCACCTACTGTCGAGAAACGCACAGCAATAGGAGTTCGTTTTCCAACAGTATCGAAAACTTTAGCACCACAATATTGACTAATATCATGCGTTACTTCAAAGTATCCAAAAGCTCCAGCTCCTTTAGCATGAACAACTCTTTCAGGAATACGTTCACGATCAAAGTGAGACATTTCGTCGAGGAAGTTAACATCCTGCAGGAGAACTGGTCCATTTTGTCCAGCAGTTAGAGTTGCATCCCGAACACCAATTGGGCATCCAGCACCTGTGGTTACAACAGCTGGTTTGCCCTGAAAATGAAAATCAAATCATAAACATGTATTTGTTAACTTTATCTTTCAAAATAATCCTTATCAGACATGTGAGAGTTTATCATCGCAAATGCAAATATCATATTTGTCCACATTATTTATTTTGTTATATATTACTTTTGAAATCTAACGAGCTGACAACATGCATTAGATCTCTACATTGAATTCAACTGTTTCATGAGTTATAAATCTTATTGAAATCAAAATGTTTTATTTGCCATGATGACAAGGCCAAAAGAAACGAAAGTGTCTAATGGAGACCTGATTTTGGTAAAAAATTGAATCTAAATTTTACTTTTATTCCAATCACTACTGGCTGTTTTGATAGTTAAGAATTAGAATCGAATAAACCTAGTGTTAATCGAGGACAAGTTCATCGATCTAACCCAACGTCTTGCTTCTAGAGTAGAAAAACTGCATAAGAGCATAACCAGTTTCTTTTTCAAATCTTTTTTAACAAGTATTTAGCGACATTCAATGCCTCCAACATGCTCCAGTGAGCAGTGAACTTGTTACGTAACATAAATCTAATAGAATATTAATGAAAGAAATAATTTTTTTGTCTATAGTCACTAATTAGAGTTACTTGCAACGGTTACGTTTCTCACCTAAAATTCAATGATTAATGCATTTTTGCAGATAATTAAAACAATTAAACGATAATTACTTGCAATGAATATTCGTGATTCTGTTTTTAGAAGGAATTAATCAATATATTCGTCATGTTCTTTACATTCAAGGACTTTTGCAAGTAATACTTGACCATTAGTGAATCCTTTAACATTTATTTGAAATAGTTTATTGATTTTGTCTGTTTGCTATTCACAAAAAGGCAAAAGTGCAAATGAAATGAATAGGAAACTCATTTAATTTGAATAATTAACGAAACAAATACAATTTGCATTCTGAAAATCTAGAGTTCAGTTCATAGGTCCTGATAAAATTCATTTGAAAATAACTTTATCTGAATAATATGTTTTTGGTAATCAATAAGCATTTGATTATCTGTTGCCGAAAATTATAACTTGATAAAAAGGTGAACTTATCACGGTTGTGTAGCAACAAATGATTGTAGCTAAAAGTTAAGGATTTCCATGCAAAATTATATATCACTAATTTTTGTGGTATATTGTAACAAACTTTTGAGTTATCAACATCTGTTTACTCTCTTTAAATAAAAAATTCTGATAAAAATTTATCGGCAGAAATATGCAAGTAATCCTGATGTTTACTTTACCTTGTAATTAGTTTTGTAATCATTTAATTGATTATCTGCTGGATCTTTCTTCGATGCCATCATGTAGAAACTATGTTCTTTATCAATTTGAATTTATTTATAAAAGTTAAAAACAAACAAACTCTTAATTATTGACAATTAGCCGACTAAAACCACACAAACTGCACCTTACGAATGTAATCAGGGCTCCGGTGACACTTGCTTTTATGAGGTTTGTACGTCATGGGACATTTTTCAGTGAACTATCGCCTGCCTGGATTGAGGTATTTTGAAAATTTATATTTACATATTTGAGTCATAAAATACTAGAGTTTTTAAATTCTACTTTAAATTCTCGTAGTTTTAATATTAGAATTTTGATTAAAACAAGCAAATACTTTTGTTAACATATTTAAGTGAAAAATTTCTCATTACATACTGTTTACAGAACTCCTCAACCATATGTCAGTTGAGGATGACAACTTTGTTGACAGATGCAAAATTCCAAAAGCCTCCGGTCTCGCATGTGATAGACGTGTTTCATGTAACCAAAGCTGATTGTGTTAAAAATGATATTATTATTTCCACGAATTATTATTAAATGAGATGATCATACTCACATATTATACATTTGGAATATAAAAACTTTCACGAAAATGGCATTTGTTATTAATTTTGCCAAAAATATCCGGAATCACTGGAAAAAGTCCGCTTTTGCTGCTGGTTTGATTACTTATGGATGTTCCTATGGATACGATAAATATCAGTGAAGTATTTTTCGAAGATAGACAATAGCTTTAGCTTACTAAATTTGTATTGTTACAGGATACACGTATTGATGCGAAAATACTGTGAAGAAGCAGCTAAATATGGAGATGAAACTCAGAACTTGACTGTACCGCATAAACGGATTCTTGTTGTCCTCAATCCTGTGGCTAATAAAAGATCAGCTGAAAAGACTGTATATGTTTTTTGAAGAAATTTTTATTTACAATTCAATTAAATTGCGCTTATAGTTTGAAAAGTACTGTGGACCACTACTTCACTTATCTGGATGCCTAGTTGATGTGGTAAAAACTGATTCCGTAGGACATGGATGTCGTATAGTTGAGGATCTGGAAAAATTACCTGATGCAATAGTTGTTGCTGGAGGTGATGGAACTGTATCGGAAACAATAACGGGTTATTTGAGGCGTCAAAAGTATGAACAATGTCCTATTGGTATACTACCTTTGGGCAGGACTAACTCCATTGCAAAGAAAACTTTTTCATTTAAACCGTTTCCAAATCGTGTTGAACAAGCAGATGAGCTTGCTCAATCCGCCATGTCCATTGTTCGTGGAAAACTGGGGCACAGAAATGTTATGAAAATTGAACCAATGCACAATGATGCTGAAACTGAATCGAAACCCATTTATGCGGCTGGTTGTATAGAATGGGGGGCATTTCGTGATGTTATTGCTTTACGTGATAAATACTGGTATTTTGGATCTCTGCGAGAATATGTTGCTGCATTTTTCAACGCATTTTCTAACAAATTAACTTGGCAATGTAATGCAGAAATCATATATACTCCACCCTGTTCCGGTTGCAATAATTGCTATGTTGGAAAAACTGTTCAAATTAACAAACCACCAACTAATTGGTGGTCTAAGTTCATACCAAAGGTTGGCATAAAAAGACAATTCACTGTACAAAATCAGGGAGTTGATTATTCGAAAATTTTAAACGAAAATTGTACAAAAGAATTGAATACTTGCATTGAAGCAGTTGAAATGATATTAAGTCCTAGTGGTGATACTAGTCAAATGCCTGAACTTATAATGACTCGCGGAAAATCGGATTTGGGTAGTTTTGAATTTTTTCTAGAAAGTTGGGAAAGATCTCGAACAGGTAAATCACCTGAAGGCGAACAATTCTCTGCTAGAACCTTGCAATTGAAGCCGCTTGAAACGAGCACGCCAGAAAAGGAACGATTTTATTCAATCGATAATGAGCCTTTCGAAGTTCTTCCGATTAAGATAAGCATAGTTCCGCATGCAATCAATTTATATATGATTTAGAATTTAAAATTATAATTATGTAAGTATATATAATTTGAAGAAAATAAATGTTTTTCTTTTGAATAAATGATTTATATATTTTGAACGCGAACAAATAACAAATGCAGTAGAAAACAATTTTTACATCATGTGTATCATAAATATTTATGCGCTCTCAGGACCCCCCGGGACATAATCTTCAGTAATCCATGTCATTAGCCAATTAGACATTTCAGGTCCTATCCACAAAATTGCAAGCAGTCCAGCTTCAAAGAAACCAAGAAAAATTCCAACACATACGTCTAGGATATGATGTCGATATAACAGTAGACGTGATAAAGCTACACTTGTCGCCCATGCACATAAAGGCGGCCAAAATAGTATTGATATTGGGCAGAGCATAGTAAAGAATGCTAAAATGAAGAAAGCCCGAGATGCGTGCCCTGATGGAAAACTGAATTTGTCTGGGCCGATTGAGAAAAAGTCATCATTAACAGTTGGCCTTCGTCTCCTTGTAGCAGCTTTTATCAATGCAACAATTATTATATCAAGTACAAGACCAAATATCATATTAATTTGCATTGAATATAAGGCTTTGTTGTCAATTAACCAACAAAACGCTAGCCATCCAGTAAGCCATACGATACCATGACAGGAGATTTCTAGAAATTTACAATGTGTCCTCAATGAACGTAAGGCTACAAAATTCAACAAAAATGACACGAATTGCTTTGTGAATTTCACATCATATTCCAAGATTGTCTTGAGCATAGGTGGAAGTTGTCTTTTCTCATCATCCATTCTTGTGTGGGGATCCATCTATAATAGTTACTTTAATTTATTTATCCACATTTTCTCTAACTTTGATACTTTACGTCTCTTCAGTCCTTATCTCTTGGCCAAAAGTATTATAATCCCAAATATAACTGCCCTTTTCCTGTTCTGACTTTAAGAATTTTGACTAGAATATTTTTTATCACCAATGAATGACATATCTTGTGTTGACAGTAACGGTGACATGGAAATTTGGCACTGTTGTTCACGTTGGCAGTTCTGATTCGAAACTTGAATTTTACCAGAAGAGTCGAATGTGGTATTGGAGACGAAAATCTAAAATTTTCGGATAGATGACTTTAGCAAAATCGGTTACAAGGACGGAAAATACGTTAAATCTTTCTTGTTTTTTTTTGTTTTTTATTTCGAAAAACCATAACCTTTATTTATTCGAGCAATCATAAGCTTTTATAAGGCTTTTATACTTAAAACTAGATTGAGTATCATTAGAACCATCGTCTGACAATTATGTGTTTAAAAAATAATAACCTCGACATTTTTCACATTTAATTTTCCTACCCAAACTCATAGTGTAAGAGCTATAAAAGATTTCTGCTTCATGTACTATCTTTATTTCAGGAATAGCACGAACCCTTTCCAAGCTCACCACATTCATGTCACGAAGGGCTAGAGTGTTCTCATTCATATGTTCATCAATAAACTTTGAATTAACTCCAAGCGACTTTAAAATGATTTCATAAATTTTGTATAGAAATTGATCGAATTCTATGAAATCTTTAATGGACTTTATGAAGTCCAAATCGTCACTTGCAAATATTCTTTCCGCTATCATAAGTACCTCTTGAACAACGTCCTCCGTTAAGTTGTCATACAACTGGAGCAAACTATTTCTCAAACTATCAACATCGGAAATTCGGAACTCCGAGCAGAATCGTTGTACAGTATTTTTCATAGCTTCACAGAGATGATTATAGTGCTCGCGTAATATGTCCATCAAGTCTGACATGCTTGTATTTCTGATGAATGAGATGAGCTTAGATATTCCAAAAACTATACGAAACACATGGTAGGATTCATAAAGAACTTCTTCAAAAGGTGTATTCCGTCCTAGTTGGTCTTGGATATCATCCCCATACTTTCTGGAAAAATCTTTGACTATGTCGATAAATTTCTTCATTGCTGTGTCGCCTAAATTATTCATCAAGAAGTTTAAAACATTCTTGAGTTGCGACTCGTTTCTGATATATAAGTCTTTCAAATTATTTAAGTCTTTCATATAATCTGCAATAAGTGCGAATGTTTTCATTTTGTTTTCCGATTGTTCTGCTTGGTGTGTTGAATTTGGTGCAGCGGATGAAAAAGGCTTTTTTAGTTTGAGAACATAATCTACAGACTCATTTGTCTGTTCAACAGGAGCTGCAGAAACATTTCGTACTATTACTTCTGGAGTTCCTTGAATGTTTTGTCGTAAGTCTGAAGCAGTCACAGATACATCATTGTTAAGTAATACTGAACCATCTGGACTGAAAGATGGCTTTAAATTATTTTGGGTCAATGGTTTAAGGGACCTTTTAACATCGCTGAAGAATACTTTTTTGTCCGGAATATTTCGCAAACTTCTTATTACATCAATTTTCCCACCTTCGAGGCCCTTAGAACTAATAGTGTTTCGTGTCATCTTGTCGAAAATTTTTCTAAAAAATAAAATCATAAATGTTCATATTTTTAGATAATTATTTTGCTCTTACTGTTGTCTTTTACTGAGATCATCTCTAAAACCCTTTATTGTATTATCTTGAGTAGTTTTTACAATATTAGATGCTGTTTGGAAATTGTACACAGAGTGTGTAACCAAAACTAAAGATGTAGCTAATTGGACACAATCCATCAGGCTTATTTTATCTCCGTCTTGTTTTTTCTATACATCAAAGACAATGATAAACTTAATTTCGATGCTCTGTCAACCTTCAACTTACCAAAATTAAATCAACAACTCCGTTAGCTAAGCTAACGCTGCTAAATGCCACTGCAGATACATTCAATGTGTTGACTGCTGTTATTGCAACCTTGGGGTAATAATTTTTTTACAGCAAACTGCTTGCACCAAATTAAATAAATCTAACCTTCGATACGTTGGATCCAGCAGCAGTTGAAGCTACCAATGCTCGAGTCGCACCGCCTGCAGCGATCCCAACAACACCCGCTCCAATTCCAAGCCAAGCAGACCTAGCTTCTCTATTCTTTACATCAATTGTCTGCTCGTGTTTGCTCCTATCAACTAGATTACTTATGGAGCGCCCGATAGACCAAGCACCGACAGCGGCTCCTCCAATAAGTGATGCACCTAAAAGCACAGGCCCTACTGGTGTAAACATTGTTGCAACCGGAGCAACAGAACATAAAATTCCTGCAACGCCTGCACTTCGATCGCCAGCCGCAAGCACCTTCTTTTCCGTTTTTGAAGCTGGAGATTCGAAATACTCCAAATCTACCTGAATTTATAGTTTTCGATCTTCCGTCTAATTTTTCATATTTATTAATTCAAATAACAATCTCTCCTTTAGAATTTGTTTGGTAGACTCCTTTACATGGCGCAACCAAAAGTCCTTCAGGAAGAAAATTGTTCTTCTTGTAGTTACCCCAATTTTGGTAGACCCGTCCGCATTCATCAATAAATATCATGCAACAATCATTGCTAGTATCTCCATCTATAATAAACAAAACCACAAGTTTAACATGAATAAGAGTATGTACTCATTGAAAACGATTTACCAAGGCACTTTCGAACACGAAATAGTATATGAATTGAATTTTGATTCGATATGTTTATAATATACAAAGTGGACATAAGGACCTTCTCTCCAAAATACTTTCCTGGAAAATATTAAATAAGTTAATCAAAAATCTAACAAATAACAAACAAAACACTACTTTGTGACCATATTACATTTCTGAGCATTTCTTGCGTTTCTTCCTAAAGTAAGTTTAAATTAATTGAAAATGTGAACAATAAACTTTGATCATAGAGTATTACAATTTTTTGGTGCAGCCTAATTTTAGCAGATTTTTCTTTTTCGCTCAATTGTTTATCTCCTAATATAGATTCAATATCACATTCTTGCGGTAAGAGTAATTCAATTTTCTTCTTCAAAGTAGATAAGGAGTTTTCATCGTACCTGAAAGTTGAAATACATTAGTAAGAGGAATTTTTTAGTTTTAATTAACACACAAATCCCAACTCATTAAACCATTGGACGTTCCATAAAAATCGCACATATTTTGCTGGATTATCCGGAACGTTTTCGTTTCGTTCGATACTTTTGCCAACTCCATTTTTTAAAGAAAATTTTAACTTTTTCTTAAATTTTCCAACTCACAACGACAGACAAAAATAACAGATAAGATATAACTAACGTAACTTAAACCGTCTGACACTTTTGGATCACGCAACAATTCTAACAAAACGATTGAAATTCTGACAGCCTTATATAGTGCGGAAAGATAAGATAAATTAACATATTATGACGTGAATCCCCTATTTCTTTCCCACGTGCGGTACTAATTCAACTTAGTTTCCATGCAAAATATTTTATTATTTGACGTTTGTCATAACCCTCAAATGCGGTTGGCCATCTAGGGGATTTGTATGAAACAAAATTGACCTAGCGGACAACTGATGCGTAACTACCACTGACAATCTACTAGCGTACATAAGCAAGGGTAGATTTGTAGATTGCTACCTTCGATCATAGGGAACTAGATTGCCATGATCTCTTATGATCTCTAACCCTAGCTATGGTTCTCTATGATCTTAAGATTCCAACCAAACAATTACTTTGCCAGTGTAGATGGATCGCAGCAACTAGAGTACAACAAGAGAACTAAGATTACAGGATTGAGGATAGGCTTCCACTTGGCTTAGCTAGGGCCTAGGGTTCACATATAATTCTGGAATCGTGGATTCCAGGAAAGTGAGTTGAAGAGAGGAGCGGCCAATCAACCAGAAATCCCAAGCCATGGGTTAAAGTTACATGCTCCAAAAGTTTTGTGGCCCAATAGACTGTTTTCAAATTCGAACACACCTGGATTTTTGGGATAAGACCGTGGGATGCACATGGAGGAAAATATTTCTGACTTCCAGTAAAATGCGTATAGTTAGTAGTTATGAATCCAGTCTTACATACCAATAAATAAACAAAAACCACACAATTATTTTTATATTCGATGTTTTTATGTTGACATGGAAAGCAGCATTAACTCACAAAAATGTAAACAGCAAATATCGAACTTCGAACTGCATTATCACAGTGCGAGATTCCAAAGTGAAGTGAAGTTTCTCAAATCTTCGTGAAATCAAGATAATTTTGAGTCAAAGTTTAAAGTGTAATGCCGAGATTGAGTTTGGATATAAAAAGGGCGTTTTCACAATTTTATTGAGTTTAATCGGAAAACTATTGCTCATACTTTTTACAATAATTAAGAAAATATTATTTGCCAATATGGTTAAGATAAATGTATGATTTACATTGAAAACTGCTCGTAAAATATTTGTGTTTACAATGAACAAAGAAGTGTATCAAGAAGGTTGGCTGATAAAGTCACCTCCTACGAAAAGAATTTGGAGGGCTGTGAGTCATTTTTGTCGCTATTTTTCAATATTTCACTTTAAATCACAATCATTTCTTGTATACAAACGTGAATAAATCATTTCTCAATAAGTCTTGTTGATTATTTAACTAAATTTAGTGAATATATTGTTTCCACGAAGCTTTTAAAGTTTTGCATTTCAATTCGAATTGCATAAATTCCTAACATAACTTGCAACGTAGTAATGAACTTTCTTCGCTCAACTTGCTTATTCGGCCATAATTGAGCAAAATTTTACTTCTCGACGTTTTCAATTACGAATAATTACCAAATTGCCAAAATACGAATAATTTATTTTTACTTTCAGAGATGGAGACGTCGTTGGTTCACATTGAAACAAGGTGAAATTCCGGAACAATTTTGTCTTGAATACTACACGGATAGAAATTGTAGAAAACTCAAAGGTGTCATCGATTTAGATCAATGTGAACAAGTTGATTCCGGTTTACGTTTAGAGAACAGAAAACAAAAATTTCAGTACATGTTTGATATAAAAACACCTCGCCGGACCTACTACTTAGCAGCAGATACAGAAGATGATATGAGAGATTGGGTAAATTGCATTTGCCAAGTTTGCAATTTGAAAGATTTTACAAAACAAGTAGGAGATCGACAATGTATACAAGAAAATTATATAGCTTTTTCCGAATATGATTTAGTGATAAATATATTATTTTTAGATTACAATCTTTACGAAAACGGTGCTCAATTAGCGACAGTTGATAACTCAGCAACAAATAGTCTCATGTCGAATAGGGTTGAGCAACATTGGCAGTCTTTGAGTTGTGCAGAAGATGTTATAAGAAGAACAGAAGAATTATCTGTTAGTGGTGCATATCAGAACAATGATTGTTCATACGTGAATACAGAATACTCAAATAGAGAAACATTGATATGTGATACAAAGTTTCAAGAGCAAATCCAACAATCACAGCAAAGCAATCAACAAGATTTGTGCAGTAAGAACGATGAAATCTTACAGAAGGACCTACAATTGGAAAGATCACATAGTTTAAAAATGTCACAAGTGTCTAAAACAGATGATGTACCATATGTTTCAAATGGAAATAAACATCTAAGAACAAAATCATTAAATGACCAGGCAGATGTAACTCCTCCAGCAATTGCAGCATCCCCGCAACCTAAATCTGGATTAGGGCCAACGACTTTTGCTACGAAAAAAATACCAGAAAATCTTGTACTAAGTGATACATTCGTTGATAGTAATGTTGAACCATCACCAGCGTTAAGTACGTGTTCTGGACCATACATACCCATAAGTGAATGTTTTTCGGGTAGTCCAAAGTACTTGGTAAGTTTTAAGATTATATAAACTGAAAGAAAAAATCCGAAATTCATTTTTCATTTTCAAGAACGAAAACAATCCAACGACACCATTAAACAATCTAGATCCAAAGTTTTACGATACACCACGAAGTCATAATAATGTTGGACTTAATTTAACAAGCGATCAGTCGTATTCACCTAAAATATATAATTGTCCGGTAAGCATATCTCCATAAGACATAGTTAGTCATTGAAAAATTAATTTCATTTATTTAATCAATTTAGCAACAACCACGTCCTCGTAGTGGTAGATCAAGTCCTACAGACTCGGAGAGTGTATTTACCGATGACGAGGAATGGCCACATGCTTCTCCACGCCGTGAATCGATTGGTAATAAATTATTTAAATACTTACATATTAAAATTAATAATATACGTTTAACTAAAAGATCGCCATACACGACCATCAGACAGTTCTGTGGAAAACGAAGCAATTGTATTTACATACGCACAACGATTTTCAAAAATACCTGAAGATAGTAAATCTTGTGGTGGTACTATCGATGCAGGATCTGAGTGTGATAACAAGAGACAAGCTAAAATGAAAAGTTTAATTCTAGAAGATTGTGATGATGATGAAAAGTATGAAATTTTGAATAAAACAACATTGTTGATTCCTAAAAATCTATCATATAATTGTACTTTTAGAAATCGTGAATTTCCACAGTATTCAGATACAGACAATTCTTCACCAGCAATAGGACCAAAAGATGCTTCATCTGTAATTTTTATATTCATTTAAAATTGATGAAAATAAAATAAAGATTTTTAATACAGGTTGTTGAAGAAAGCTATGATATTCCGAGATCACACCAGTTGGCTCATTATAATAAAAAGCAATGCAATAGCAATTCGACTTCTCCCAACTTATCATGTCTTAAAGATTCAATTGCCTCATCAACGCCAAACTTAGCGGTTGACAATCAATTAACTGGAAACGTTGGAAGTAAAACTTTACCTAGATCACATTTTTATACAAATGCTGCTCCATGTAAAATTGAAGGAAATGTATTTCGATATGATTTTATGGAACAAGTTAGTAGCTAAACAATAGGTTAATGTTTAGAGTATAATTTTTTAAAAACTATTTTCACAAAAACAGTCTGATCCACCGGCAGTTAACAGAAGCTTAAAGCCGAAATTAAGTTTGGAAGAAAAAACATCATCTTTAGAACTACCACTAAAATCAGCAGGTTCTGGATCCAGAAATTCTGCGGAAAGTTCACCAAAACCACCATCGGTGGATCGGAAGTTGAAACCAGCTGCTCTTAAGGTTAAATGCTGTTAAACATGAATTGGAGTGTATAATTAATCTTAAATTATATATATTTTAGAATGCTGATTCAACATCAAATACAAATTCACTTCGACGTCGTGTACCACCATTATCAGTTGGTGCTTCTTTTGAAAGTGATAACATGGACAGTCCAAAAGATTTCGAGAGTCGTACATTACCTCGTAATTCAATTCATGCTGGAAGTGTAGGAAACGTCAGTACCAGTGGCACATTGACTAAAGCTTCAGCAGGGACAACTGCAAAATCTAATTCCCAATTACAGTATTTTGATTTGGATGTAGCAAATCCTCCTTCGAAAGCGGTAAATCGTTCGATTTATCCAAGTAGTTCACCTTCTGTGGCTCATAATCTGTCTTTGAATACATCGATTGATTCAGTGAGTAGACAACCGACTAAGAGTAATGTTATTTATAATTCTGTTGACTTTTTGCGAACTGAGGCTATCAAGAAAATTCGCGAAGATGCTGAAAAGAATCGTATGAAAGACTAAATAAAACGTGATAATGGTGCATTCCATGTCGCCTTATAAACGTTTAGTAAAGTGCAATTATTTCGAAATGTTTGAAAGTTGAATATATTTTCGTAAATAATATTAAATTCAAATATAAAAATATTTTAAACAGTAATTAGTGAAATTGCAAACATTTATTTCAACTAGCTTTTAAGCATAAATTTTCTTTAGAAAAATAACAATCAATTTCCTTTACAATGGCATTTTTAAGCATTTTATATGTAATAATCAATTTTCTCAGCTTATATATTTTATTATAAAATTTTTATACGATTGCTGTAAATGTTTTTCAATTATAGTGTAGTGCTATTTACATCAAAATGGTATCAAATATTTTTAAACTCACACGGCCATGTCATTATAATTTTGTGCTATTTTATATTTTTATAAATCTAAAAACAATAAATCTCATATATGGTATATAATTTAACGCATTTTGTTGACGACTATGGTACATTATGAATAACTTCCTTGTTGAAGATAATCAATAGTGGTTCACTAAAGATGTCTCAATATTTTACTTGGTATGATATATGTTTTCAACGATAAAGGTCGAAGGAAACGAATTTTGGAATAAAAATGCATTTTAATTTATCTTTATATACAATTTATTTGATATAATTAGCAAATTCACAACAAAACCAATATAAGTTATTGATTCCTTCACAATTCACCGATCTTATTAGCAATATTAGCAATTATTCAATTGAAATAAAGCGTTTATATTAAAATTATAAATTTTCATGTGTTTTACATACATTTTTAATAATTGTACTTTTTATAAAGTTTTAGCAAATAATTTTATTTATGTTTTCTTGCGCTAAGCATTAAATTCAGACGACCTGCCTGGTAAAAAGTGAATATCATTTCCTTTATACGGAAAACTTATTGACGATTGCCATAGAATCAAGTCAAATCTAAAGCATATAGTCGTGTAAATTGGTTTTAAAAGTTGTGCTGTAAAACAAATGATTATTATTTAGAAGACTCAACAACAAAACCGTACGCAGAAAATAGTATTATAGTGGAAGAATTTAATATTATTTACTTTGGTGAAAACAATTAATAATTTTAATTCGATTTAATATAAATAACAAATTAACATAATTTAAATAAATTAGCAAATAATATATGTATTCAATTTTAAGGTCTAGAATTGAATATTTACACGAACAAAAATTCATTGTTTTTATGAACAAAATAATAATAAATACATACAGGCAATTCGACTCTCGCTATAATACAGATGCTTTGATATGAATTTGCATACTACTTCTAAGTTAATTCAATATGGTATTATTTATACAAATTTTTTAAAATCTCTATTGTTTTGGTATTAAAATACTGTACTTATCGACGTAAAATTGAACATGATAATATTTAATTTAAGTATTTTTAACTTTGAAAAGTTCTGTTAGTTGAACTTTCCCTTAGTTATAAAATTTAAATTTAGAAAAATTTTGAGTATTCTTTATTTATTAGAAGAAAATATATTTTATTGGACTTGAGCACTGTTATAGTATATAACGATATGCATACGAGTAAATTGAGTTGATTCACCATAGTTTATTGTGATAAAATTTCAGATCAAAATATCCTTGATCTGTAAAACCTTCGCCAGATGTACTTGATGACACAGTTGTTCCCACCTCTTCGGAATGTTGGTTCTCAGTGCCAGGTCGGCAAATGGGTCGATTTATTTTTACAATTCCAAAACTTTCTGGTTCCTCCTGATTGAATTCCATTTTATTTGTTGGAGAAACCGCCATGCCAACGTTATAGGAAATATTCTTTAGTCCAGTGTTCTTTTTGGAATACACAATATTAGATTGAGGTTTGGATGAAAAATGCATTGGCTCAAGAAACTGTTTTTTCTGTGCAACATTTTCATATTTCTCAGTTTCGGCAGGTATGATATTGACTTTATCTTCTACATTCTCTGAAACAATTTCTTTTAGTTGTTCCTGACTTTTATCGCAAACATCTTCGCTTGTGCATTTTTTGAGTTCAATACTATCTTCCAAATCAACATTTTGGATCTGACTATTTATATCATTCAATACAGTTTCAGATACGTGCACTTCTTCCCTGGATGTATCATTTTGCAAAACATATGCATCATTTTCCTGATCGTTTTCCATCCTCTTTGTTTTCCTCTCTATTCGAATGGCATCATGATAGTACGGACTGGAATATTTGCATGTTTTCTTTGAACTCGTTAACATTTTCGACTATATTTTATATTTTATATTAACAAACATGCATCACAGTGAACGAACAAATACAAATAAAGCATATTCAAGGAAACTTATGTTCTTTTCTTTAATCAAATGGCCATTTTATCTGCACGCACTTTCTGATCTTTGATCCGTTTCTTGTTTGTGATTGCTTTTATTTTGGATATCACAACTTTTTCATTCTGTTCAAACTTTTGAATCAAACAGATTTCAACAAAAACAAACAAGATTTCTAAAATACTCATTATATTTAATGTATCACGCATCTTATGACGAGTGTCTTGATAGATCTGTTCATGAGACACTTTTCGGTATTCAGAAAATCGAAATAGAAATTATTGTTTCTGATATTGTTTATGTAATTTATTCCAGAATACGTTTTTAACATCATGGTGTTTCCAACAAAACGCTACGAAGTGTTAAACGGAATCAACAATTGAAATTTATACTTGTTATTGATAGTAAAATAGCGAGATTCAAAATGTTTAAATTTATTTACAATATGAATTTTAATATTAGTTCAATTTTATTTTCAAGGCTATTTATTTTGAGATAAATAAACGAAAGTTTACAATAAGTTTCCTTGAAAACAATTAAAGACCTTTTGAATGAGAAGCAATTAAAATTTTCGAAACAAAATATGCAAAAATTATCAATTATAACAATCAATTGAATATAATAATTCATTTAATTTTATAAATAAAACAAAACATGTGTCTTGTGTTTGTACATAAATAAGCAGCTTTAAGGTTATTTGACAAATAAATACAAAATAAATTAGATAAAATACTAAAACAAAGTTAACTACTAATTGAAAAAATTGTTTTTCTTGTTTAAATAACAATTAAAACAAATGTTATTTAATTTTTTACTTTGAGATTCCACTATAATTCTCTGAAAATAAAAATAAATGAAAAATGAATATTAAACGAACAAAATGTACTAAAAGAATAATTTATTTTGTGATTTTAATTGAATTTATCACAATTAAAAATTGTATTTAAGTAATAACTCTTAATTTAAATTTTGGTTCTTTGATAACTCATTTTGTACCTGTTTGGTTCGCCAGTAGCCGGTGTCGCACTGCTATGAATTATCTAAAATAAAAGGAAACTTATTTATATAAAATTTACTTAAATTTATATTCCGAAGACAACTATTATTTAATCAAGAAAAACTAAAACAAGGTTTATAATTTTTCACGCTAATTTTTTCAACTATCTTTATATCTGACAGACAATAGAAGTGATAAAAATTAGAAGATTATCTTCACAATAGTGAAATCGATCGGGAGATTATTCAGAATAAAGCTATTCGCACTTTGTCTAATTTACTATGGTGTATTTTCATGGTGTATGTTAAAATTGTTAAAACAAGATTCACTGTAGCAAATGAAAAGACACATTATGTAAACGAAGGTGCTATTGCAATGTTATTATAACGAGTTTCTGTTAAATGAAATAAGCACGATAAAATTAAAAGCTCTTAATATTTAAACAATATACCTCTGCCATACTGCACATTGGACGTGGTGCCGCATATCGTCCAACTGGTGAATTTTGCACTAATGAACTATTTGCTGATGAATTTTGTGCTTCCCGTGACTTTGAAGCTCTTTTTTTACAATCATCATTAATAAATTGAGGTCCGAACAAAGCTGTGTTAGGGCTAAAGAAATTAGAAATATGTAGTTATTAGTAATATAGATGAAAATTAGTATTGAATGAATATTTTTATGTTCAGTATATGCATTATGGTTTAGTTGCAATCAATGAAACACATTACAGTATTGTTAAGATTATTATTGCGATAATATAATTGGGTAACTCTAACTGCATTATCTAAGTTTAAATTATTCAATTTGAACTTACCCAGCAGTCATATTCATTCTACTATCATGATTATTTTGTTCAGATGAATTGATATCGAAGAATCCTTCATACACAACAAAATTGTTCATTTGTGGAATGGTTCTTTCAAGATGATAATGTTTTCGCAAAAATCCAATTAATTTGTCAGATGGTCGATCAATTGCCATTTTCATTGGATGATAATTTTCTTCTTTTAGCATTATTTCAAATAGTGTTTTTCCTAATCCAGATCTTTGACGTGATTCATGAACATAGAAGTCCAAAACACATGGAGCATCTACCATTTTTGTTTCACCATTTTCATCAAATACATACAGTGATTTCACGCCAACTTTAAGAAGTCCAACGACTGCACCACTGAAAATACATACCGAATAAATTTAGTATTTCTATGACTTAAATAAATTAATTAAAAATAATTTCGTTTTCTCTCTGATGCATTTAGAGGTGAATTTGCATAACAACCCCATTTTGGATGAAATTGAATAACTTTCACAGTAGGTACGTGACTGTAATAATCTTAAATCTTTAATCTCAGCTACTAATGAATTTTCCAACCATTTATTTCATACCATAATATAACCAAGAAGCAGAAACCTTTATTTAAAAGAAAACGCTTGTTCTTCAGATTATTTCGCTCTGCTAAACTGATTTGTCAAAGAAATTAAGGTAATGTCACGGTCAAAGTCATTGAACCATTAAGTGGAGTTTCTAGAAGAGTGTACTTCTAAGTAACTTTTATAAATTAAGTAAATCAGTTTTTTGATTTCTTTAGTAAATTGTGTATAAAACAGGTCATTCAATTGCAAATCAAAATGAATTTTGTTCCACCTTACCGTGACTACAAATTTTCAATTTATATTATTATTTTGAATTCAATGATATTTACTTCTTGCCATGCTCATTATCTCCCAGAAGATATATGTTATGATTAGACATCCTCAACTTCTGGGATGTTGTGACAGCTTTGGTTAGTCCTTGGGCTTTTGCTGATGCTTCTCCCATTTCATTGATTATTTGAGATAATTTAGTCGCCATATCACTAGATTATTACGCATTAAATTAAATGTAAAATATATTTTCCAACAATTACTTACATCGCCATTCGTCGATCCCCAACAAATCCAGTTGGCAATAAATTTGAATTGACTTTAACTATTTGATTTGTAAAAATTGGACGTACATCAAATCGGAATTCCATTTTGGCTGCTTTTAATTGCCTTTTGGTATGTGCAATAAATTTCCAGATTCCACTACAAATACTGTTTTCAAATAAATATAAAACTTCTGAAAATAATTTAAAGAAAATATTCGATTTATTAAAAATGTTATTTGAAACGAAATTAAAAATAATTTGATTGAATCTTAGTAACCCATGTAAATATATATTTATTATAAAGTAATTTAAGAACATTGAGATAATACAGTTAATGAGAAACTTTCTGCAATTTGGATTTTTTTAAACTTCCGTTCATAATAACACTAATTTAAAAATAAAATTTCTTAAATCTTTTTCATGTGAAACGAAACATGAACTCAAGCGCAAAGACGTTTCTGTAGAAAGTAAAAGCACTCGATCAAAATTATAATAATAATTGTAACCGTTTCTATCAATGAACACGAAGGTTAGAGACTTCTGGTCTGGTAAGGTATGAAACATTTTTGTTAGATGTTATTTGTATTTTCTTTATGGGAATGTATAAAACGCTGTAGAATTCTTTGAGTTGTTTTTGGTAAAACAACCATCATTCAAACGTAGCACACAACAATTAAATAACGTTGATATCTAGATCAGAATAATAATTTAAGTATTCTAAAGACATAATTGATAGGGTGCTTTCACACAAAGCACAAACTTGTAGAAGGTTCTTTCTACAAGATTTGATTGGTTATACGAGTGTTTCGTGGTTTTCAAAAATGTAGAAATACATAGAAATTGAATTACAAATATTCGAAATTTTGTTACAAAGCTAATTACTCACCTAAAGTCATTAGCTTTCAGTTTGCATGAGCTGAAGAGTATGGGTTAATCGATGAAGCGAATAATTTATTTTGGAGCCAACCACACTGGAAACATTATTATGAAAAACATTATTTTTCAAATTACAGTACGCAATTAAAGGAAACTGTGGCTGTAACAATAACTAAGGTTGTTGCAAAAACCAAGCAACACATTTCAATGACTAGGAAGGAAGACAAAAAGTGACGTAATTTGACATTTATAGAGTTATTTTATTTATACATATATTTCTGCAATTACTCTATACACATACATGAATTATATGTATCTTATTCCTTGCTAAAAAAGTCTGAAATTTTCAACTGAGTTTTCGTTACATTCTATGTGCTTGGTCAGAGCTAATTGCGTTTATCGAGGAGTTGCGACTATCAGAGGTTGCAATTATCGAAGTTACACTGTATTTAGAAAATAGTTTTTAACCCCTGACGCAAAAAGAGGGGTGTTATAAGTTTGGCCGCTATGTGTGTCTGTCTGCGTGTCGGTCTCGGGCACCATAGCTCTTAAACGGGTGCATCGATTTAGATACGGGTTTTTTTATTTGAAACCAGGTTTTCTAGGGATGGTTCTCAGACTTGTTTTATCAAAATCACATCAGCCGTTTCAAGGTCATCAGCTCTTTTGTTAGACGCAGAATGGGTATTTACTTTACGTTCAAACTTCGGTGTGCCCTCAATTTTGTCGCCTTGATATTTTTAAATTTATTTATTTATTTATTGTTATTCAAGCTACAGTCCTTTAAGTGAAACAGTTCAACGATACTCAACTTACCCCATAAGCGGGACAAACTGAGCATTAAGAAAATTAACTCATGAAATAATGAAACTACTATTTCCTTCATATAGTGAACATAAAACTACTTTATGAATCTTGTCAAGGTCATTTTTGGGATATCAAACTCCCAAGGGACAGCACTTCCAACTTCATTTTATAATTGTCTATTCTTTTAATAAAAGAGAAGCATATATTGCTTTTGTTTGAAACCGTGGAGTTATTTTAGCAACTGTTGCTCAACTAGTTCCAACCCAAATATTTGAAAGAAAAGTGAGGTTATGAAAAAGCCGTCTAAAGAAGACCCGATTTTTTTCAGAAATCAAACATATATTTAATTTATAAACGTCAAGTATTCACGTGATCGAAAACGGATAATTTTTGAGGCCTGTAGAACAAAAAGTAGCTGAAATAATTTTTTTACTTTTTCTTTCGAAAGTTGATATGGCCCGCGTGTGGTAAACTAGAAGGGTAAACTACCACTGGTTAAGCAATGAGCAATTCCTTCTACTCCCAGAACTCTCTCTTTTCTCCACATGATATGTTAGCCTCCCGTATTACCCCTAGATACTTTCTTATCTATACGACTTGATTGAGTTTATTGACACTTTATGATAGCACACATTTGTAAATAATTGAATAAGGTATCCCATCCCAGTATATATCCAACTGAAAATGACGTCAAACTTTAACTCCAATTTCATTTAAAACATATGTTGCCCATATTTCGAGATTCACACGAAATACTTTCTGTATAGTGAAAAGGAATCACAAATATAAGTTAAGTTAAAAATCAATTAGAGAAAAGGATAGTGCTCCTTTGAAGTCACTTCCATTATCGATTTGTATTTGGGCTAGTCTCCTTTGATACATTTTGTTACTCGACTGTGAGGAATGTAACATGTTTACAATGTTATGTTACGTTATGTTATGTTATGTTATGCCTTGAAAATCTCTGAAGAAAAAGTCAAGGTTCCACAATGGATTCTGCAGTGGTATGACATGCGTTACAGTGCATCATTTTTGTTGGTAATATTGCGGCACAATTTGGCACAGCCAAACCTTTTTCAATACTACCAAATTCATAAAAATTTCGGAATATTGTAGAAAATCAATTTTAAGGAGAAAACCTAAGGAAACTCGAGAAAATGCTTCAAATCAATGGGCATTCGTCTGGAAACTTTTCCTTTTATGCATACATAATGTACACTAAAGGCATTCCGAGAACTTTGACCGCTTAACATGCAATTTTCCTGATGTCGTTGACATTTTCCCAATGTTAGCCGGTAAACCATGAGATTCCAAGTTAACCATGGTGATAATATACAACATAATCATCATACTGTCGTATTGTAATCTTGAAATTATGTAATCTAAACGAGATTCCTGACATAACATAACATCGAACACAATGGGTAAACAATAATGTATACAAAGTCTTATCGCATATTTGCCCACTACTGTCGTCCGACCCACACATTCATGAATCAGTTGATTCAGTCAATAGCAAGTGAAGGTAGTTGAAACTATAAAAGGGAATTTCTGGATTACTCGTCTTTGACAAGGTTTTCTTTAAACTCAGAACATCATCTAGATCACCTGCAGTGTTTTGCCGTTCATGGGGCATGTCTGTTTCAGTTCGTGGCTGCATAATTTCATGTTTTTCAATCCACATAACATCACAGAAGTAAATAACAAACCAAAGTCGGTCCACGGTTGACTGCTTATTGTACTTTTGTACAATCCAACAAATCCAAGAAAACTCTGTATGATTCATCCAAAATTGAGTTTTCACAGAACGGGTCAATAACGTGGATTTGAACAATGAGAAGATAATTACATGACAGAAATGAAGACAGATTTTAGAACCTCCTAACAGCATCCAACAACACCAAAAGAATCATGACTAGGTAGACACAATTCACGATTTAATTAAATACTTGATTGAGAAAATTTAACTAGAATCATTCGTTTTGTTCTTCATTAATGTAATTAATTGTTGAATTTGTTCAATTTCAATAACTTACTGGAATAAATTAATCACAAAATAAATTCACTTCGACACTTGCTCACGCTCCGTCTTGCGTTTCTACACACTCCAATCAAATCCAACAGAACAGCACTGCACCACTTGAAGCAAACGAAAACGAACGACTGTTTTCCAATTAGAATCGACTGCAAATTCATACAGCGACTGATTGGAATTGGAAGGCGAACTAGAAATGCGATGGGTAGCGTTGCTCTACGGCAGATCGATTGAACAAAATCATCTGAAGTTGGAAGCAATTCCCATTAGCCTCGTAGATATTTACACGATGCAGTTGTTATTTCAATATCTGTCATAAATCATGTAATATTTGTACAACTTCATTACAGTAGAATCCCAATTAAAACTGGGTTTCAAAATAAAATACAATACAGTCGAAGTTCTCTAACTTGGAATTTTGCTTAAGAAACTGGCGCACCCGTCAAATTTCCATACATACATTAGCTTTTTCTTTAACTCGAAGTATTTTCAGTGGCAACAGCGATTTCAAGTTAGAGGACTTCGACTGTATATGTATATAATTTTTAGTCAACTTTAAAAATTTTAGTTGGAAATAACATTCATTTTTGAAATTATAAGTCACATCTTTAACAACTGTATAGGGTTCGACTTATCAAGTCTTTCAAACCAATTAATTTCAATGTCTATTGTTTCAAGAACTTCTGTGCGACATGGTACTGGAAATACATGCCAAATTTCTTCATCAGTTAATATTTGGAAGCCACAATCCTAATTATCGAGGTTCAACTACTTTTTGATAATCTCTTCATCACATCCTGCATCAATGCTAAGGATTTTCATTGTTTCTGATATCTCTTGGAAACAATGGTCGTGTGATTTAAAAAGAATTTCATAGAGTTAATCTTAATGCTTGCGATTCCATAGAATTCCAGGCTTCTGCCAGCATATAACTACAATCTTTTAAATTAATTTACTAATATATTTTTAAATCGGTGATTAGAGCTGTGCAGTTCGGATAATCGGGATTCTTCTGTATTATTATTAATTTGTAAGCTTCATTTAAGAGGAAATCTTTTGATTTATCTAATTCATTAATGAAACAAGATCATGAAAGGTCCATGACGAACAAGTAGAACCAACCATTCCATGTGACTTATGAAACTCGAACAGAACATTCTCCAAACACATGATGTGTATTCCACTAGTTGTATAGCATTCACTTTCACAAACATTATCTACTCGTAATAATATAATTTCGGCACTAGATTAACTTGTATCACTCGTATCCACCTACTAGAGAATTGTTTGCAGTCAATCAAACCAAGTGTTAATCCTTAGTTGGAATTTATTTCAAAATCTTAGAATTATGTTCTTCTATTAAAATTGTTTGTGGTTGCCTGTGTCAACTGAAGACCACGGATGTTATTGAAGTCGAGTGCCTTCAACATGTCTCTGGTGTCTGGATCAACTTCAATGATATCCTGTTCCAAAGCAGATACATCTGGAACGAAGTTGTCACGTCTTTCACGTTCTTCCTCCTGAAGTTTGATGGAAATACCACGAACTTGAGAGTGTCGCAATCTACCCATTAAATGCGTGACATAGCTAAAAACAAATTAAGGTTTAGGTATTTGTAGCCACCAGAATTCATTGTCCACTTACCCAGCAATTTTGTTTCTAAGGGGCTTTGTTGGGATAATGGCTACTTCTTCACATATCCTCTTGTTTGTATGGAAATCCAACGTGAGACGAGTGTAGTACTTTTCAATGATGACCTTTGCGGCCTTTTTCACGGTTTTAGTCCTAATACGACCCTAGAATGCATCATAAAATTTGTCATTTTGACGTTTCATTTCATGTTTACTCAGCAATTTAACGTAAAAAACACTACGGCAATTAAAAGAAAATTGTGTTTTTAAAGCAATTCAACTTTAATTTGAATTTTTCCGACACCGATGCTTGTTTTAATTGCCGATATTTTACATGAATTTCTGAAAACAACTCACCATCTTGAATATCGTTTGCGGAAAAGACCAACGAAGTGTTGATTGTAGGGAAAGTGTCAACACAAATCGTGTTAGCCAACTTTGGAATTATCAAAATTAGCTCAATATGAACATTGCCCAAATTTTCCGTTTCCGGGATTTAAAATAATTTCAACTTAAAATTATTATAAAATTAACTATAATTTGTAGCAATTATCGGAATTAAACATTTATTTTGAACAGAAAGAATAAAGCTTGATTTATTTATTTAAATAAATATTTATTTTATATTTTGTTTTAAACGTAACTTATAGAATGTTGCTAAATGCTCTAACAAAACATGAACATAATTGTGTTCTCACTTTAATTTTGGTTTATTTAAATTCTTCTGTCTAACTTGTTCCTTCCACTCAGCTTCCAAACGTACATATGTTCCACCGTTTTGATAATTGTGATGGTGTACATTGGAATCAGTTCCAATTTTCTTACAAACCATTGCAATAACTTGTTTCATAACACGTTCTTCAAATTCACGTTGATTGTCTTGATTACTCCTTGCAGACATTTCACCAGACCAATATCTTCCTCCGGAAGTACGATTTCTTCTACAAATGCAATATTACTTCTCCAACAGTCTCCCAAATCAAAATGAAATTACCTGCGCTGGCTCTTGCCACGATGTAGCCTAGGGCTGCTGTTTTCCGATTCACATCCATCACTGCTAGAGGAAATTCGTCTCCGAAGACATTTGCGGTCCGTATGTTCACTGGTATCAGTATCACTACTTGAGTCAATGAAGCAAGGATTCGGTTTCGCCTTACGTCCTGTTTTATTGTGATATTCTGGGAAATGATGCAATTCAAATGGAAGGTTGAATGTGGTTCACAAAAAATACCATCAACATGCAAAGGTGGCAATAATCCTTGTCTACATTTTGTAGGCATTAATGAAATTCCAGCCCATCTTGGTTCACTGTTTCCCTGGTTTGGTGGCTTTGTTGGATGTGCCTCATATAAGCAATTTCCTTCACCGGCAATTTGGGCTAGAGTCAAAATAGCTCTGTCTCGATCTGTTTCTACTAGTGCACTGTGCTCACGAAATTGGCATCCCTAGGGATAACGAAATTATTAAAACGTGATTGATACCATGATCGTAGCTATTACATTTGGCCCTGGAAGTGTTTCATATCGAAACGCTTGTTGCCCACAACACGGATATCTTCCAGCAGGACCAGCAATTCTTCCTTCAGTAATAGGTCCCAAAAATTGCGGAGTTTCAGGGTGAAATTGACACCAGTTCATCTGAAGGATAATTAAATTTAAAAATTACTTGAAATAAATACACATTTTCATACTTGATATGTTGGAAAATGCGTTTCACATATGCAGCAATACAAAAAGTGGCAATGGCCCCAAAGTTTCCAATAGACTTTTCTCCAGGATTTAAGCTCTTTGAATAGAAGGGCAACATAATTTGTTATTTGCCAAGATGTGTCCCGTGTGTGTTGGCTAATGAGCTGTCCCCAACGATTAAGTCGCATGTTTCCAGGAATACAGTTTACATGAGAGCTCACTGATTGAGTTAAGTATTTACCACATCTGTAATGAAATTATTGTACTAAGATTAGGTTCGGCCTAACAGTAGCGTTACCTGCTGCAACGAAACAAACCGCACAAACTAAAATAGTGGCCACGAAGAGCTTGGGGTTCAGGCTCGCAAAGGCTTTGTATCATTTTAGTCCACAAACGAGGAGTAATACGTTCCTTTTTGTCTTTTATCATCTCAAGCTCAAGATTTGTAAACATTGCAGCGAGTCGAGTGATTATAGAGTCATTGAGGCATGATAAATTTGCAGAAGCTCTAACAACCTCATTGAGTCTAGAGTGGCAAAATGATAAGCAATCTACTAGAAGAGGATCCATCTAAAGTTTTATAATGATCAGTGAAAAACCTTAGTAAAATTGATCTTATTATCATTGTATCTACCTGAAGGAAACTAGCTGAAACTAAAATAGGAACTACATTATTTGCATCGAGAACTGGCCAATTTTCTTGAGGAACCGTATCCTTTTTCACCCACTTCATAAGCCAGTCAAAAATTTGTAAATCACAATGTACTGATATGTCCATATCTTCTAAACGTTGGCCAGCTGTTACATCAGCAAAATAGCCCATCTTACTAACGAGTAAGTGCTGGGGACATGAGAAATCTTTTGATGTGTTCTTTACTTCATCACAAACGTGAATAACAACCTCGGCACTATAATTTACATTACTATTTTGTAGAAATTTTTATAAAACTAAAAATTTACTTCAACTTTTTGTCATCATATTGCCCATGAATATGCCCCAAAGATCTTCGTGGAGGCATTTTGATTTCTTTTGGTTTGGAAAGAATTGGTTCAGTAGCTACAGGGCTCTTCGAAGTGGAAGAATCACTAATTGCATCTTTTTTGTCATTTTCCTGTGTAACTGGTTGCTGCTTTGAACCGAGACTTGGGCTTACATCTCTTATTTTCAAAAGCTTTGATGGTTTCGTAGATAGATTAATTGTACTTTGCACCGTGGTATTCGACGTCTGTGGACAAATAAATGGCAGCACAGGATCTAAAATACCTTCATTTAAGATCTCGTCCAGCTTTTCTTTTAAACTTGGATGAATAGATGGTTTTCCATCACCACATTCTGTCTTCTGGCGTCTACCCTTAGCATCATTAGCATTGATCGACTTTCTTCTAGTTACTTTTTCTTTCTTCTCTTTGCTTTTTGAGTCTCCACCAGATGCACCAGAACTTGATTCAGTTTCTTTTTCAGATGATTGCAAGAATTTGTTGATTAGTTCATTACTGGCTAAGCTGTTATAGTCAATATCATCATCAGCATGAACATCCGGATTTCCAATAGATGCGTTTACTTGACAGGTAATTTTCAAAAACTCCAAGAAATCTTTGGTTGTTATGGACGACGAATCTTCCTCTAGTGACTCACAATTAGATTCCATTTATTACTCAATAAATTTATCCTTTCAAAAAAATTTTGACACTATTAATCAAAACTGCATCGAATATATGAAAATGTTGGTTTTCCAACTGAATTCTGACAATTTAACGATTAAACAACTGGAAACTAGGCAACCAGCTTTTCTCTATGTTTGTTCTATTTATATATATTAATAGAGGTAATTGACTTATATTAAAGTTCATGTAATTTTCATAAATTCATTTGAAACATATCAACAACACATAATAAAGGAAAAGAATTCAAAATTGTTTCTTTTGTTTTTAACTTTGACATTGTCTTATTTATTTTAATTAAAAATTTTACATAAACCATCAATGGGGAATGACAATTAAATCCGTTAAATGGACTCCGTTTACATAAAACAAAAACACCGGAATACATTTTGTCTTCAGTTCTATAGAGTCTCGATATACAATCAACCCAATATCAATTTACTTCATGTTATACATAAAATAAACTTAATCATTTCATACTAATTGAATTTAAAATCATAATGCATATAAAGAAAAATTTTCTTATAAAAAAAGGAAGAAAATATTCGATATTTGATTTTCAAGAAAGCTAACTAAATAAACTTCCAGTTGCCCTTTCCAAATCCCAATTTTCTTTAGAAAGTACAGCACGTGCCACATGCTCATCAACTCCCATGTCTTTCAAACGTTGAATTTTAGTATTACAATCGGGGAACGTATGTGGACCTTAAATGAAATATTTTCAAAAAATTAATATAAATTTTACATTTCTCTTTTACAATTAACTACCTCCAGCATATGCATTTGTCCAATGCCTTGCTGTTAATACAAAAAGAGGATAATTTTCTTTATATTGTGATGCAACTACAGCGTCTTGTGGATCATCTGGTTCTGCAGCAGCTAAAAGAGCTTGTAACGATAACAGTACAGTTCTTAAAGTCATCGCAGCCGCCCTGAAATATGATATAATCAAATCTAAATAAATGTTTTCTTTCATTTTCATATGCGTCGTATATCATGGTTTAACCCTAAATTACTAAACTACCCTGCGAGTGACGTTGTTACTATACATTCGTAAAAAATAAGACAATCTTTAGGCTTAAAAGATCACGTTATAATGAAATTAGTATTTAATTTTTATTCTACACAGTTGAAACACATGTTTATGTTATGCGCTCCATATATGCCTCTTGTGCATTTCATGCAAGTTTGGTGTCATCTCTCTTGACTTAGGTGAACAAAAAGCACAAATTTTGCTTGAATTTCGTTTGTATAAGTCAATGCACGAATGACGTACGATCACAATAACTCCACGTGGAACACTGATGGAAGTAATCAGGAAGGGACTGTGAAGTTGGGGACGCAGATGTGACGCGAACATTGTTTGTTTTTGGAATCGTTTTAACGATCGTCTTTACATATAAATATATATCGTCGGTTTTCATGAATACTGTATTATCTTTGTTTTTCGTGAAAATTAGTTATTTACATAGAAAGTTCACAAAAAACGGAAAGTTTTTTTCTACAAGACCACCGCAAGTGAAATTCTAATAGAATCCGCTAGAGAGTTGAAATTACATCAGAAAAACACATCAGATCTTTCACATCAGAAAAACTCTAAACGTCTTTTACTCGAATGGCTATTTTCTAAGATAATAGTGTTCATGAAAACCGAGAGAAATTAGATTTTGTACTACGGAAAGACTATAGTGATTTGACTTATTTGAGAAAAAGATATTACCAATTATCTTTTAAAATATCTAGACAGATCGCTCCTGTTACAGATGAGATATTTGGATGCCATATCCTTGTGATAAATCTCACCTAGAAGAAAACATGATGAGCACAACGATGTAGTGTTTTGTAACTTTTACCTTTGGAGGATTAAAAGGGTATGTTTCTGGAACTTTAATTTCTAATAAAAACGTTCCTCCCTCATATGGTGTATCGGGTGGTCCGGCGATCACACCCTTCAATTCTGTCCAACTGTCATTTATAAGTTCTATTTTAATCGAGCATTGTGCAATCTGAAAATAAAGTATATTAAAGTTAAATTGTTGTACAGAAAATAAACAATCGTTATCAATTTGCCATTTGAACACAATCATAATCATATTGAAACAAAACAAATTCGAATAACATAGAACCCTGAAACTGAACTAAATTCAGAAGATTCAATTTGTCCTGATAGCTCTTAACCTGCATTGAAAGTGGTGAATAAAGTGCAGTGAATGAATTAAACAATGGATAAAAGTTCTTGTGAGTTAGTTGATGATGAAGGTAAGTTTGGAGATTTTAATTCTAATGCATATCTGCATATCTGGGTTTAAGAAAATAAACAAAAAATAATTTTTATAGAAAAATCAATAAATTTTCATTTTTTGTTATTTTCCCCATTTCGGAATATATATAATTTTTCCAAATGAAAATGTCAGGCTTTTGTTATGCAATTTGAATATGTATTTGTGTCACTAACACTATAATTGTTAAATGATTTGATTTTCATAATTATTTTACCTCTTCACTTTTAATAACTTCTTTAAATTCTCGCTGAATGCGAGACACAGCCATATTAGACGCCATTCTATTGAGATTGTGTTTAATTTAAATGTAGAATTTTGTTTTTTTCGTATAACAATAAAACAAAAATACTAAATGCACGGCTACAACGTGTTTTAACTCCTTTACAAATATCTAATGTTAACGGAAAACGTTTCACATTATAACAAATCGATTATTGATAGTGATATTTATAAATTTTGATTTTGTATATTTATCAACTGTCAAAGAAAATATAACATGCGGCTTAAGAATTAGTAAATATCAACCAGCCTTTTATACATATGTATGTACAGTCTTTCTTCGGACCAAACGAAATGTCTGATCTAAACTTTATTTTCCCACATTGTACATATATATCTATATAAATTTTAAATGAAAAATAAAATATGCTATTTTCGCTTTTATGGTTACTTTAGTTCAACCGGTCTTTTTCGCTATTTTGGGCATGTAAAACAAAAGAATTTTCTATGAAAACAGCGTGTTAATTATTAGTACCGAAAAACTTGATTTCCAGTAAAAATGACAGAGCAAAAACGATATGTTATTTCTATGTGGAAGAGGTTTAGCTGTTCGATTTTATTTTCTAAATGTTGTCCGTACTGTGAGTTTGTTTGAAAAAAGAAACTTCAGTAACATGTTCAGCAAATGTCATCTGTTACTAATTAAATACTTTAAAATTCGTTTTATTTTCAATAAAATTACTTGATTTCATTAATGCTTATCAAAGCATGCATAATTTTTCATTATATTAAATTATTATTTATATCAAAATTAACATATTTTCTCTCTCTCTCTCTCTGTGTGTAAATTCAGCACGTGGTAGCTTGTTTTGGTTTCAAGACTAGAACCAAATTGTTATTTTGAAGTTTACAAGCAGGATTATCTTAATTCTACGAAGTAATTCTGCTTAAATGTTAATATTTTTACAAGGAAGGGTTATCATAATCATGTTTATTATTTTGTTCGATTTAATAAGTTAATGCTGATAAGAAAAGTTCATATAATTTGCGTCACATTAATTATGCATAAATATTATGTCTTTCTTTGTCACTCCGGTTTTGGTTTCGGATACGAAGTAATGTAAATGTGTTTAAAGTGGACTACAAAATTGATCAAATCAATGAATATAATGATTCGGGAAATATACTGAAAAATTGTGATATATACTGATGAAATAAGTTTTTAAGTTGATCATTTTTCTTAATCTGGATTTGAAACACGTATTACGAACATTTTAAAGAATTACAACAGTTCACTTTGATTTTGAGTGAATTTGTTTGCGACTGTAATGTTTTATACCGTCCCTACTATTTACCAGAGTATACACATGCAACCGAATGCCTGGGTTAACTAAAATTCTTTTATTAAATAACCTTTAATTTGTGTAGATAGTGTGATGCCATTACGCTCATCTAATCCAATACGCGCTAAAAGTTTAGTCCGGGATAACTTGGAGAAGGCAAACAGTATTTTAAGGTTCAGAATGCCCAACATCAAAGTCTTCTCGGGTACATCACATCCCGATTTAGCCCAGAGGATAGTGGATAGACTTGGTATTGATTTGGGAAAAGTGGTTACAAAGAAATTTAGTAATTTAGAAACATGGTAAGTTGAGAATTTTGACAATATACCTATATATAATTAATATTTTTATCATTTTCCAATCAAATAAATCAATAATACATTATTAGATTTATAGATCAAGTGTATTCTTACTTTAAAATCAAATATTTACTTATTTAATTCTTTTAAGGTTAGGTTTGTGGAAACTTCTAATAAAGCATTTCAGTGAAACAAACAGACTTGATTTTTTCGTGTTACTAATTAAATTTCATTCTATCAATTATAAAATTAATAAAATATATATTAAGATCATCTAGAATCTACATCTTCTAGATCGATTTCGGTTCCAGTTTGTTTACGAAACTTCTGTCGTTGTTAACATACATATATGTAGGTAAAATGTGGTTTTATTATTATCCGATTCATACGTAAATTGTAATTTTCAAAATGAAAGTGTAAATTGAATTTCTTTATTTAGAATTTTTATCATTTTCATTTTGTTTGTATTTCCGTCTAGTTAACGTTCAAATTGAAATACATTTTGTTATCATGTGAATTTTGGCAAAATGCCGGCAGTTAGTCACTTAAGTCTTGTTTTCGTCTTCAGTAATCTTAATTTATACCACAAATAAGAAAGTAAACTTCTAACTACAACAATAATGCTAAGGAAAGTTTTGTTTAATTTTTGAACAATCAATAAACATGCTGTTATCGGCTCAATAAAATTACCCATAACCATAACAGCCCTTACCAAAAACCATGTGTTTTCTTCAAGGTTAGTGAACTTGTTTTGTCGATGCTCGATTCTCGATCTAGTTTGATCAATTTTTACTTTAATGTATGACAAAAATTATAATTGACAACCTGTTTTGAAAATAAATTCTATTTATTTTCTTACTTACAGTGTCGAAATCGGAGAATCAGTACGAGGCGAAGATGTGTACATCGTCCAATCTGGATCAGGAGAAATCAACGATAATCTCATGGAATTATTAATTATGATAAACGCATGTAAAATAGCTTCAGCATCACGTGTTACTGCTGTAATTCCTTGTTTTCCATATGCCCGCCAGGATAAGAAAGACAAGGTATACAAAGTTAGTGTTTTTGAATAATTTTCTTTAATTCAATATATACTAATGAATCAATTATAATTTTGCTTTGCTATTGCTATTCAAGGTATTCCATACATAGCAGACCAAACAACTAAAGTCTTTGGTCTTATCAAATTCAAAACTGAAATTGTAATCTTTTGAAATTTTTACAAATTCGGGTCAAATTCATTCTAAGTCTAAGTGCAGTAGTACTTTTAATTGAAATTAATATGATTTAGCACCTTCTATTTTGTACCTACCTATATGTAACAAAAATTATGCCTCGTCAATTTGCGTAGGTTTTATTTTTAATCTTTTGGTATCAAAAAATTATAGATCCGGTTTTCACCTTTTTGTCGTCAATCATACCATGGAATGTTATTCTTGTTTGCTTAAAATTCAGCAGCAGTTGACAATAATTGAAATTAGAAACATATCTTGTGACTCATTTAAACAAGTTGTTTCTAGTTGTAGAACGAAAAAATGAATCTCATTTAACAACATGAGCAAGAATATCAAAAATACTTCCTTGTCGCTTAAAATAATACTCCAATTTTTCAAGCTGTTTCTAACTCCTAGTTCAGTCAATTTTATTATCATAAATCTTCGAATAATATCAATTTCATTCTTGTATCCTCTATTAAAATCATCCAGAAATTGATCTGAGTAAATCAAGGTATCTGAGTTTTCCGCAAAACTTGTATTCAAATTGGAGAAAACATTTTTTAACAAAATTTATCTTATTAACTCTGCAGACAGGTGGAGAGGAATATAATAAGCTGAGACATGCTATGAAATACAACGAGTGGAAGTTTAGGGTATATATACGAGTTAAATTTTATGAGCTTGTTTGGGGAAAACGATAACAAGAAAACTATCATTATGTACACAATGGAAGAAAGGAGGTTTTTTTCGAAAATTGAAATTATGTTCTGAAATATGTAATTGGCAAAACCTTACTATTGCCTCCTTTGTTGTCCAGTAATTCTCACATCGAGCCCATTGAACGTAAGAAGGGTACGATAACAGAACTCATCGCAAAAGTCCATTTTTAATACAGTTTAAATCTCTGTAACTAAAATGAAATATATTAGATATTAGATACATATGTTAGATCTAACAATGCATGTTGCATAAGTCTTAAATTTTTGTAAATAACACCGAAAATAAAAATCCTTCCTGCATGGATTGACACAGACCAAATTATTACGTAAATGTAAAACATTAATCCAAGTTAAAATTAATTAAATAATAATTGAAATATTGCGAAACATACACAATGTTATTGGCGATTAGTTTTTGCTTATTACTAGCTGATAAATGAATGAACCGTATGATGTTTTCGAAATGATAACGATCAAAATGCATTTCGTAAACAACTAAACATATTATTGTGCTGAAATTTATAAATTGAAAACACTTAATGTAAATCCCAGTGAAATTGAGTCAATTAAGTCGTCTAAGGTCAAGAAGTTCAAATAAGCTACGAAAACAATCCTTCTATCTTACGGAAAATTAGAATGCTGACTAGTTACACGCGTGTTCTACTTGCAACCTTGTATCACATTCATAATCATAATAAAAATTCATCTAATCCCACGAATGAGGTCACACGATTACAGAATGCAGTCACCTGTTTTTGTAAAACCCTCTTATAAGGATCAAGGATGCTTCACACATCGTTGGATAAATTTGTAAAAATTTGATTCAATGTCTGCAAAATAAATATTAACTTTAAAAAGGGAATTATCGATAAATTCAAATGGGCTTTACGTTATTCATTTCATGTGCAATGTACTTGTCCCAATTTCAAAAAAGACAAATTTTAACAAAGGGAATAGTTTTTGGGGAACATTTGTTTGTCTGTTTTAATTATTATTGAGAATAAACAATTTTTTAAATTTTTAGAGCCGTGCTCCAATATCAGCAAAATTAGTTGCTAATATGCTTTCTGTTGCTGGTGCTGATCACATTATAACTATGGATCTTCATGCATCACAAATACAAGTATTACATTATTTCATTTATTTATTTAAACGAAAGTATTAACTTTACATATTTCTAATAAGGGATTTTTTGATATTCCTGTTGATAATTTGTATGCTGAACCAGCTGTGTTAAAATGGATAAAAGAAAACATTCCTGAATGGAGAAATTCGATTATTGTTTCTCCAGATGCCGGTGGTGCAAAACGGTAATTACAAGCAATTACATGTCTATTAAAGGATAAAATAAAAAGATTAATTGGTTAAATTTATAGTGTTACATCGATAGCGGATCGATTAAATGTTGAATTCGCTTTGATTCACAAAGAAAGGAAAAAAGCAAACGAAGTAGCCTCAATGGTACTTGTAGGTGATGTTAAAGACAGAATTGCTATTTTAGTCGATGATATGGCTGATACTTGTGGTACAATATGTCATGCAGCTGATAAATTAATAGAAGCTGGAGCAATAAAAGTATATAATAAAGCATGTAATTTTATGTGAAAAGAATTAATTAAAATTTAATATGTTTTTAAGGTTTATGCAATCCTAACACACGGTATATTTTCGGGTCCAGCTATTTCGCGTATTAACAGTGCATGTTTTGAAGCGGTAGTTGTAACCAACACCATTCCTCAAGATGGTCATATGCGGGAATGCCCAAAAATTCAAGTAGATATAAAATAAAATTTTACATTTTTAACTATTTATTTCATGCAATTTTCCTTTTTAGTGTATCGATGTATCAATGATGTTTGCAGAAGCTGTGCGAAGAACGCACAATGGAGAAAGTGTATCATATCTATTTTCGAATGTTCCATATTAAGTTTTCTCTTTTGATACATTAATTTTTAATTTTTGTTAACAATTTGTTTTCTTTTATAATTGCGTACGTGACATGAATGACAAACGACTCTTACTTTGAATGAGGATAAAACATTAAAGTTGATTTGAATTTTTGTCTTAGTTATAAAACATAGCATTAGTGATTCTTAAGAATTATTCAAATTTTATAAACAAAAAAAAATAAAGTTTAAAGTAAAAATTATAAAAGACAAATTGAAAGAATATGCCAATAAAATGGTAATATACATTTCTTTAGTTTAGTTGATGATATGATATGTAACTTTTAAATACAGGAAATTTTGTATGAGATAAATTGAACTCATTTGATGCAATTGGTAAAAAATTTATATATGTGATATCAAAAAGTTTTCTGTCGATCCTAATAATCTGTATCTTCGTTTAGACTACTAAAATATTTTGAACAGAAATGTACAGTGGCCATTTACTGATGAAATTGCAAGAAGAAAAGAATAAAATAAAATGAAAACTCTTACAAAAATTGTATTTATTTAAATTATTTTAAACATAAAGTTAGAAACTATCTTCAAGAAGTCCACTTTCATCATTTGCATCCGATGATACTTCTTCGTAATCACGTTCCAGTACAGCTAAATCTTCACGTGCTTCGCAAAATTCACCTTCTTCCATACCTTCTCCAACGAACCAATGGACGAATGCTCTCTTCTTAAACATCAAATCAAATTTGTGATTTAGGCGACTGAAAGCTTCAGAAATGGCGGTAGTATTAGACAGCATACAAACTGCACGTGGGGTTTTTGCTAAATCTCCTGCAGGAACGACAGTTGGAGCTTGATAATTTATTCCGATTTTAAAACCTGTTGGGCACCAGTCCACAAATTGAATGCTCCGATTTGTTTTTATAGCCGCAATTGCAGCATTTATATCTTTTGGGACGACATCACCACGATACAGCATACAACATGCCATAAATTTTCCATGGCGTGGATCACATTTTACCATCATGCTTCCTGATTCAAAACACGCATTTGTAATAGATGATATTGTGTATTGCTCGTGAGATGCTTTTCTTGCCGACATCAATGGTGAATATGCAGTTAAAGGAAAATGAATTCTAGGGAACGGAACTAAATTTGTTTGAAATTCATTTAAATCTACATTCATAGAGCCATCGAAGCGAAGTGATGCTGTAGTAGATGAAACTATCTGTGCTATAAGACGATTTAGGTTTGTGTAATCCGGATAGGGAACATCTAGACTTCTTTGACAAATTTCATATATTGCTTCATTATCCACCATAAAGACACAGTCGGAATGTTCTAATGTTGAATGAGTTGTAAATACGGAATTGTATGGCTCTACAACAGCAGTTGAAATTCTCGGAGCAGGATATACCGCAAATTCTAATTTACATTTTTTTGAATATTCACATGAGAAACGTTCCATTAACAGAGAAGTAAACCCGGATCCTGTTCCTCCACCAAGGGAATGAAAAATAAGAAAACCTTGTAGTCCTTCACATTGTTCAGCCATCTTTTGAGTGCGGGACATTACTTGTTCAATTATCTGTTTCCCAACTGTATAATGTCCTCTTGCATAGTTATTTGCAGCATCCTCCTTTCCTGATACAAGCTGTTCTGGATGATACAAACTCTTATGTCGACCTGTACGTACATCATCCACAACAGAAGGTTCAAGATCAATGAAAATAGCCCGTGGCACATACTTGTTTGTTGAGGTAGAGGCGAAAAATGTGCTTAATTTATCATCACTCTTATTTTCAGTATTTATGAGGCTTCCATCTGGTAAAAGTCCGTGCTCTAACAAGTATAACTCCCAGCATGTTGTCCCAATTTGAATTCCACATTGACCAATTTGTACTGATATAACTTCTCTCTAGAAGACACATTTACATTATGAATACAATTATATTTTATTAAAAAATATCACTGATTACCATTTTGCAGCTATAATTTATTTTTATTTATTTAAAATTTAATAATTTGTGCCGTTTTTATTACAATATATGAACCATGCCGCGTGCAGTACAATCTCTTTCAGTTTAACGGTATTTAATATATCCTCAAAGTTGGTTCGAATACCATACCAAGTTCACAGGGTGTAAAATTTGGAGATGATCATTTTACGCAGGCACAAATGGGAGTTTTATACGATTTTTCAGAAAATTGATGAATTGAACACAGCAAAGTATTAAAATAACAAGTCAATAATCTAAAATGGAAAATTAATAATATGTATAGGTATGCAAAAACTCACAATTCGATCTAGTTTTTAATTTAGGTTATTAACTAAAATTTAGTTACAATGTTTCTTCTCGTGGTTTTTGATGTCCGATGAATTATTCTATTTAAATGAGATAAAATAAAACGAATATATTAGATAATTTTTTTTAGTATCTTATCTAGTTTTCGAGATATCGCCACTCGAAGTTTTAGTTTCATATGGCCCTGATATATTGTAGTACGGCTGGGTGACACTATTGAGTCACGGCGCTGTGCTGCATCGCCACATAAATTCGTAAAAATATCGAAAACAAAGCAAAATCGAGCATTTTTTCTTCTAATATTTAATTTTTACTTTTACTTGCTCATTATATATTTGCAGGTTTTACGCCGATTACATGCGTGCTTTACCAGACCTCATTCCATGAATAAATAAACAGAAAATTTTACTATAGTGGCAAAACTTGGTACCTAGGATTTTTCAGCATGTCGGTCGGTGAAACTCGGTATCCAGAATTTATCAGAAAAACATTTCCTTGAATGGGTTTGCGTGGTAATGACAATTTTTTAATTTATTAAGAAGATTAATTGTTAGCAGTAAAAATTCTAAATTCATTTTATTATTTTTAGATAAAGGATTTCAGGATTTCATTTGACTTGGCCCGTTTAAAATTTCGCTCGTTCATTCAGTTGTCAAAGGTGTCAGATGCCATACTGACATTTGAAAGGGGAGCACAAAAATGTAACAGACATCAAAACAATTGGACGGTGTAAAACTAAGGCGGGCCAAAATTTTACAGAAGTTTCTCAAAACAACAAATAGTCCTAGGCCCTATGAAGATAGAAGTTCATCCTCTTACACAAAATCCAACGGAAGCATGGAGGGAAATATCAAAAACACAGCGGGTAATAAAAGTTACCATGAAGCCGCCCACAACTTCTGTTCCGCCAAACAAGGTTAGAATTGTTTGCATGAGTGATACCCACTCTTTGACGCCGCATTTAAAGTTTGATGTGCCGGAAGGTGATATATTTATTCATGCTGGAGATTTCACGAAATGTGGTCGACTGGAAGAAGTTGTTGAGTTTAACAATTGGGTTGGTTCATTGCCGCACAAGCATAAAATAGTGATAGCTGGGAACCATGAATTGAGTTTTGATCCAACTTTTACACATCCATTTCAGAATAAGTCCCCTGAAGGGTAAAATATATATTGGTGATTGGTTTGTCACATTCATAGTTTATTATTTATTTTTAGGGGTAGCAGTCAACCTAGTATATTAGACAAAATACCAACACTTGGCCATTCGAGAGAAACACTTGCTGAAGCAATTCAAACACAAAACATTCGCCAATTTCTATCAAATTGCACTTACATTGAAGACGAACTAATAGATTTATATGGATTAAAAATATATGGTTCCCCATGGCAGCCAGAATTCTGTAAATGGGCATTCAATGTTCCTCGTGGTCAAACGTGTCTTGAAAAATGGGATAAAATTCCATCTGATACGGATTTATTGATAACTCATACTCCTCCTGTAGGCCATGGAGATCTCTGTTGCAGTGGAGTTCGTGCTGGATGTGTTGAGCTTCTAACCACTGTCCAACAACGTGTCAAACCAAAGTATCACGTTTTTGGGCATGTGCATGAAGGCTATGGAATCACATCTGATGGTAGAATTATATTTGTAAATGCTTCTACGTGCGATATTAACTACTTACCAAATAATCCGCCAATTGTGTTTGATGTCACGTTACCAAAGGGACGAAGTAAAGACGAAATTCTGTAGGTTCGTTGCATTACACACTTAACGCGCTGTTTTGGTTTAAGATACAAATTCAATGAGTTCTTTTTAAATGTTTCGTTCTATAAGTAGTTTAATTTGCAAATCATGACACAAATTCAATGTATGGTTGTGTACATCAGCATAATAATGTTATTCAATGAAATTATGCTAAATGAGTCGTAAAATAGTTACGGCAGGTATTTATATTTAGGATTTGCCCTTCATTCCATTGCTGCATATATAATTACGAAAATAGCAATATTGATTCATTAAACAAATCTCGAAAGATGATTCTCTTCTTTTAGCTTTAATAGTTACCATCACATATTGAGACATTAAACAAATATACAGTTTTACAACTGCATTTTTCTAGTCACATTATCCGCGCAAAATTATGTAGAAATTAACAAATAAAAAATGTATTTCAATAAATTTGTGTTTCTTTATTACATAAAGCAATTCAAGACTGTGAATCAGCTTATTTATCAGCCTCTAAATAAAAACCATGATCCTAATTTGAACAATTTTTGAGATTGAATGCTGGAAAATAGTGTAATTAACGTTAATTATGTTTGATGCCTGAAATTTGTTTTCTGAAGTCTTCAAACGTTGATTTGCAAGTTTTGCTATACATTTCTTAGATATTAGCGAAAATATTCAACTTAATAATTAAAAGAAGGTATTAGGTAAATAAACTGGTTTATTTTGGCAAATTCTCTTATTTTATCAATTTAACAAATTTGGCGAATTTTCATATTTTGTCAAATTAGCGCTACTGCTTACATAAAAAATTCTGTGCTGAGACAAATTTGGTTTAAAGCCACATTTCCTGTGTCTGGTATGATTCGCAAGCATAAAAATATAAATGCCTGTAAAATTGTTATGTACTCAATATTAAAAATTAATTTATATTCTGGTATTTTCAAAATATGCATCTACAACATTCTTGAGACTATTCTTTTCTTTCTCACTCGCAAATGAACACTGTATAGCGTTTGTTGTTAAAGTCAGTAGATCTTTCTTTTGTAAATTGAAGGTTTTATGGGCAAGAAGGAATTCTTTCGATAAAGTTGTGTCAAAAACTCCGAAGTCATCAGTCTGCAAGGTGTTGTACATAAAGAATATTGTTAATTTTCAAACAAACAATTAACTTACGCATATCACTACTGGGTGATTTTTATTGAATAGTTCTAGGAAATGATGCTCCTCATAAGAATTTACAGTACCGCATTTTACATTGCTTGAAAGACAACATTCCACAGGAATTTTTTTCTTGATGAGTGTTTCTAAATTTTTCCCTTTGAGTAAAAATAAAATGATTTTAGAAACCAATAATATGCATATAATGTATTATATACCTTTGATAAAAGTTCCATGTCCACAACGGAATGTACCAAAATTTAGCATTTCCTCAACTTCTTCATCATTTTCAATTTCACCACAATGGAACGCTAATTTAAGATCTGCTTGTAAGGCTTTTTCGAAAACTTCACGATACGTTGAAAATTTGTTTAGTTTTGGGTTACCACTAAAATCGATTCCCTTGATTATATCTGGATATTCTATCATAAATTCGAAAATAATTTTAAGTGTATCCAGTGCTGTATTCAAATCTTGAGAGCGATCGATGGAAGGAATGAGTTTAACACGTATATTTGGGTATTGGGCCTGAGCTTGCCTAATGGAAAAAATGAACTGATGTTTCCTATTATTAACAAATATTTTTTACGTACCATATACCTTCGAGTACACCTTTCAAGTAATCACGTTTTGATACATCTTCTGTTCGTTTTGGTGTAGTTCTTAACTCCAAATATATTACATTATCAAGTGCAAAATCTCTTATGGCATATATTGTAGCCCTTTTCAAATTTCCTTTTGTAGTTGTAACATCATGCGCAATTTTGAATTTCTTGAAACATCTAGAATGAAGTTAAACATTACTCATAAATAATTTACACTACATTATTTATATATATTTGAATACTCTATTAAATCTGGTTTCCCGAAATGGGTTAAACTATGGCACAATGCGTTGAATCTTTCGTTGTTTGTTCCGTATTTTATAGCTCCTAACTCCAAAAGAACTTCTCTCGATAGGGAGCCGTTCAGATGAGCATGAAGCTCCTAAGCATACAAAAAATGTTTACGTAAATCCACTTATAACTACAGATACTTTAAGTTAATAATAAGAGTTTTCTTAATTTTTCTAGTTTCTCTACACTTTACTTACAATTTTTGGCATATTATCTATGAACACTTTCATTTTAAAAATGACTCCACAATTGGCTTTTCGTCAGAACTTTTATAGCGTTCTCGGCGTTTCTAGTTTACATTTGCAGCATAATTTTCGGATCAGTTAAGTGGAATGTCATTTTTCAATAGCTGAATAGCTGAAGAAATGGATACCCTTTTACCAACATGATAAAAAACCAGACAAATTCATAGTTTACGATACGATGCTTGTATAACATTCAACAAGTCTATAGGTGAGTCTAAAAATTAAAATTTTAACAAAAATTATATATATTAATTAATAATAATCAATAAATTTAAATTGTATTCCAAAACTATTACAAATTTTATGTTTCAGCCTGTGCTGAACGCTGAATGTTATTCTGGTACTATTCTTGAGTTCTATGAACTGCTTTCCAAAAACTGGAATGTTTACATTTAACAGGTGATTTTGCGGGTAAACAAGTTTTCAAATTCATTAAAAGTCTTGCAAATTATAGCGTTGAAATTAATGTGAAGATCATTCTAGTGAATTAAAAATCGAATTTGGAAAAATTCAAAAGTATTAGTTACATTTTGTTGGAAATGCTTCAGTAAAATAGTTTGGTTTGGTTCTGCTGAAGTAAACAAACATACATGTCATGCGTACGAAAAGCTTGCGGTGAACAGCTGGAAACTGTCATACAACCATCTGTCAAGCGTATCGACTGTCAAGTGGTTTTCTGATCTGTTGAGGTGTGTTCATGTTATGAAGATAAATTTATTAACTCGTTTTCTACGAGAATTGAAAATATGGAAACTGTTGAACAGAATATAGAAAATTCCCTAGGCGATTCATCAATAAAAGGTAAGAAAATAATTTGTGTGTGAAATGAAAATTTCGATTTGAACTAGAAAAACATGTCGGACGACACTTTCACTTTTTATTCAAAACAAACATTTATTGGATTTTGTTAAATTTCATTTTAAACGATTTATTTATAAACTCATTCTATTTTGAGCAAAGTTGTTGAGCACCATCAACAAAATATTTGGTTGGAGATCATTGTACGTACATTTTGTTTTGACAAATTTTATTGATTATTGGCTCTTTTATGAATTATTACGCTTAGGTCTGTTTTCGAAAAACCTTAAATTAACTTAAAATATCCCCCGTGACTTTAAAAGCATATTAAAATCAAGTTTGATTCCAACCAAACAAAACATCACATTATACCGAAACAAAGTAATATTCCCGGAAACCGGGATAACAGATGATAACTTAATCCTATATATTTAATCCTATCCTATATATGATCGCAAATATTCAAAAGGTATTTAATATTTATGCATTAAAATTTCGAGTCTACCAGCTATGCAGGTCACTATGTGACGTGATATAAACAAAAATACACTTCGATAGCTAGTTCTGCTTCGACATTGAATATGTACCGACATATGTACATGTATTTTCTTTAAGACTGAAATAAGTTATTAATAAAACATTCTTAGTTGTAAAATTAAACGGAGGGGGTGAAAGAGAAGAATGAGGTTATATATTCCTTAATGTTATTTTCCGTAAAATTTTGTTGCAATAAATTGTTGTTGTTATCGCGAAAATTATTTGCATATTTTCATCAGATGAAATTATAAAATTTTCAAGAAAAGCAGATCAAAATAAAAGTTCGGTATTGAAAGTTCAAAAATATAAAAATAAATCATTTAACACTATTGTTATAATCAGTTTATAAACTATTGAAACAGTATAGTATCTCAGTTAAGTAGTTCTTAATAAGATTTGTTAGTTTAAATCGTGTAGATCGTGAAAAATCACTAGTCACTATATAAATGTATTGATACATTTTCACTTTAACCTTTAATAACGACAATTTGAATTTAACAATTCATTACTGTATTAAACACAAGCACAAAACTTCTAATTTCTCGGCTATTTTCACCCTGATACGAAACGATACGTAACGATCAAATACTAAACAATTTTCTTGTAAAAACAAATAAACATGTGGGGCTGAAAAGTGTATAACTAGTTTAGTTTTAGTCAATAATAGAGATTAGACAGAGGTGCAATGAATTTTTTCACATACTCGTAGTTAACTAATTAAATTGTCAATAATAAAATTTAATGTTATGACGAAACGAAAAGAAGAAAAGAATAAACGTTTTCAAGGCCCTGGAAATATATTGATTTTGATTCTATTAGAACATTTTTAAACTGATTTATATGTACGAGCCAAGTGCATCGTCAGGCAAGCTGTTCGGTTTTGCGATTAAACTTGGACACAATATATCAACACTGCTAACACGTGAGTTTTAAATAAAAAGTATATTTTTGAAACGATATTCTCCTTTACACATGTGTGTTTCATTAAGAACTAAATCATTTTAGAATTTCTTTGGTTGCATTCAAGAAGAAACGGTATTGTGATATATTTCACATATTCTGGATGTGATGCGGTTTCCCAAATGTATTTAATTAATTGCGATCAAATATTAATTTTGTTCATTAAGTTGAATTTTCATATTGAATTTTGTGAATATTTACAGATCCAAATCAGCCAAATGATGGCAATACAGGATTACCTACAACTATACCATCAAATTCTGTTTCGGAAATTCAACAAAACTCTGGTGGATCCCTTAGTGATAACATTCAAAGTTTACGAAACTCAGCAATTGCAAATGATTTAGTTAATATACCAAAGTCTTTTGAACGTAATATCAAAAATTCTATTTCAAATTTAACATCACAAAAAGTGAGCTACAGTGGCGAAAAGCCAATTGACACCACATATGATGGAAATACGTCAGGTTTCCTTTGTAAAATTTGTGTAATAAAAATATTCCATCAAATGTAAATAAATTATTATTACAGATCAAGACAATTCGAAAGCAATGCCTTCTTCCTCGAGACATGCTTTACTGCCATGGGGTGTACCATCACGAACCTCCATGATTGGCCCACCGAGTTTTGCAACAAATGATATGCAGTCAAGTGGTGAAAATATTCTTCGACCAGGAGAAATTGTTATGAGAAACCTTTTTAGTGATTTTACTCAACAAGCAGAGAAGAAAATTGAGTCAGTTATGCTTGAAAGTACAGACAAGAATCTATCAAAACTTCTTCAACGTGGAGAGGATGGACAATTTGATCAAATACTCTCGGCATTCGGATCGGTGGCAGAACACTGTTTGCCATCACTTTTACATACACTATTAGCATGGCATAGACGACAGTTATCAGATGCTGAGATTAAAAACGATTTGAAACGTGTTGAGAAAATCACCAGTAAAACAAACAATGATAAACCAAATGTAGATATTGATCTGCAACTACAAAGACGTGAAACTGCTGTAGAATTTATATTTTGTTTAGCATTAATTGAAGTTCTCAAACAACTACCATTTCATCCTGGTCACGAGGATATTGTTAGATCTATAGAAAATTTAGGTTTTAAACATTTCAAATATAAAGAAGGACTTCAGAATAATCCAAATGCTCATAACATACACATGATTGCTGACCTGTACGCTGAAGTGATTGGTGTATTAGCTCAAAGTCGATTTGCTTCAGTAAGTAGATTTTGATGATGTTTAAGAAATGTACCCCTTATTTGTAATCTTTCAAGTTAATACTTATCGAAAGTGTTTGCTTACATTACTCGAAATTTCTGCGGCTAAAGAATTTTTAACGTGTTTCTAGGTAAAGAAGAGATTCATGTCTGAGTTAAAAGAACTGAGAGCCAAGGAACCAAGTCCACATACAACACAAAGTATTATTAGTCTTTTAATGGGAATGAAATTTTTCCGTGTTAAGGTAATTTCCTTAAATTATATCATAGATCCAAGTAATGATTTTCATCATTTAATTTAGATGGTTCCAATAGAAGAATTTGAAGCATCTTTCCAATTTATGCACGAGTGTGCCCAGTATTTTCTTGAAGTTAAAGATAAAGATATAAAACATGCTTTAGCTGGTCTATTTGTTGAGATTTTAGTTCCTGTAGCTGCGGTATGTGATGATAATTATTTTCTTTTTCTGTAATTTTTGCAACAATTTTAATTTCAGGCTGTGAAAAACGAAGTGAATGTACCTTGTGTTAAAAATTTCGTTGATTTACTTTATGCCCAAACTTTAGATGCTTGTACAAAATCTAAACATCGTTTGGCTCTTTTTCCACTTGTAACTTGTCTACTGTGTGTATCACAGAAAACGTTCTTTTTAACGAATTGGCACTATTTCTTGGCTATGTGTTTGAGCAATTTGAAAAATCGGGATGCTAAAATGAGCCGAGTCGCATTGGAGTCGCTCTATCGATTGTTGTGGGTTTATATGATACGTATAAAATGTGAATCGAATTCGGCTACACATTCACGATTGCAAAGCATTGTAAATTCTTTATTTCCGAGGTAAGTAGTATATTTTATTTTAGTTTGTATGCTCTTATTCATGTTTTGTTTTTCGTGATTAGAGGATCCAAAGGTGTCATACCTCGAGATACACCATTGAATATTTTTGTTAAAATTATTCAATTCATTGCCCAGGAGCGACTAGATTTCGCAATGCGTGAGATCGTTTTCGAGCTACTATGGGTTGGAAGACCGATCAAAGTACATTTTATGTTTTTGGAGAAATTCGGGAGATTGCATTATTTCATTTATTTCAGATCATAATGACTCCAGAGCGTATGAGTATAGGGTTGAGAGCATTTTTAGTTGTCGCTGATTCATTGCAACAGAAAGATGGTGAGCCACCGATGCCTCGAACAATGGGAGTGCTTCCTTCAGGTGAGTAAACCAGTTGTATACTCTTTTTCGATTTATTTTATTGCTTCTATTATTCCTTATAGGAAATACATTACGTGTTAAAAAGACCTATTTGAACAAGCTACTGACGGATGACATGGCGCGCAGTATTGGAATGTCTAGTTACTTTCCACACGTTCGCAGAGTCTTTGTTGACATTCTTCGAGCACTTGATGTGCATTATGGTCGTCCATTGATGATGACGAACACACAAAATCAAAATAAAGAACCCGATGAAATGCTAACAGGTGAAAGAAAGCCGCGAATCGATTTGTTTAGAACATGTGTTGCAGCTGTTCCGCGACTCATACCAGATACAATGACTGGCCATGAGCTGGTTGACATGTTGTCTCGTTTGACAGTTCACATGGATGAAGAATTAAGGATGCTTACGCATCAATCATTGCAGACTCTAGTGATTGATTTTCCGGATTGGAGACAAGACGTTGTACATGGATACACCCAGTTCCTAGTGCGTGATGTGATTGATACTTTTCCACAACTGTTAGAGAACTGCACTAGGGTATTATTAGTATTTTTGAATATTTGGAGGAGTTCATTGGGAAACATAATTCCCAACATAAGTACGAATGTAAAGACACCAACAGCAACAACAAGCCAAACAAGCATGAAAGACACGATTAAGTCTCAACAATCAAATACATTGAATGTAGCAAGCTCTAATTCGAATTCAAGTGGAAACTCCAGTCTCAATTCAAGTGGAGTTTCAAGTATAACGCAAACAACTGTTGTCAATGTTCCTGATGTAACCAAGAAGAATGAAATTCCGCTTGCTACAACATTCCATTATGTCCAGGGTTTTGCTTTGGTACTGTTGTGCAACTGTCGTCCATTTCTGAGAAAATTAGCTGCACTTATTTTGAAAGAAGTGAAAAATTTAATGAAATCATTAGGTATAGTTGAAACTGAACCACCACTGATTGATGTCATCGATAAATGCGTTCCACAGGTAACAGGAAGATTTTTTGGATGTTTTTGTTTTAATAAATCGGTTATTGTCTTTCATATGTTATAGATTTTGGACAAATGTCTTCATTTATTACCACAAACCGAGAAAACAGCAATATTGAATGCTAGTGCAATAGATCTTCAGTGGATTACAGATCGCACCAGCGGTGTTTGGGTCGTCAGTCACATAGAAGGTAAAAACTGTTACAACAAATGTTAAAAATGTCTACAATAAATTCATTTAGATTCATCCAAATCATCAACTTCAACTCTCAATTTATCTCAATCGAGTAATCAACATCAATTTGATCCATGGTCTTTCTGTCTTTTTGGATTTATGGAAAGACATCGAATCTTGCAACAATGTCCATTGGTCTGTGCTCAAGCATGGCCAATATGTTATGCACGAGTTACAACATTATTCAGTGTAATCGATCCAACGTAAGTTATCTTTGTTTACCAATCATAAGTCTTACAGGAGATATATATTGAAATTGGTGAAATATTGTTACTGAGTCAATTTTTCTATTATTTCAGTCCTGTAAGTGATAACCGTGCATCGTTATTAAGGAGCTCTGCACCAGCAAAGAAAACTCCTACTGATAGTCAAAGAGATTCGTATTTGCGTCTCTGGAGGAATCAAGCTGCAATGGTAATGAAATTGGTACCACAAATACCAAGTGTTGCTGTCCGTTGTGCTTCACCTGATTTAAGTTTGAGGTATTATTTTTGAATTCAATTTTATCTTCTTTCTAAATTCGAAATAACACTATTTAAGTGTTCTGATATTGATGTGTAAGTCATGAAACCGTTTTATGAAAGCTTTTTCAATTTCTATGATAAATCAAGAATGTACCATAATATTCCCATTGTATAAATTTGAAATATGCAAATTGTATTCATTAAAGCTTTCCTAAATCGGGTTTTCATTCATTCCATTAGTCATTTAAAATATGCAAGACACTTTACACAAATCACTACATTTTGTGTACATGGTAATGGATGTCTAATAGAAAAATGTATACTTATTGGATTGTATAGTGTTAACTAAATTCAATTATTTCATTCAATTATGTTATTTTGTTTATGTTTGTGTATATACATAATTATTTCATGAAGATTGACTCAAGTATTGAAAATTTATTTTGTTTATCATTAATTTACTTTATATACTTGTACCTAAACACTAAACTGATCATTATGTTAAACTTTCTTCACTATCTGTAACGGAAAAACTTTTAACCTGTATTTTCTTTATTTGTTGTTTTGTTTGTATTCTTAAACTTTTGGGAAACCCCCTTCCTATAAATCTTTAGTAAAACTCTTTTAACGGTCCTCAAATATCTGTTAATATATTGTAGAATTCTGTAAAATGTAGAATGAGGGTGATTTGGCAGTTTGTAAGGTTATTAAAGAAATCATTTATTGTTCAAGGGAAAAGTATATATGTTCGTTTGATGAAATGTAGTTAGACGATCCATAAAATCATATGTAATCCACATGGTCTCTGGTTCTACTTTCATCACTGACACGAAATATGTAAAAATTTATAGAGCATCAAAAACAACATTATATGTATATGTATGAAGAACATAGTATTTTTAATAAGAATTTTATCTACTACTATTAAAAATGCATCACTAACCACACTTGAAGCGCTTTTCACTTAAAATCATATAACACTCTCATTGCAACGCACTTCTTAACATTCCAATTTAGATTTCACTGAATTTTACATTTTAAAGATGAAAATTTTATTAAAATTCTTTATTTATTTTGCTTTCTAACAAAAAAATATTTCTTCTTTTTACTTTTACCTGAATTGCTTCAAAAAATTCTGAAAATAATGCATAAAAAATCAAACCATAATAAAACAAACAACACAAATGAAACAAACAAAACAATATCACAATTTTTGAAAATAGTCTACAAGACCAGTCGGATTCACGTTCGTTGTCCGATTCTTTGGATAATATTCCATCAAATGTTTTTGGACCAGAAGGAATTGTTACGAGATTCACATTACCACTCTCGTATGGTCGCAAAGAGGCTAGGCAGAAAAGACTTGGGTAAACCAATAATATAATATTCCTAGCTATATACAGATAAAAGCAAATTATTTCTATAATAATAGTAAATTGTTAACTTATATTTATGCATATATCAATTATGCTCAAGTTGAATGCATTTAGAATGAGTAGATCCGGATTAGCTGGAGAGAATGACTATTTATTTTTCAAATAATGTTAGCTGTAAACCTAAATAGAACAATATTATATACACAATTTTATTTAAGTATACATATTTCAATCACGTGAAACTTAACATAGTTCACATGCTTTTAAAAAGAACTTGGCAAAATCAGAAGATATCTTTTAATTGGTTTGCGAGTAATACGTTTTACATGGACAGATTCAATTCGCATTGTCAAATAAAAATTTTACATTTGATTAAGTGGGAGTAAATCTAAAAGTGAAATTGCTTAAATGTGCCGATATCGTAATAGTTTTGTGAGTCTACTGCATTTTATGTATTCATTAAAAACTGAAATAGATCAGGCACAAACTCTACGTATATTTATTGCTCATATTGTAGCCTCTTACACAAATCAGAAAAGGTCTAAATTCTATATCCCTATCGACACTCATCGCATCATTTATCCTTAATTGAATCAAAATTAAATCCTTTTCACTTCATAAAATTTATTTCGTTCAATGGCTTTCAAAGTTTAATGGAAAACATGTTGAACTTGTTTGAAAATAAATATTTTCAGGCCTTCAGTAGAATCTACTTTTAATGGTTTTAAAATTTTACTCAATAGCAGTGCAACGTGTAAGAGGTAATTATTAAAATAATGGGTTAATCATATCCGGTTTTTACTAATGATGCACAGCTAATATATTGTTTTAATGTAGGTATACGGCAGTTATTTATTAACGTTGCATGTCTGCACGTTTCATTCCCAGCGAATATGTTTCGAAAGCTTATTGCAGATAATAAATATATACTGTGAGTTGGATCAGTTCATATACGTATAGGATTTCTCATGTATGACTTTTACAAAATAAATTTAAATGATGCAAATTGATATTTAAGTCTTCGGTATCAAAAATGATTTCTACAAGACTTTTATTTCTTTTACAATCTCTATAATATATGCATTTTAAATATTTGGAAAACACCATTGACCATATTGAAAATGTCATGAACTTAAATTAATCTAAATCTTAAGAAATATTTCTGTAAGCTTAAGACATAATCTCAAACTGTTTTTGCCAACGTTATTGAATACGCTAGTGTATTTTCAATGAAATCTGACGAAAAAGGTAAGTTATACCCGATCATTATATCAATTATTACATTTTGTGTTAGATTGAGAAGCTATGTCCTCAAATTAACCAATGATCGCGTTTAGTTTTTGCCTCAAACCTAAATGGCTAATGATGTTATCGTGAGAATTTTATTAAACAAATAACTAAGCTATTTGTTTTGTTTAAACAATGTGGATAGTGAAAATATCTAGATAAAATTTTAATTATTTTCATATGAATATTTTAAGTTAATTATAATTGGAAAATTTATGTCCATTACATGTTCTCCATTGCGACAAATTACAGTTCATCACCAGACTCTTTGAATGCTGATCGCAGTGATAAGTCTGGTGCTGGTTCTGCATCACCAGTAGCTTTGTACAAACTCATTGTCCCTCTATTGAGATGTGAAGCACCTGAAGTCAGGGATGCCGCAGTTAACGCTTTGGGAATGATCAATCATGAAGCTTTGAAGTAAGTTCACGTTCGACAAAATGATATTCTCTTTTTGCTTGCAAGATGTTATGCTATTTTATCGTTTGCAGAGATTTAATGGAAGAATTAGCTGTGTACATCCGTGAAGCTGTTGATCGCAAACAGGAGAATATGAGACGCCGCAGAAGGCGCGATGCATTGCGTTTACAGCTTGTAAGAGTACTAGAAAAAATTGCTGAAAATGGAACATTTGGTGTGAGGTAAAGTGTGCTTGTTTATCATAGTATTTTCAACGAAATGAATATTTTGTATTCTATTTAGCTCCTGCGTCTTAGAACGGGACACTATGTCTCTTAATCCAACCTTCGTAGAGTACATGGACGGTGCAAGATTATATTTAGAAGCTGAAACTGACAAGGATAACGTTAGCATTCGTGAAGTCAAAACACACTTTTGCGATTTCATACGGAAGATGATTAAAAATTTTTCTTGTAAGTAAATCAGGTGTTATAGAATTCGCAAACATAATAATTTGAAATTTTGTTCACAGTGGAAATGTGTTCAACTCTGCTTTCTCGTGATTTGAAAAGAGGACTTTTCAATTTGTTTGCTTCGTGGAGTGGGCAATTTTCTCAACCTTTGGGAATAACTTCTCATATTGGCACAACTTCCGATGAAGAGAAACTGCAATTCAGTTCTCTACAGGTATATTAGAATATGTGCATCATATGGTTATTCCACTTAATCCAATCATTTGCTCAACTTTGTAGGCAATGTCAGCATTACTGTGCTGTGGTCCATGCTTTGACTCCCAATATCTTTGTGAGGAGAGCATTATTTACAAGTGGCTGGATATGCTCTTAATATCAAAAGATGAAAAGGTTTTTATTTGAAAATCTTTGAGAGACCCTTATATTTAATAAATAACATATTCTACTAGATATATCAACTTGCACGCGATACTGTCGTTCTACTTCTTGAAGCAAACCCTGACATTGGTCAACTTCTTGAATGGGTTATTGATCGATGTTACACTGCTGTGCCAAGGGAATCTGATGCGTGTTTCCTATCGTTAGCTGCTATATTCAGTGCTAGGTAAATAAAAGTTAGAAGTTTCCTTTTTATTTAATTCAGAACACTTTGTATTTTTCATAATTTATATCCACTACAGTGTGAAGTAGTTAATCGAATAATCTAATTTCCAATATTACTAATCTCTTTAAAAATATTAAGCAAAATTACAGCGAATGCATTATTAAACATATGAGTTTCAAGTAAAGTGGAAATCGATAAATATCCAATTAAGTGACACCGTCTTATTTCAATGGAAAGTTTGCGTGACACCTTTACTGTAAACAATTCAATAAATCATATACACATACGCACAGGAAAATATTAAAGTAATTAGTGCAATAACTTCCATGGAGAATATTGAGTATCTATCTGCATCTAAAATTTAATGTTAGGGTATGGATTAATACGTTGTGAGAAGTGCATCTAATGCACACAACCTGTCTTTATGAAAAATACTATGATTCAATATACGTATCCACTTTTGAGGAAATCATGCACGACTTATAACTGCAATCGTTTTATTCACAGTCTGTTAAGTAAGATCGTATACAAAGAAATCTCTGTTATTTTATTTATATTTTTTCATTCTACATACATATACATAGGACATGCTCCGAGGCATTGCGCAATTATTCCAATCAACATTAGCGTCTATAATCACAGGCATAATGTCCACTAAATTTTCGGTCTATTTGTCGGAAAGCGTCCTAAAAATGCAACGAAGGAGAACTAGCTCCTTCAAAGTAAATACACGGTTTCCTTTAAGCCTATACTTTATGTAGGACCAAACATTCTCTACTGGATTAGCGGCAGGTGATTGTGAAATGTGATGATTCCGTTTGCCCTTTTTAACTGAGTTTTCCATTTCTGAAAAATTACCGCTCGCTTTTCCGACAATAGTGTCTTGCTATAACAAAAATTTGAAAGCAATTGAAATATTCTTATTTAATCGCCATTAAGAAAAGCTTCCCTCTTACTTGCTCAGAAAAATTTAGGTTCTGAATACAAACCAACTACAGGTTTAGCTGTATAAGATCTTGCTTAACAGACTGTATTTCATAAATATTATATTATTTTGTATGAATTATTGAATAAGAATAAGACTCTAACGATCTTGTACATGAGTTATTAGATTATCTAATAGAGTTTCTATCCTTACAGAGAATACCCTTGCGATCACTACACGTCTGTTATAAATGTTACACTGCTGATGACTGGTTGCCCACGAGTTGAAGTGCATTCGACGGCATTACAACTCTTGCAAATATTGGATAAACGGTTTTTTGGAACAGTTGGTCCTCTTCAAGTCGAAAGTGAGAAAGGTATGTTTCTTTTTGATAACTAACGCTAAGATTTCAACTGAAATATTTGTAACAGAAGTAAGAATAAAAATATGTATCTTTAGAGTCTTAAAACTTATGCAAGATGGAGTTTTTATCAAAGCATAATTTTTGTTAATTATAATTATAACCACTTTACAATTAAGAACCGTGTGTTTATGAACTGTTTATTTATTAATTTTAGAACACACTTCAACTATTTTATTTTGAGTAATTTATCAAATGCTGTTTGTACACACGTGAAATCGTCGCTTTCTCCAAGAAACTGGCTTGGTAATTGGTAATATTCATCTTAACAGTTGCATCTGGAAATCTGATTTAACTATTGCCGAAATATGAAACACATTCTTTTTAAGCATTAAAAAATACATTTATTATCATTTTTTATTTACATTAACATGATATACTCTGAATTTTCTTATGTTAAAATTTTCTTCTTTTATACAAACATATATTTTACAAAATATTATTTATCTTTTTTCTACACAACATCTTATTATAACTTTTGATATATGGATTTACTCAATGGCCATTACACTATATACAGATAAAATTTTTATCTTATTATAATAACAGTTAAAACTGAAAACTCTTAAAGTACTTGGAAACACATAAATTATTTGATCTTTTAGTTTTTGGACATTAACATAATGAGAAATGGTGAGTTCTTAACTTGCATAACTTGTGATCAAGGTATAACTTAACACTTAAATACTTTGTAAAAACTTTTTTTGTTTTATAATTGATTCATTAAGACAAACATGCTTGCATACAATTTGTTTACAAGTGCTTCGATCATATCGTTGCTTCTCATTTTTGAGAAATTGATCACAGATTACCTGCATTGACAAACTTATTACATTTACTAAGATTCATCTTGTTTAATTTGTGATTTCATTCTTATTCTGTAGATTAAGATTTCAATCAATCCAGACTTTAATTTTTGATTAGATGATTGAAAGACTAAGGATAAAATTGTATCTATAGTATAACTAGAGTGTGTACCTATTTGAGTGAAAATGTGAAGAAGATTGGTCAGTACATGGGTCTAATGTTCACAGTACGGACTATAGGGAATAATTCCATATACCAGAATAAATAAACATATTAAAATTACAAACTAATAACATCTCTATATGTTAATACATATTTTTGTGCATTTGTTGATTGAATCACTTTTGTTGGTTTATTTCAAAGAAATAATTTGCCTCATTTCATGTACATCTGCCCAAGATCCATTGTGATTTGTTATGCGGCGTCTTGATGCATTTGATCCACTGTTTTTGATGTATTCGGAAACTGTAAGATAAATATTAAATTAGCAAGTTTTTAATTATTTTTATTTATGGATTTGAAAAGTGTTTCATAAGGAGTGAATTTTCTTTAAATACATCTGTAGATTTTAATTGGAAAAAACTGACAATTTAAAAATCGTCTCAAATCTTTTCTTGGAATTATTAAAGTGCACCTTGATGCCAGGTATTGAATAAATATCTAGTGTCCTTCAATTTGATTGCCATGTTAGTTAACATTCTAATCTGTGTATCACATCAAAGAGTTTCAAATTCATTACCAAATAGTTCTGTGCTTTTCTCTTTTCGGAATTTGATATAAAGTCGTTTTCAGTCAAATTTTGCTGAACAAAAAGCTTTGAATAGTTGAAGGTAAATTACTAATTGGAAATCAAGTTATTTCATAAATTCCCTTCACTTGAAAATGGAAAAGAAGTTTACAGTAGAAAAATCAATTTTGAGAGTGTTTTCATATGAATTTTATTAACATCAAATATTTTTTCTTTGAAAAACCATTTAATCATCGCTTATAAAAAAGGTTTACTGTATACAAACATTTCGATTTACAATTCTGTATCGTCTCCAAATGAAACACCTTATTTGTAGTACGCTTTAAACTTAAAAGTTTTATTATTTTCTGAATAAATTTCTTGTGAATTTCCATAACCAAACAAAGTTTGTGTTTAAAAAAGAAAGTGAATCCTTATATAATTTTTGTCTAAATTTAGCAAAAAATAATAATATTTTATCTTGCATTTAAAATGAATTTCTGTCTGTCTCATTTGGTTTTTGGCAAATACTTAACTTTGAAAAGTTTTCAATAGTAACTTGTTGAATAGCTTTTAATTTGACGTACATCTTGGTCTGCTCTTAGCTTGTTTGTATTGTAAGAAGGTAGAACTTTAGGATGTTTAACCGTATAACCCTAACAAATACTTCATTAAAATTATCTTAAAATTTTCAACTTCTTAATTCTATTAATAAATAATTTTCAAGAAACTTTTATTCTACTCTGCGAACATTTACTGAACAATTCATTGTCTTGTCTTGTGCGGTAATTCTTAGATAATTATTTTTTGAGTGCTCAAAAATTATTTAAAATTTCTTTTGTTTACATCGCTCAAAGGTGGTGTCAAGCTAATATTTGAAAACGTTTGTTGACTGAATTTGAATGAGAAAGTTAAAATAAACACAGTTGATTTCGAATGAATAATGAATTCCAGAGGGATTTCTATCGAAATACGCTTCCTTCGAACATTGAACAGAATCCAAATCAAATTGATAAAGCTTAAATATACTTAAATCGAGAAAATGTGTTTGAAATGTTATAAGAGAAATGGATCCTAAAATGTTGATTTTTTCATACTCTGTTTGAAATGTTTCTGCAATTCAAGATACTTGATACAATCGTTCAATATAATAGAAACATTAATACGCTGTACAAAGTGACTAATAGCTTTAATATGAAACTAGTTCTACATCCTTCAAAGAACTTTAATTTCCTTATTAAGGCGATATACCTTCTAATACAATGAATTCCTTGCAAATTGCCTGAATACGTGCATTCAACGTCATCCTTTTATGAACACACCTGTATGTATCTACTCTGATGGAACTATCATGTATATCTACATGAGTATTAAGTCATGAGTAACAAGTCTGGATTGATTTTTGCATTATTCTTATTTATTCTTACATAATTCTTGATTTTAGCTAAAGTCTTCGGTTTTACATTCAAAATGCCCATATTTACCAGTAACTTGTGTTGCTCCATCTCGTTGATTAGATGATGATACTTTCCTGAACATACTAATAACAGCACGCCTATAAATTTATAAGATTACACAAAATGTTTTACACCTTAACAATTTCTTCATATTTACCTGAAATTCTGTCCACTCACACAGTATAAAACGAAATTAATTCCGAAATTTGTTAAGAAAAAGAACCAGCATATGTACTGAACTACTATCGTTGTCTTTGATGCTTCAGCCTGTGAAAAGAATTTTTATTAAATTTGTTTCACAAAATTTTCTTTCATTTATCAACAATTGACTAGACTGTTTCAATTTAGTAGCTAATCAAATGGATTCCTGTGATGACAAACAGGTTGATTGAAGATGTTTCAATAGTTCTCGATAGCTTCCCTAGGGATTCTTCTATCTTTATCTAGACTACCCATTTACACGTTCACAGAAAAGTCATTGAATGATAATAATATGAATCAAGTATGTCTACGAGTGTAAGATGTTGTTAAGATATCAGTTTGTGTCTTTTATGATTGATTGTCTGGTTTCTTGATAAGAATACAGCCAGCTTAATTCTTTACCAACAAAATTGTGTGTGCTTCTAGTAAAGAAGAAAATTTGAAATTCATTCGTATATCAGAAAAAGAAAATTATTTTTCTGCTTGCAATACGAAAAATCTCTTGAGGCAAATCCTTGAGCTTACGGAATAAGTACGTTTTCAATTTTCCAAACAAATAAAAGTATTTAAGTAAAGGTATTATCAGGATTCATTGAATAAAGATTGTTTTTCTTGAGAGTTTTACGCGTAAGAAATGAATCTTTGGTATTTGATTTGTACTAGGACAAATACTGTTTTATATTTTTTTCAATTTTTCAGAAACTATATTATATTATAAGGATATCAAATGAACTTTCAAAGTTGAAACACATCTAATGAGAATATATTCTTGTTAACATTGAATCGAAAATTGTTCGTAATTTGATAAACATTTTTATTTGATTCGAAGAAATTTCATTTATAATTTCGATCTAATCCTTGTTGTGTTACAGGCACAATTACCCATCATGATTTAATTGAATTTTGAGATTTGCAGATAATTTAGTAAAGTTTTGATTATTATTTATTTTTATTTTCAATTATTTTGAATATCATTAAGATTTACGGATAGACATATAAAATTTGTTTATGAGCAGACATTTTATTGTTTTGCTTTGGGGGATTAATTCAATTAGCTGTTCGAAAAGGGACAGTAATTTCAGATATTATGGGATTTGGAATCTTAAAAGACAGACCTTTAGAATTATTCAAACAAATCCTGAGTGATGGACATTTTATTCAGAGAAATTAAAATGAATGGAAGTTTCTGCGGAAAATACTTTCCAAGTTTTCAGTTGAAACTTTCTCAACTAAATCTTACTATATATTTATTCCAATCATTTCTTGTAGACAAAATATTCCATGATACACTGTACTTCAAGTTATACAACAAATGAACAAGAATTAGTAGTTACTTTTGCAGAAGACAGGAAATTTGTATCTATTCACAAGAAAAATCAAACCAATTACCATACCAAAAGGGATTCCATTTACATTAATGGCACAAATTTTGTTAGTTACATACACAAACGTAAGGAAAATCACATTGAATCCATGATAGCTGCTAGAGATTCACAGGCAATTTATTTATACTGAGCATGAGATTATGTCTGCAAACGAGTTATGGCTATTTACAATGCTTTCCTGCAAGTACACTTTAATGAATCGAATTTAATTGGAGATGGTTATATCAACTAACCATTCCACGTAATGTGCATATATTACATTCATTATAATGGATAGTTCATCAGATGTTAGCCAAACAACAATTTTGGATAACTAAATCAGGGAAACCTCAAAGGGAATCAAAATGGATTTAACTTATAGTTGTCTTCATGGATATAGTGATTTATGTATCATAATAAAAGCGTTCACACAAAACATTTAAACGTGTTCAAACTACTTGATACGGCTTAGTATGACATACATACATATTCAAGCTATGAAGAAAGTGGTACATGTAAAGTACAGGATAATAACTGATTTAACCTACCTCCAGAAACGCTCGGACTCTCATCACATAGCTTGGTAAATTGAGGCAAACAAACACTGTTGAAACAATCAAAAGCATCTTTGTCACTTTTATCTGCGATGAGTTTGTCATCTTCTGTCGACCTGAAAAGGAAGCTTGCGTTAGTTTAAAGCTATCGTCGGTAGAAGTGAAACTTTTTATAGAATGGAAAAACTGTCAACGAACAAAAAGACTGTCCGGCGACAATTCTCGGCTTCTTTTCTATGTGCGGATCTTCGTATATATTTCTGTTACTCTTTGGTAAATAGAATAGCACGGAAAACATATACATATGTACTTTAATAGATTTTTTCATATTCCATAAAAAGTTTCACTTTAAAAATTTATTTTATTTTGAGCATTGGTTCTAATTTCCTTACTTGGTTTAGGACAGTTTTGTATAATACTATTTTTCCCGTTCGGATGTGACAGCGTTGATGGCTTACGTACTGTGAAATTAGTCCTGTTTTGCGGAGTTTTCCTGCAAAGTTATGGAAATGTCTTAATGTTTTGTTAAGTGTTATTTGAAAGAGTGCATATTGTAGAAATAAAATTTATTGAATAATTATTGATTGTTTCACAAATATCTAAATAACCTTTTGTGTGTGGTCATTGTCCTCCGAACTGTTGCAAATTTCCACACAGTGCATCCTGTGAAAGTGTTGAGAACGACTATTGTCGTAAAAGGAACCACAAAAACAACGACTGTGTCAACATAATTCAATATTGTCATGTGATGCTGAAATAGAAATTAAAAAGAAAAATAAGTTTAATGATGTTCTCAGCGGTTTTAATATTAGCTCATTTGAAATTTTTTCCATAGATTTCTGAAATTTATTAAACCTCAAACGGGCAAGCAGTAATTTTTATCTTAATTGAAGTATGTCGATTAAAAGGAGAGATACAAAGTAAAATAATGAATGTGCTTGAAGCAAATGTCAAACTAGTGATTTATATATCATAATTTAATGAAAGCACATTCTTTACTTTTTGCACAAACATCTGATTTATGACTTGAGCTATTGAAAATGCTAAATAATCGAATATCCATGTTGTGCATCTTATTCATGGTCTAATCATATTTCCGATGATTTTGCTTATTTTGAACAGTTTTAAACAAAATTACTCTTAATCAATCATAAATTTATTTCAAGTTTATATTATCGCTAATATATCGAGGGTAAATGTTGTGCCAAATTGAATTTTGATGGAGGTTTTTCATTTCAAATAAATTATGTTTTCTGTGATTAGCTTTGAGATTACATCCGGATCAACTTAATCTTGTCAGTGTTATAAATTATCTTGTGAAGTATTAATAATAGATAATTAAATTTTCTTGGGCACAGTACCATGAGTTATGTTTACACTAAAACAACTGGAAATTTATTCAAATCTTATCCTTTTCAATTTTGACGTCAGTGATGTTATCTGCCAGTTTATTTGAATATTACCTACTTGACTAAAGCTAACAGCAGAAATATTTTACGTAATGGCAAATGTGTCATCGAGACAGAAACAGGTGTCCTGTGACTTTTATCGTCATCTTCTCTTTGTGCGGATCTTCGTATATTTTTTCTCTTTCTCCATCTCTTTACGTTTGGGCATATGGTAATTAGAAATGAACAAAAATCAAATAGTGTAACAGATTTCAATCTACAAACTTTCAATGTGGCAAAGGACTAAATATTTTTCCACGTTACTTTCTGAAGTTAATTTTCGCGATTAAACTAGAAACTTTTGCAAAGTTTGTAATAACAAAACTGACTAAACGTGTACAGATGTCATTGAATTGTAAAAATCACAATTCATAATTTCAAAATTTTATATTCCACACTAAATTTCGAGTTTCTGGATAATTTCATTGTCACATTACGATATGTTTAAGAAGTTAGATAACCAAATACTTTTGAGTTTAATGTACAAATTTTCTTATAAAATTTCCATCTCATACTACATATTTGAGCTAGCAGACATTTTGAAATTTTGCTCAAAGTTATAAAACTTTCACGAAATTCAAAGACATCTGGTTATAAACAACAACGACGTAAAAATTATGTACGCTGTTCGTTGTAACTTTGACTTTAGGGAAACAGTGAATGTTTAATGTTTTGAGAAAATTACACTCAAAATGGGTACACATATCAAATTATACTTTTTAGGGTTTCGCGCTCTTTAATTTACAGTCAGCAAAAAGATAATATTTAAGAAAGATACACCTTTAAAAAATACTGAATACGACGACAGCATTCAAGAAATAAGTTTTTCAACTTTTACAATCGACTTTAACAACAATTTTCGATGTTAATTTGTTTACAGCTAAAATTTTTAACTCTACAATTCGCAGTAAATGAAAACATTAACGATTACAACTGTTCGGTGTTTGTTTTGCACATTCAGACGTCTTAAAATATTATGTCGTTCCAGACTCATTTTATTTTCAGACTTTATTTTCAAAATAAAATCATTCATCGTGCTTTTAAGAAGCATCAAAACAATGTTAATTCAATGAGATGTCCTACAGAACGTGAAAATTGAATTGGAAAAACGAAAAGGATGTTTGTTATGAAATTTTCCTGTTGCTCTTTGAGGAAAAACTTATTTCAAATGGCCAAATTTCACCAAATTGTGATCCTGAACTGATAAAAATGTTGACTTGTTCCATACCTCAACATGTTTTATTTGGAAAAATTTCGTTATACACTTGTTCAAACGTGTTTATGCTGACTTACAATGAAATGTTGACAATAAAAGCAGCCCAATGAAAACAGGAGGATTTGTAGCAATTTCCACACATTTTTATCGAGATATAAAAATTTTATTAACCGAAGATTTCCAAGTTTTTCATGAGATATCTGTAGTAATTTGCTGAAAATATTATTTGTTAAACTTTATGACCAATTTTGACGAATCAACAACATTGAGACATGATTATTCGTTCTTTTCTTGTATAAATGTATTTCAGTAAACACCAAACAGCAACTGTTGCTTCGTTCATACATATATTAGTTGGAATGATATCTTCATATTCCTTGTGAGATAAAGAATCACTATCAAGCGTTTAGTTAATGTTCTTTTAAGTATCTTCTTCATCTTCTAATCTTCTTCTAATTGCCATAAAATAAACCTAATAACATCAAGTTCTTGATGAATGAAACTGAATTTGTATGTCATAAGCATATGTAGGTCAAATATAATGTTACATTGATTACAATTTACGCTTTTTATTACTTGTTTTCCGAGTTAACCAAGTTCGTTGAATTACCATGTAATTTATTGACCAGAAGTTTTTAGGAAACTCACTAGAATTTCATCTACGTATTTGTTACATTCCATAAAACTAACTAATGATGTATACTAGAATGTGCATTTTAATTAAAATTAAAAGGAAACGATATGTAATTAAATTAACTTTGTCTTGGAGATGATGTTCAGGGCATCGTTAGCAACTACTGAAAATGAGGTAATTCCCATGGGATATGTGAATATCAGAAAATTACACAATCTCTTCGGATAATCTATGAATGACGGTAAAAATATCCTTTCGTAATTACAGAACGGATAAGATCCTCGCTCGATGCAAATAACCTATTAGTGCTCTAACATACACCTACGCCAAACAGTCATTTCGGTACGATTTATTTACTATAAATGGGAAATTAATGGACAGGAAGATTTTGTAATGACAGTGAAAATGTTAGCAAAGGATAATGAAAGTGTTGAAGAAAGTTACAGTTCCCAAGATTAATTTGTTAAATTTTCACTCCAGCAACCACACGATGAGAATTTAATTTTCGAATAAAACTTGTGATTGTCAATTTAATTACAACAATTACAACAATTTGACATGAACAAAACTGAAGTGTCTGCGGCTTTAAGAAATCTAATTTTTTGAACATAAGTATCTTGAAGTATATTAGATGATCGTGAAAGTTTTATACGTAAGTGTTAGATTTTTAACAAGAAAATGGATTTTCAATGAAAAGTCTTTTAGTTTGAGTAATTGGAGAAGATAAACACTTTCTACTGAACAAAATAAAATTCCAAATGAAAGGCTCTCATATTAACCATAAGAAAGAAGTGAACCGTAAAAGAATACTTTCTTGGGAAAAAGAATTTTCTTAAGAACTTTAAGTGACGATTCCTTTGATGAATAGTTTCGAACAGGGAGAAAATTATTTACAAATCTATTGGAATGTTATCAAAAAGTTTAAATGTGTTGTATCACATGTCAAAAATTGTTTCAATCGTCTTCTTTGTATCTTATGTGGGAGTTTTATTGTATATAGTAAAGGCTTACGAAAACTTATTTATATTAACCTCCTTTTGGTGATAAAATATCTTAAATGACGAAACTTTGTAGATGGAATCAAAGAAATTCTTTAGTTTGTTTTAAACTACTTTTCATTTGAACAAAGTTTCATACATCATGTGGTACAAAATTGAACTTTAATTTTTGATGAATTTCCTTAAGCGATTTTATGAAATTTTCATAAACTATTTAAGGTTAACATTTCGTAAGATGAAAATTATTATCTGTTTATCCTTTTACTGTGGGAGGTATTCGTTTTGTTGAAAATTTAATGAAATCCATATGAATTAATTGTTATACAATTGTTGTAACACTTCCATTCTGATAAAGTTGAAAACACATGAAATCTACTAATGGATGTCCTACAGAAATCGAACGTTTCTTCTGGTAGACAAATTTTGTTACATTACGAGTATCAAATAACGTTTCGCCACAAGGATTCCCTGACATGTTGAACACTAATTGGTGATTTCAATTAAACCACAAGGATGTGTTATTATCATGCATATCTAATCAACAAATGATAAAGTCCATCTATCCAATACCAAACAAATTTCGTTTTGCTGTTGATTCAATTATAAGGATAAAATAATTGGAAGTGATATTCGAACTGCAGGAAGTAGTCGTCTTATGAAAGTCCTGTGGCTTGAAGTCATCCTTTGGTACATTGAACAAACACTGAACATGATTAAATTTTGTTTTCACAATTTTTAATCAAATGTCAATGTTTGTTGATTGAAACATTTTATTCTGCATTTGACATTATTCCCCAGAGTAGTTTTGTTAACTTATTTAAAAAAGTTGATAGGGTAAAAGCCAATTTCGAATCAATGTCAGGAAATGAATAGCGGCAATGGTTTTCTATATAATATCGCAAATGTTAAATCGATTTTGAAACGAATCTGTTGTAGAACATATAATGCATTTAACAAATAATCACTTGACAAGACAATGCAAAGAATATTAATGGTCAGTTGTATTAGATTGAGTTATACACGCTATGGTTCAATGACAAGTCCATTAAAATAATTTTAAAGTATGGGAAATTTTCATGTTACAGAATTGGTTGTGATTTGAAAAGTATTGTGTTTTATTAGAAAATCGATTGATATCCTTAAAGTTTTTGTGTAAATGGCCAATATACCTACTCGTAGAGTGAACAAATAAACCATCGTTTCTTATTTGGTTTCCTGGATTTCATTTAAAGAATTTAAATTGATTGTCAATATAGACGTTTTCATTCGTTCATACGTATGTATATAAACAAAATAAACTTGACTTAAAGGAATTCACTTAATTAGCTTCACACATTTTCCAGGATCATTAAACAAAGTCCAACATTGTGGAAAGTCGTGTGGTATCAGTTACATTTTAATTGTCATTAATTAATCAACTATCTGAATATTCATTTAAAAAGGGTAATAGTCCTCTATTGTATGAATGCGTAGTAATTGAAAATTCAGGTGTTCCCTTATTAGATCATGTTGCTTTTAATTTCACATCCCTTCGATTTGTGGTATTTATTGCTTCTAAAGGTTGTACGTGTTCTCACTTTTACGAAGTTGATTTATTTAGAAAATTCTATAGAATAAGGGCAACGATCTCTGCGTTTTGAATGATTCCACATAGTGATAGCATGTGCAGGTTGGAAAATTCCTTTGCCACGGAGCAATGATCGCTCCACTTCAAACCACAAAAACCAGAATAAACCATTTGAACCCTTCTAATTAAGATTTCATTTTAACATCTAAAAGGGTTTCATTTTTTGATGTGGGAAAATGGAAGAACAATTTTTTTATTACAGAAATTGATAAACGAGTAAAATTTTTGAGAGAAAAATGTTTTCGCATTCTTATTTCATAAAAATTTTTTTGTTAATAATAGATCCCATAATGGTATCCATTCCTTCTAATGTAAACGATGTGTATGATTCAGAAATTTTCCAATTAGGATAATAATATCCTGAAAATTCACAACCATATTTCAGTTGAATAAATCAACACGGGGTTTTTGGGGTTTTCGTTTGGTGTAGCTGTTGAAATTTTTCAAATTTCTAAGCATTTTATTGCTTTTATAATAACTTTAGCACGAAAGAAAGCTAAAAAATTGTTTTAATAATATCCTGTGAAATTTATAACCCCATTTTATGGAACAAATGGAAAAGTATCTACCCTTTTTGGGTACTTGATGGATTGTTGGTTAATTGCTAATTTTTTCCTCGGCAAAATTCCATTGACACGGTGTTTTGGTCACAAGGATTAGCTCGTGTACACAAGAGTACTTGTCATGATACGGCCATGTGACGGACAAATTAGGTTTGCACTCGATAAATGGTAAAAGTTAACACCCTTGGCAACAAAGGCAAAGTGCTTGTTTAATGGCAATCTACCCTTGCTCTTGTACGCTAGTAGATTGCCAGTGTTAAGGGGATTTTGTTTTGTTCCCCTAGATGGCTCAGCGCGTTTACTGTTTATGACAAACGTCAAATTTTGATATTTTGAATGGAAATTGAATTTAATTATCTCAAAATAGGAAGAAAGTAGCAGCGATTTCAGTTTATTAAAATTCTTTTGGAAAATTCGAACTCAAAACTCGAAATTTAATTCTTAACACAAAAAATAAAATAAAAACTTGATGCCGCTTGGACAGAGATAATTCAGGTTAGGTTTTACAGTTCCATTTTCCAAATACTCCAAATATTTTCCAACATCTGTCAAATTAAGTTTAAGTCCAAGGTTCACTTGAATTTTCTTTTCAAAAAAACGGGTGACACGTGAAGTGGAAAACTGCTTTTTTACGCAAATATTTATCAAGTGGTGCAACATTAAACCGGTTATTTGCACGGAGAAATGTATGGGAACTACATGTGTAAATTTCAAATGTGTCTAATAGAACACGCTGGAAAACACTTTTGTAAAAGAATCGTAAACAGAATTACTTATATCCCTGTTAAGAAGAGAAGTTATATTAAATTAAAGTAAAAAAAATCTCATTTCCTGAAAAGTAAATCTGAATTAAGCAGGTGACAACATCCTCTTTCATATTTGAGTTGTTTTATGATATAACAAAAGTTAGTTGAGTAGTGAAATGAAAATCTAGTTTCATATATGTATATGTAGGTCCTTGAAACCACATTACAAAGATTACAAGAATGTGTTAAAGCAGATTCTTGTTCATCAGGACGATCTTATGTAATGTGCAGGAAGTGAATGAGTTTTTCCTTGGAATTTTCTCAATTTTTCTTAGACATTCCTTGTAAGAAGGATAGTAACCAAGTAGTTTTTGTTTTTGGCAATGGGCGGTTCTCGTAAGAATGATAACAACTTTTCTCCAATTAAATGTGTAATTTTTTTTTAATATAAGAAAGTTGAAGAGGATATGGTAGCAGATTTTTTTATATATAGTGACATTGCTAATCTTATGGTTTAATTAAGTTCAATATCTGTTCGTATCTACTCAATTCATCCGAAAAACAAGATTGTTATTGACAGGAAAATGTGAACTTTACAAAAATGGACGTGTTCCGAGAAGGCTACAGAAGATAATATCATCTCTAAGGGTACAAACAACATAATGAAAATTATATTTATTATATAAAACCGTCGAGGCAAAAATGCTGGAGAATTTTAAATTGAATGTTAGACGCCTGGCAATCTCCTAAATTCCACAGAACAATTTTCGTATTTTTCAGAATATCTTGTAAACTTCATTCAGTACCATATAATATCTTAATGCTTTTCTCCTAGTTTATTATCAATTGTAATTATATTCTCTTAAACTCAATAGGATATTCTAACCTTTATTCACAATATCTCAAGTGTCATACAGTCTCGTAACATGGTTTATCGTTATCAAGACGGACATCAGTAACTGGACACTTGGTTTAAAGTTAGACTGCCTTCAATTTAGCTAAATTTAAAAAATTTCTACATCATTTTACACGAGGGAATTGTTCTTGGAACGAAAATTGCAGAGACATGTTAAATATATCATATTCTCTTAGTAATTAACCTTTCACGTGATTCTGACATGTAATTTAGTTTTGATCTGAAAAATTCTTGGATTTTCTCAGAATAGAATCAAATTACATTTTAAAAAATAAGATAAAGCAATTATTTAATGATCGTTTTTTGTCTGCTAATGTGTTTCACTTAGATAACATAATTGTGGAATATATAAATGAAATTCTGAAAACGTTTCAATATGATTGAGATAATCCAACACAGATAATCCTGTCATCATGTTAACATGACAGATTCAAATCCTCCGCGAAATCTCTTAGACTTTGATTTAATCCCTCTCTTATATGTAGATTATGGTATGGATTATTATGTATATTTGGATTCAATCTTTTACAGTTCACATTTATTGCGCAAAAATTTTCAGAATTGGCGCAGATGTTTTCAGTTAATACGAAGTCATTTGCATATATGTACGAAAATATCTCCACACTGATGAACTTTCATGAGATATCGGAATGTATACTCCATTCATTCGGTTAATAATACAAATTATTTTTATTTTACTGTTTCGACTCTGTTGAATTCATAATTGTTCCGTGGGGAATTTAAATGGAAATTATCAATAACACAAGGCGTCACTAAGAGACAAGCGTGAAGTTTTCTACAGATGCTCACATAAAATTGATTACAGAGATACCTCGAGATACGAGCGCCCTAACATACACATTATTTGAGATACGAACCGTCGCGTCATATTAAATGACCAAAATACAAACGCACTTTATAAAACCAGTTTACATTCTCTTTTATTATGCCACAACTGGGATGGCATTTTGGGAGCTGGAACGGAATTAATGGCATTTATATTAATTTCAATGGGGAAAATTGATATACGATCAAGGCTAATTGATTCAAATGGAGACTGGGTAAATTTACAGTGCTTAGCTGGAACAGCAGATCAACGTGTAGTTTAAAGATTCTTCATATGTTCTTGACGAAATTTTTATTTCACGTCGTACTTCTCGAACAATTTCCCTAATGAACTACCCACGATGAAAATGTCCTTCTGTTGTAAAGACGTGTCCAACGTTTTGCATACTTAAAATTCATCTAACGTTATGATGGAGCAAATTGTGACGCCAACTCAAAGGATTTTAAATAAATAACAATGACGTCATTTGGCATCCTTAATCTAAACCTATATTTATTGATCATTCAACTGTTTATATTGAAATTAAAAAAATTTCATCAAGTCAACAAACTTTCTTGATTCATCTGTTGTTGTCTTATAGTGTATCCAGGTTTATTGGATGGTCCACGATTTATTTTTGGGGGGAAATGAAAAAAGTTTTGTTGGAAAAGTTTGTGATAAACTTGAGATATCAAGAATCTTTTCTAGAATATCATTAATAAATTGTGGATTTATTAGACAATCTTTCAGAATATTAAGTAAAATACTCTCAAAATCCTTATTCATTTTTTGAAAACTAATAGACTACGAAAATCTTTCAATTTCAATCAGAAGTATCTACGGAAGTTCACTTCTTTTCCAATAAATTCCAACGCCAAGGCGTCTCTTTCAAATACATTTCTATTTCGTGATTGAAAGCCTTTTAATATATTATGTATCGCTTTTTTGTATCCCCTAAAAGTTTCACAAACATTTTATTAAACCACCCATTTTCTAGAAGATATATTCCCATACTCTTGTAAGAATAGTTTGATTTATTATATTTGGAAAAATACTTCATTCAATGCTTATGTATTCTACAAAATTTCATTTAAAATGAAATGTTTACCTTTGAATACTTGCAAAGCTTTCAACATTTGTCACGTACAATATTATTCGTTCAAGTGAACAATTGACAGAAGGAAAAAGGTAAAGATTCTTCGGCCAGGCAAAGGTATCCGTCCATTATGAAATTAAGAAAGGAATTTTTAAAGGCTTTTGTGCTGTTTGTGACGTTTGTCATTTGGAAGAAACTTCTAGAAATTTTAGTGTTTACTATTATTTGTTAATAAGTTGTTTTTGCAAAGACGTTTATTTACATTGTTACTCAAATGAAAAACTTGAAAGTATTTTAAAATTGAACAATTGTTGATTCCAAGGGGAATGTATTCTAAATTCAAACAAATTAAGTCTTTGTTTTACATCGTTTTAATTATGTTCAATTTAACAGGAGAAATACGATCTTTATCAAAGAGATTCCAACGATCTTCGAGACATGACAAATTGCTATTTGATTTTTGAATCGTTTTGAAACAAATCGAATCAAGGAATTCCTATTCTAAATTTAATCAAATACTCTTGTATCATATAACAGTTGAAGGAAATGTTTTTATTAAACAAAAATTAAATATAAAATATAAAACTTCTGTGTTGTTAACCTCTGAAAAAGCCGCAAAAGTTAGTAATTTAATTTGCATTCAAATATTTAAAGTAAAGGCAAATTTGATACGAAATGTCAAGCCACAATGCATTAAATAAAATATTTTAAATTTTCATTATTTTGATTTCGTTTCTGCTTCAATGAGTTTAGCTTGTGTAGCTTGTATGTATGAAATCGTAGGAGTTGACCGAGAAAATTTCATTTCCTCATTTGAATTTTTGTCAATTTATGGAAATTTTATCAAAACTTGCAAGCGGAATATAAACATTTCCCAAGGAGTTACTGAAACATTCTGCCGAAATTTGTGTTTATTTTGCAAAAAATAATAATTGACTGAATATCCGGAATTAAATCGTGTTCTCTGGGAAATATAAAAGATAAGAGATGAAATCTATTGATCACTTATGAAGCATAGATGTCAAGATAATTTATCGTTTTATATATGTGCTCAATAAATCATAAATTTTCTCACCATTTAAACTGTGACATTGAAGTGGTTTTAGAAAATTGTGAATGACCAACATATGGTAAAAGGTAAAATTGTTAACTTCCTGTTTCATTGAATAAAATACGAATTGTGGTATAACTGACCAAAATGAAAATAAATTGGAGACATGGCGCTATCAAGAATGTATCATGTCACCACTATGCAACAAATATCCGAAACCTTCTACCAAAATTTATATATCACTTTAATTCGAATTATCTTGTTGACAAGTGGCGTACAACGTTTTAATATGTTCCAGATATAAGTGTTATTGGTTTTGCTACGGTTGTTATTTTTATCATGTGATATTCTGTGATAGTGTCAATTGTTTTCGATGTTCAACAAAAAACATATTTATTATTAATTAGTTTTTTGGCACAAATAACATTTTGTGTTTTATCGTTACAAAATTATATCTTCGAAATGGAAATAAATCATTTTCTGTTCTAAATAAATTATTATACCATTATTGAATCGGTTACAAGTCATGTATTATCTGGATCAAACAATTGTGATAATGTTGGATTTCGATGAAAACATAATTTATGAATATTTTAGCTTTCAGGATATATGGTTTTATTGTATTTCGTTCTTCATTCTCTTTTCAACAATCACAAAATTCCTCGTCATACCTTGGCGCCAGTATACCCGTAACAAACAAAAACACATGCTGTGAATTTTCACGCAGTGTTATATTGATATCGTAAACATTTTTGAAATATTTTAAATTTCTGGTGAAATGCAGGCAAATGGAAAATTCAAATAATTGTTTGCTGCAGTTCCAGAATTAGTTGCAAAATGGAATCTTTCACTCAGCACTTATTACATAATTTTGTGAATTTCTTTGTGGAATATCAACAAGTACGAGAAAGTTCATGTGCTTATGATGTTGTAATGTGATGTTGGTAGTCTCAGATATTTCCTGGAATACATTTTTCTTTTTCAAATGTATATAGACGAATTAGTGCCAATCATTTTTGTAAATGTTATTTCATTGTTACCAAAAGTATATTTTTAGCAAAATCCTACACGATATTCAAGTTGAACAGATTACGTCTTCTTGGAATTCTGAAGGATAATGGACTTATTCCCAGGAGCATGAAACACTTATCCTTTGTTTGAGACTTCACAAAAACGCTATGAGTCAGTGAACTTAAGGTCAACTAGATAAGCATCCGATTGCAGACACTTACCAGACTAAAACAAGACTATTTGCATTATAAGTTACGGAGCACACAGCTTCCTAATTACGTTGGTTACATGTCCTGCTCTTATGTACATGTAATTATAACAGAAATTATTGATTCAAGGAATACCAGTTGCTCTTAATCATCTCAAACATAAATATGAAAACATTCTTGGAAATCTAATTAACTAAATAGATGTGTCACACCTTGCGTTAATGATTAGGATTAAGGAACCGAACCGTTGATGTTGAAGGGAATCATGTGATTAGACTTTTACACCATACCTACTACGTAAGTGATGGTAATAAAAGAAGAATCAGTTTAACACTACGATATAGGTATAAGTTAATTTTCCGGGAATTTTATCAAAAATTGTTTGTAAATAAAGAAACTTGTGACTTTTGACGCCCACAATTTTGTGATTATTACTAATTCGATCGAAGTACATCAACAGACAAATCATTTTGATGATAAAGAAAAATCTATATGTTAATATTTTTGGGTTCAATAAATCCAGACGAATATAATTTTTTAGTTGAAATTACAAATGATTTATGTTAATCATTTAGAAAAATATTTACCTTATATTGTGGTCTTATATCACATATTGTTGCATTGACTGTAGCTTCGTATCTCGGAGTGGCGAAAAATAAAAAAGGTAAACAATGTATGCTTCCAAGTAATGTTAAACCAAATAAAACCATTTTAGCCCGTCTTACAGTACACATGGATTGCCGTTTTAATGGATACATAACAGCTATGAAACGTTCAACAGTAAATGCAACAACAAACCATACAGATAGAAAACTGCATAAATTACTAAAAAATGTAAAAAATTGACAAAATACTTCACGATTGTATAAATAAACATCGACGAAATTAAGCCATTGTACAAATAATCCCAATAGGAAGCATGTATCACTAACAGCTAATGCAGCTAAATAATAACTGGATGATAACTTTTTTAATTTTGTTTTAAAAAATACAAAAACTGATAGAATATTTCCAATACTGCCAGTAAATACTAAAATTGGTGTATAATAGAATGATAGATAATCTCCAATGCGTTCTGCTGTTGATAGTATTGTTGAATTAATATTTTCACCATTATCATTATAATTATTATTATGATCTAATATTGTATTAGTTATTAATGTTGTTGGGAGGCTTGTTGTTTCCGAAAAATTAAAACTTAAATCATCATCATTATCGTAGTCATATTGAAATCTCATTGTATAATTATCTTCACCCATTTTTTTAAATTTTTATTTTAAGCTATTAATATTGAATATCTTAAGAACTTTTACATTTGATATGTATATCCTCTATCAAATTTAAACTTCACTGTATTATATTAGATTTCTTTGTTATAAACATTTCTTTCATTTACTCGAGTTGAAACCAATGAATTATCCAAAACCATTGAAATAATCAGGTGTTTCTAACATAAACATTTATTCATCACATATTTTACATAAACACAAATTCATTATCATTAAGATTTTGTTAAAAGCTTTATACTCTTAAAAATATTTAATTTTCCATATTCACATTAACTTGTAACGAACGCATCTTTTAACACTTTCAATTAAACAATCACAAATTTTCCATTATGGTTTTCTTCTTTTCAATTTTTATTATGTTTTAAAAGTTTAAACTAAGAATTGATGTGAACAAACATAAATCTTCAATGGAAAATATTCGAACAATTTTCCGTGTGTCTGGTACTTGAAAAATTTCGCAAATATTTGCTGTGATTTATCATCTAACCAAACAGATCGTTTGTTATTATAATTTATTTTTAACATGTAACTTAACTACATCATGTGCACTCTTTGTTGCTTAGCCAAAAAATGTAATTTTCATTTAAAATATTCTCAATAATATTTTTATTTAATTTATTAACATATTTTATTATTTATCGACATTGATTTAGTTGTATTTCCCGGCGCGCTGGTCGCAACACCGCCATGCATAGAACTAAAAAGGATGAATGAATGAGATTTGTTTTTAACGTAATGTGATATTTTTGAGTCTGATAAAAGTTTTCAGTGTGTTTGTTTGTTAAGTGGAGAATCCCCAAAGGGGCAGAATAAGCTTTTTCATACAATGAATGCTCCTCTTGGGGTAATTTCTGTTTTCATGTCGTCAACATTTAGTCGCTAAATTCTGTGTGTGTGGAACTTATTTATTGTTAGAAAATATTAAGGTTTTAAGATTTTAGAATTGGTTTATGTTAGTTTTATTATTTAGTTGGATGTCAATCGTGTTTATTCGATTATTTTGTCTACCGGATCACATTAATAGCTAGTGAAATAAATCATATTTTGAAAGTGTTTGAAACTATTTTTTAAGGAAGCAATCGTCTTTGTTCTTATGGAAAAGCTTTTGTGGAATAGAAATGCGTATAAGAGTATTGTTGTGCACTTTCTCCACTCGTTGACTATTTAAAGACTTACCTCCGATTTAGAATGACCATGAAAGCTCTCAGTTAGTACCGGCTCATCTGTGAGCAACTACAAACGTGCAACATAAAGTAGCCGGATCTGTTTGAAACATCGTAACAAGTTGTATTTCACATCTATCTCTCACAAGTTTCTCATTAGCTTTCGTTATACCTTATTGAGTGGGTAAAGAGAAGGTTCTTAAAGTTGACCATGACATTGAAAGTTGAACAAAGTAAAAAGTTATGCATTTCAATATAACTTTAATTTAAATTGTTGTTTCTTTTATTTACAGAAGATGAAAAGGTTGGAACACTGGACACTTTACTCAGTAATGCTTACTGCCGATCACAAAGATTCCTTTCGAAGCAAATGGCTCAATTACGACCAGAATTAACAATGTCAATGTTTTCAGGTAAGTTAATAACAATATACATTAGTATCTTATCGAATAATAAAGAACAATAACAAAAAATTTCATAATACGGTTCAGATTTCATAATGCCTCTGGTATTGTTTATACAAAAATCTTATATCCAATTGTTGAGATAGGGATGAAGTTGGTTTCATCCCGATGGCCACAAAGCAAACATGTTTCCTTTTCCTTGAATATAAACACAAATCGATTCGATTAGGTTCAAGTTTCTTTATTTTAAAACGTTTCTCCTAATCGATGGTAGTTTATGAGGACGACAGCCGTAGGTTGAAGAAAATTTTTGTTAAGAGTTTAAATTTTGGATTTGATTAATTTTTCCAATATCGAGAAAATCACTAAATCTAATAAATAGATGGATATTTATTTCAAAGAATTTCTTTCTTTTATAACAAATATAAATATTTCGTGGAAATTTAATACGAGTATCATACAAGTTAATCTTTAAATTGTTAAAGAATTATAAAAATGAAAACGGTTAGTGGAATGTAAAAATAAAATCTTCAAACATATAAAATTTTCTTTTGATATATAAATAATTTATAATTATTTTCATGTTTCAGAAATAACCCATCGATTTCAAACTGCCCGTGAAGAAGTACGTGCACTTTTATTACAGTGTCTCCTTCCTTGGCTGGAAAATATGGAACTTGTGGCCACAAGTGTGCCACCAGCAACACCGCTATCATACATTATCGTAAGATGAAATAACATATTCTGTTATTGATTTTCCATTTATATTCATATCGAGTATCGTTAACGTTGTTTTGTTTATATTCATTTTCAGTACTTCCCAGATTCTGGTACACGAGGGCGTCGTGAAGGCTCTGGTTCAACTGAAGCAACTGAGATGATTTTAAATAACTTATTTTACATTACAGCAAAGGTAGTTGAAATTCTCAGAATTATGATACTAAAATAAAATGAAATGACAAAAAAAAAAAATATTGTTTTGTAAATATTCTTGAAAATTTCCATTTGTAATAAAGTTTGCCGACTCACATCCCAGGGACATTGAAGAGTTGTGGGGGACTTTGTGTCAATTTTGGCCAAATAACTTGAAAGTTATTTTACGTTATCTGGTTATAATGTCTGGTATGGCGCCGAATGAGCTTCTTCCATACGTAAGTTAAATTCAAGCAAACATTTTTCTTGTTTTAATCATTTAATGTTTTATTCCAAACAGGCGAAACGTGTGGCTTTGTATTTAGCTAGGACATGCCCAAACCGATTACTTGACGAACTAATGACTGAATTACAGACTGTTGAGACACTTAACTGTCTTATTGAACGAACAGAAACTCCTCCGTTCTACAGATTAACAAGTATGCGAAAAGCTTCAAGTCATTCGGATGGTAATGAGTTTATATCGTGTGTTTAAACTTAGATCTAAGTTTTTCTTCTTTATTCATTTGTATAGGTCAAACAGCTGGAACAAATGATTCACGCATGCAGGACTTAGCAGTTGAGAAGGGCACAATACACACTAAACGACACAGTGGAGAAGATCCCATTAAAACTGGGTGAGTAGGATTCTTGAGAATATCTCTAACGCAATTCATTTTTTCACAATTATTTGCTGGTGTTCAAACGCAATATATTATTTACTGTAGTGGCAGTGGGTGCATAGTATTAAAGAAATATACATATGTTTCAAATTGGCATGTTGTGGTATTAGTCACAGGATTTATTTGTAATGCACATATCAATGTACACTTTATATAAAATCCTTTCTAAGCAAGTTCGACTTAATACTTTTAGAAGTTATTCATGGAGATTCGAAAACAGAATCGTTCTCAGGTGTTCAGTTGGTGTTGCAAATCACTTGTTGGACTGGAATCAATTTTATAAATATGTAATAACTTGAGATGTCTTAAAAGTTACGACTTTGAGAAAATATTCTTTGAGGATTTGTATGCATTAAAAATTTCCTTCGTGCTAGCTGAATTTAAATATCGATTAAAGCGATTCTCTTTTAATACTAGTTGAAAAGTATAGAATTTGCTTGATCATTAATTGTATCCTATGTAAAAATTTAACTTTAAAATATATTAAGAAGACACGGTTTTTGTTGTCTACATTCATTCAACTCCTTGAATCTACTGAAAATCAAAATCAATTGTACCGCGTATCATTTCTACAGACACATTTTTCAATCATAAATCATATTCACACTATTTAATTCTTATAGGTATGTTATCAATATGACTATAGTATATGGAAAACAAATTTCTCGTACTGAGTAAGTTATGAAATAACTCATGTGGTAAACATCCGCTTCATGTAACTAATTGCTATTAAAAACAACACTGCATTTCTCTTATAATATCTTTCACAGATAGCTGTACAAATCGCTATTAATTATATGAAACATAAATTTATTGATTGTCCAACATATATTTAAATGTAAAACTGCTTTTAGCATGTTGCTGTAAATTTTTGTATTACTACTTTCTTTTAAAATTGAAAAAACATTCTGCCGGAAAGAAACTTGTGTTATTTCATACAACTGATATTATATCCAATCCAAATCAAACGCTACGTGATACTATTAATTGTGCTTCAACATTCCTTATCTTTATACATATATATACGTGTGATCCACTATATAAGGTATCATTCCATAAAACACAAACAGTGTAGAAAGTAAATCAATAATTTCTCTTAAACCTTGTTGAAAAGCCACAAAATACTTCGGCTGGTGTGCTTCATATGTTTCCTATTGAATAAATTATAGATTCGTTATCTTTTCTTGAGAATAGAAAACAATGTTATTTGAGAAAGTAAACTGACTATTTGAAGCTATCGTTTCAATTTTGTATACAGATTTTATTCATGAAAAACAAATCCTAAATTCTTGTTACACATATTGATTTTTGAAAATCCTGAACAAGCAAACTCTCACGTACTTCGATGAATGCATGTGAAAGTCATTATTATTCAAATAGCGTTAAAAAATCTGTATTGCTGGAAAAATTTAATGACTTTTCCAATTATGATAATAAGGAAATTTATCCTACCAATCTTATGTGACTCGTTTTCCATGCTTCAATAACTGGATTGTTATTTAGTTTCCTGAAAGTAATCAAGCAAGCATTCATACTTAAAAAATTTGATAGATATTCTAAACAAATTAAGAGAAATGATAAAATTATTCTTCTGTTCGTTTTAGAACATGTAAATCAGATAGTGGACTTAGATCATTTCAAACACAACACCGTCCGCCTCGTGGAAGTGAAAAAATCCGGGCAGCATCTGGTCCTTCTATTTTGCCACGTCCAGAAGACATCATTGCAAATGATCCAGAAGTAAGATTGATAATAAAATGAAATTTATGAATTTGTTGAATGAATTTTATTTATAAAGTTTCAACAAGAAGAAAATGTAGAACTACGTCAGGATCCACCAGCTGCTCCACATCCATTACCCATGCCAGAATATGGTGGTTATTTTGCTCCATTGACAGAATTTTTACCTGATATTAATCTACCAATAAGTGGATTTCATAGGTGAGATTGAAGAGGCTACGTGAAATAGATATTGAACATTTTGTGTTTTACCTATCGTAAGCAAGTGATACAAACAAGTTCGATGATTTTATTAGTTTAGAAGAACTGATATTTGATTTGGTTTCCAATTCATGAAATAAATTCCAATTTAGATGCAATGTTGCTGTTATGCTGCTGACTGATATAATTGTTGATGGAATACCAGGATTGGATTGGACATTGCACATACCACTGATGCTGCACATTCTTTTCCTTGGATTGGATCATACAAGACCGATTGTTCGTGAGCATTGCAAACAATTGTGTCTTAACTTGTTGGTATGAGGAAATCGAAGTTTCTAATCGAAATGAAATTTTTGAATGAGATTATATTCTTCAACAGATAGTATTGGCTGAACACAATGATCATTTGACTGTTGCAAGAATTTTGCTTAATAGTGAAACTACAAAATTGGGATTAGGTTTGAGTGTACCATCATTACCAGTAATTCAAAATAATTTTACGGGTAAATTCAAGTGCTCCTCTTTAATATTGTTATATTTAATCATTTGTTCTTTTGATTACAGAACCAAAACAAGAGTTTGACAGCTATTTGTTTGGGCCAACACCAAATCCTGGTAGTGTGCTGCAGTTGCCAGTAGGAAATATAGTAGTGACAAATTCTAGTACTACGGAGAACAACGAAGTTCCTCTGATTGTTACGGACGAAAATGCTCCACCTCAACCTGGACCTACAATGCCGATTTCACATGTTATTAAAAGCCTGATTAGATACCTATCGCAAGATTCTTCACAACCGCTCTGGAATTATGAGGATATTACAGCAAAAGGTACGTAACAGAAGTCGAACTGCATGAGAGTTTAATGAATGTGCTGTTTTGTTTAGTTTGGACTATAAAATCGGCGGACCAATTATCTTGTTTCTTAAAACATATGGTGAAAGTATTTTCAGACAGTTTTCCCCAAGCCCGAATATCAGAAAGATGGGCTCAGACCGCCTTACAATTGGGACTTAGTTGTTCCTCAAGGCATTATGCTGGTCGTTGTTTGCAAATATTCCGAGCACTTAACGTACCAATAAATTCGAGAATGCTGTCAGATATGTTGTCTCGTCTAGTTGAAACTGTAGCTGAACAAGGAGAAGATATGCAGGGTTATGTTACAGAATTGCTTTTAACACTAGAAGCTGCAGTTGATAGTCTAGATTCAGATTTCCGTCCATTAGATGTAATGAAAGATATCTTCAAGAGTACTCCCAACTTAAATAATAAGGATGGGTCAGTGTCTATTGTTCCTGGAAAGAAGTCACCTTCTGGAACTGCTCCTCATGCAAACGCAACTTCAGGAGGACATGCCAGGAGTACAAGTTATTCTGTTTCATATTGTGCTCGTCGTTCAACTACATCTCCTAGTGATAAACAAGGTTTGTTCATAATTTTATGTTATTTTTTTCCATTTTGATAAATTATCCTTTGGCAATAATAATATACATTTTGTCTAAATTGAAATATTTTCTCTCGTTGTTTATGCATAATCATTAGTCGAACTACGTAACAGAAGTTCAGTTTTAGATATGGAGCGGAGTTCGTCCAAATTTGGTTCAGCATTATCTCGTTCTAGGAGTGCACAGAGTTTGAAATTATTAGGCGACACTGCAAGTCAAGTAATAAATTTACAAAACAATAAATTCGATATATGTTGGAACAAAAATTATAATTCCATAATTGTTTACAGGATGATAAAATGACTATTTTAGCACAGCTGTTTTGGTTGGCAGTTTCATTATTAGAAAGTGATTACGAACATGAATTTTTATTAGCACTTCGTTTACTTACAAGAGTGCTACATCGTCTTCCACTTGATCGTCCTGATGCACGCGACAAGGTTGAAAAACTTCAACAACAATTAAAATGGACATCTTACCCTGGTGTTCATGCACTATTGCTAAAAGTATTTCCATTAAAATGAAACTTTTCTTTGAAAAAAATGATTAATTTATTTTTTTCATCAAGGGATGTACACATTCAGCTACGTATGAACCAACGATAACTTTATTATCACAATTTCCACCACTTTTAAATCTACCCGTCTGTGATCCCACACAAAGTTGTGCTTTTCCAATGAACGTGATTGCATTACTCCCTTATATGTTACTACATTACGAAGATGCCAATGAAGTATGTATAAGAAGTGCAGAAAATATTGCTCAAGTTTCAACAGAGCTTGGAGCTAAATTAGAAAATCTTGGTACAGTGATGACACTGTATAGTAGGAAGACATTTTGCAAGGAGTCCTTTCAATGGACTAAGTGCGTTGTAAAGTACTTGCTCGATACTTATGCACATATGGGTCTACACATGTTGGCTTTTCTTGTTGAAGTACTTGAAAAGGGAATGCAACAAATTCAAGTTCCTATTCTTAACGTTATACATTGTATGTTGCATTATGTTGACTTATCGACACCTCAAGCGCAAATAATAAATGCTGATTTATTAAGAGTTATTGGAAAATATTTAGATGTAAGTAGAAAATGAAAGCAAATACCATTCATAAAAGTTATACAATGCATTTATGATAGACTCCTAACTGGAAGGAAGCTTTGAAAATACTTAAATTGATCGTTACACGAAGTTCCAGTCTACAAATAGTTCCTCCTACTGAAATGACTACTTCATATCATTTCCACGGAGCATATCCAGATGCAGAAGTTTTCTGTAAAAAAGAATTAGCTGGTCGAACGATGGAGTTCACTTTTGATGTTTCCCAAACACCATTAATCGGTCGTCGGCTTTTAACAAAGACTGATACAGAACAGGCTGTTGCAAGCTTACAAAGCAAAAATGGACAGCAACAGCAGCAACCACACACTGGTACACCAAATTCGCCAAGACGTAGTGCAAGTTTATCACCTGCTGACACTGCTCCTTTGAGTGGATGGAAGCGACCCTGGATGTCTCAGGGTAGAGTTCGTGAATGCTTAGTTAATTTACTAACAACATGCGGTCAGAGGGTTGGTTTACCAAAAAGCCCATCGGTGAGTTTAGTTTATGTATTTATTTTAATAATTTTAAACGTTAATAATTAATGAGCATGGGCTCAAATTTCCTGGATATGTTAAATTTTGTTAAATCCGTTGAACAAAAATTGAGCTCGCATGCTAATTCCTTTATCAATTATCTCATAAAACTGCATTTTACAAACAAAATACATATTATATACAAAACCTTATTATGTAATTATCTAATATTCTTTAAACTTTTTTCTCCTTTTTTCCTAAATATGATTTTGTTTCGTTTACAAAATAATTATGAAAAACTAACAAACCCAAAAAACATAAAGGACGATTATATTAACTCGGTTTGTTCAAAGGTAAAGAAAATGTTTCATTTAACTAAATTTTTGCTTATTGTTTGGTTTTCAGAAATTAATAGTAACCACTGTTACAGTACATTTAATGATGCACCTCTAACTCAATGTGTTTTGATCCTTGAAATTACACAACTTTTGGAAGTGTCTATGATTTAGTTAATTCTGTGTTTTCAGTAGATATCAATGTGTAAAACAAAATTACCACATGTTCGTAATGTCAGCACTTGGTTTACATAATATCCAATTTAATTTCATTACGAAAATGGTTTCTGGATAAGATTTCACTTTCTAAGGTTATGTCCAAGATTATGTAAAACCAAAACTATCAACAATTTGTTGTGCTTCTTTTGTACTATTCACTTCACTTAAGCTTCAACCCGATGATCCTTTCAAGTCTCAGATTCACTCTGGTTTTATTTAAAACTATATTACAGAAAAAGCAAATATAAAAGTTAAAGACTTGATAGCAATAATTTCTGTATTCAAAATAAAACAAAATTAACTTTCAAAATAATAAATGTGTTGTATATTATGTAAAGGAGTTAATAATCTAGTTTTTAAGTTTCATATACACTCGCATGCTTGAATCTAATAGTATATTGTTGCATGAATAAATATGTTTTTGTTTAGTCATTTTGCATGTCTCCGTTCTCGGGATCGGTACACACTAGCAACACTGTAAGATATACATTTGAGTAATATTATTTTGCATTGAAAATTGAAGTAAGAATATTGCACTTGTGATAATGTATTCTTATTCTATCACTATCAATCATGTAGGTTATATTCAGTCAGTCATCGGATTTGATGGAAAGACAATCATCAGCTGCATCAAGCACTGAGGAAACATCAGGTCCACAAGGTGATCTGAGTGGTGGATCTAAACGTGATGATGGACAACCAGATTTTGGGGTTTTCAAAGAATTCGACTTTTTGGAGTATGAAAGTGAAAGTATTGAAGGTGAATCTACAGATAACTTTAATTGGGGAGTGCGGAGACGACCACTATCTGAAGGAGGTGGTGATAGTGAACCTTTAACTGGTTCAAAGGGACATTCGAACTTTGAGGAAAGTTTAAGTGAGAAAACTCCTATTATGAACAAACGTAAAAGACAAACAGCAGATGATTCTTCAGATGAAGAAGCAGAATCAGAATCTCCAATCGATGAAGATCATCGCCAACAATATTCTAAATCACCATTTTTAGTTGGACCCCCTACTTCGTTAAGTTTACGAGAAAGAAGATTGCGTCGTGATTCAGTTTCTAGAAGTGATACGAGTGGTTCTAGTGCTGGTGATCTTGGAGATATAACACCATGCAATGCTTCACCACATTTGCCAGGTTTAATCTTTCGCACGCCAATTCGTGATGAAGGTGAAGAAAATTGGAGAAAACAATTGCAAGGACTACTGGCAAATCAACCTTCTAGTCATGCACCAGATTTGCTCAATCAACTGTATCGCTTGATTAAGGAATTAACCTTAAAATCTGTATCATCTTCAAAGGATTCTTTGAAGTATTTCACTGGGATGGGATCACAACTTGGGAACAGAATATCAATTTTGGCAGAACTATTGTCAACCAAAGAAGATCCACCAAAAATTTGGTATAATCAATCACAACCGACTACACCACGTCTTTTCGAAGCTCTTCGCTTCAATGTTTTAGAGGTGCAAGAACATTTAGAAACTTTCTTCGATCGTCGTGATCATGTTGCCGAGGTGAGTTTCAAAGAACATCTTAATATATAAAATCCTAATGATCGGGAAGCAGAAAATGAATTTCATTCACCGGAGAATGCGATTCACTCTCTGAAGGCGGGAAAAATTCATTTTATATAGATCAAACACAGAATGAATTTCAATCAAGCGGGGAAAATTCATTTTCTACATGACGTCTTTTTTTCTAGTTAGAAATAATTTGATATATCACTTTTTAATTTTCGTCTAAACAGTGCTTGGAGTCTGTCAAAACTTCTTGTAAACTAGCATTGTTTACAGAAGTAGATTCATCTCATGAAGGAACAAGTTCTGGTGGATTTATCACATTCGACCCGGCTACAGCAGAAATACTGTTAGATTTAGGGCGTTCTTTATACAAACTAATGTTCCAGTTGTTACTTTTAATTGAATCTAACCACAAGATAGCTACTAGTATTATTCAGAACTTGAAACAGGATGAAAAGGTTTTCTTAATTTTACTTAAAATTATTATTTCCGATGATTTCAAATTTGACCTAATTATAGATGGAAGACTTATCGGATTCTTATGTATCAGTACGTGGAGCTTTGCTTCGAAGTATTGATGATGTAGAACTGGACTCTTTAGACACTTCAACTTCGACCGAAGGTGATCATACGCCAACCCCATCTCCTGGCTTACCAATGACGAGTTCGGAGTTTGAAAACACACTTTTTGAGTTAATCGATAATCAAAAGTGGTCGAATGCTATTACACATGTTCGACATTTTAAGAGAATTTCACAACTTACCGGATCAAGTGTTAATCTTACGCTGTTAGGGACTTGTTCCTTCTCCATGTCTGGAAGTTTTGAGAGCATTTTACCAGATGAAATGGCGATCATTTTAAACGTTCACTGTCAGCGTATGATTAAAGAAAAAACAGGTTTATATTAATGAAAATTTCATTCAAGTTAATATAATTTTTAATATGCTTTATTTTTAGATGTTTTTATTACATCAAAAACAGAAAACGAGATGATGGAAGTCTACACAATTTTAACAGAGAATCTTTATCATGTATCCAGTGCATTGGCAGCAATGGAAATAAATATGAAAAGTTATAGTGGAGTATCTACAAACGCAAATAAAGAATCTAGTGATATAGTGACAACTTTATAGGCTTAACTAATTATTCCTTAGGCCACATAAGAAAACTCGTAAACATATTCAGAGAATAACTAAGACTTAGACTAGGATTTATTACAAAATCAAAGCACAACAAATTTCCTTTTATCCGCAAAATATTCTAAGTAAATTTTGATGTATTAAAGCAAAATGTATTTCACACTTTTGCATTGTAGAAAATTTTATGACAGATTTTATAAAATAAAAATTAATAAAATAAGTTAATTTAAATTGAATTCATGTATATGCAAGTATACGAAATAAAAAATCTTTTAACCTTATATGACGTTTTGATATTATTTTTCAAAGGAAAATGTTCGTCTTTTTCAGGTGATATAATTGCAACCATGTTATGCAATCTGGTGAAAGAATATCCAAGCTAATGTTATATGCTGGATTATTAGCAATCAACTTTGGAGAACATAACGAACTTTTGCAAACGTAGTGCTGTTTCTTGTTATGGCAAAATTTTGCAACACTTGTTGTTTACATAAATTGTTGTAGCATGGAATTTTTATGGAGAAAACACATTTTTATAGGATATAATATCTTTCAGTTTTGTATAATAGGAACCTGTACTTGAAGATTTTCGTAATATGTATTATTATCGAATTGAAATCAAATGTATATACAAAATTGTGATAAAACGAATGCTATAAATGCTCGAGCCAACGGATTTACGACATCATTGATGTACTACTTATATTGTTTTATGTGATGAAGTCCTCCAAACAAATTTCATCATGAATGTAGAGATATTTTATGGCCGTAGTCAAGAGTGGGTATGTCCGAGGACGTTATTTATTGGCATAAGCTTTCCGGGAAATCAAACATCAAGGCTTAGATGTGTGGTTCATATAACACATAACAAAAATAACAAATTTTATCAGAAAAGCTAAAGAAAATGAGTTTATTTATCATGAAATACAAACTCAGACATAAAAAAAATGTTCCTTAGTTGGGTGATGTGCCTATGATAAAACATCTTAAAAGTTCTTCGGATATTTCGTTTCGCTTGTAACGTTTGAGTATAGTGGAATTTAGGTTAAGAAATTGTCCTCGTGTTATATTCCAGGAAAGTAAGTAACTCGGACAGACCAACTTGTATCGTTGCTACTATCTCATAGAAGAAACGAATATATATTCGTAAACCCAAATCCGTTTTATGAATAAGAAGAGTCTTAGATATGAATAGCATTCGTGAACAAAGTCTGAGTTCCGTAGAAATCCCAAATCGTAATTGGCATGTATTGAAATACAGACTACGTGGTTAGAATTCCTATGAAATGTCCGTTGAGTTACAGCAATAACTCATACTTCATTGCATTACAAACGTTTTGTTCGAGCGAAGAATTCGATAAATGATATATCAGCTTTATTTAATATTTGCAACGTTTCGTTTTTCAGAGATTTAACGTGTTGTTTGGAACTTTCATGAATAAGAAAATGGGATAAGAGGTATAGAAATTATACTGAATATGGCAATTTGAAAACGATGATTTAATTTTCCTTATGCCCAATTTTTGTGGAGTCGTTAACTACAATTCTTGATAGCAGACATCATAAAAGATTGAAAGTGTTAATAAGTTCATGCGTTTCATTATTCCAGATTGGGCTGAAAGTTCTGGTAATTAATTTGAGATAGATAAACCTCGAATAACGTGAAAGTTTTGCTGGTGCTCTGCTCTAACAATCTCGGGAATATGTCATGTTTCAGCTTCCAATTTGGTGATAAATCCCAAGTTAACGATATTCTATATTCGGAAGTTTGCGATGATAACTATATAAGTAAATCAACCAAGAATATATCCTTTCGTGGGTGGTGTATTTTGGATTAAGCCGACCTGGCAGATGTTACAAATCAACAAGACGTATGAAATCAATTGCTGCCCCCAGTAACAGGAAAAAGAATGTTTTTTCAGATCCTATTTTTCGCAAATCTTGTTAAGGCGTAGTATTCCTGTATAATGGTATTCAGCGTGGGTTTCCGATGATTGGTTGGTCAAAAGGATTTCTGACATGGATGTCAGAAATTTTGGATTTCAATTAATTTGGCAAGAACAAATCCTCAATGATTGACAAGACATTTTTACGGACAATGTGATTCCCTTAAACTGTATTTTTTTGCGAATAAATTAAAAACTATTCTAGTTATTTCAATATTAAATCATCATTCCGATATATGCTGCCAAAATGATTGTATATAGCAAGTAGATTTCATTCATTATTATAGAATAGATCATTTTATATATTGCATTGTACGAAGCCTGTAAAATTTAATTTATAGTACATACGTAGACGTTTCTGCACTACTTACAATCACTTTATGATAATAAGTAATTTAAAAACATTTATGCGAAAACATTCACCAAGGATTTTAGTTATATGATATTGAACTTTTTCGTACATCGTTTCCAATTCGATTATGTACGATAAAAATCAATAATCAAAATTTTGAATGCTTTAGTAGATTGAAACGTTACTTATATCTATAAGTGCTATGAGCGAATCATTTGCATTGATCACTTCCACTTTGTTCCATGGAAGTTTCCTTCAAAGTATGCGCTTCGATATGATGGATTGAATCGTTTTCAATAAGTGCTTGTGAATTTGTTTCAAGGCAATCTACGAACAGGACTTTAAGTTACAGAAAATTTCCTTAAATTTAATATTGGGTTGTCAAGGAAGTTTCACTTAATATGATTTATGATGTAAATTTTCGTGTCCCTGGAAATTACAGAAGAATTCAAATGTACCTACATAGTAATGAAGATGAAATTCTGCATTTTCTTATAAGAAATGTGGACTCACCAAGGTTTTAAAATGAAATATTTCTTTATAGTTTCTCTCATATCTCAAGAAGGCTACTTCATTTTACGTTGCTGGTGATGGTGGAACTTCATCGCATGTTCTAGATATGGAAAAGTATCATTCAGTTTTCCTTCCTATTGAAAGTAAAAAATATTTTACATGTATGAACTTTAAATCATGTCTAAGTCAGTGAATTTCTCTGGCTATGCCTCGTGAGTCCTTTAGGGGAATTTTTGTTATATTGAATTTCAGGAAAGCAATAATTTATGGAAGCGCTGCGAATTCCTATTCAGGATGTGGCATAAAGGGAAATTGTTCTGTCAAAGGAATTGAAAGTCCTTGTTGCTATTTCGGCAAATCTTATAAGATATTATTGACCTTTGACTTGGCCTCAATGTGAGGGGGCCTTTTCAACAAATATCATATGTTGATATGGGTAACTGTGGGATAACAGTATATACGGATCATATTGCTATTTGTTTTGATCATTTGACTTGGGTACTTTGCCGTAAGCAAACTGTAAGAACACTTTAAGCGGAGGAAGCAAGGGTTAGACGAGCTGCTGTGCTCTTTAAGATTTGTATGTTTATTGCTATGTGGATTGAAAATTTCATGAAGAAATCAAATAAAATGTTCAAACGTAGTTCAATTAAAGAGATACAAGTTCTCGTTGAGATTTGGTTATCCTTTCAAGTAAAAGCGTCAAACCTTACCCACAAGACGTGTTACAGTTAGAGACAACCTAATTCCTTTTCATGATAAAACATTAGGTGTTCTTAGAAGGACGCAACGTTCTTGAGACGATACATAAAATGTCCCAAATAACAAACCACACTTGAATGACTCTCGAAACGAAAACAATTTTTTATATCAAACTGTTTAAACAGGATATACAGGATAAAAATATCAATTGCCTACACAAAATCAATCAATATTATTTACAGAGACATTAACTAAGTGCCAGGGAAAGGATCTATGTTTACTGAAATCAAATCCTTCAGCTTTTAAAGAATTAATTCAATTCTTATCAATTCAAACAGAGCGTAACTTTTGTCCTTAATTTTAAAGATTTAACTGAATTTTATTTTTAGTTAGCTCAATAAAATTGATGGACGATCAAATTTCTGATGGTTTAATTGCCCTAATAGCCAGTAAATTGAGGTGACACAACTCATAGTTTGATTGGAAATGTCACCTAAAAATTAAGGTTTTCAACATCACACAAGTTTAACATTTAAGAGTTTTGAAGGTCATTAAGCAATAAGCAATATCACATGTCACAAGGAAATGTGTTTAATGAATCGAATCGAATATGACAGTGACAAGTTTTTCCGTACACGTGTTTGATATATAATACAAAAACTCATCGTCGACGAAGTATCAAGCAAAGGTCAACCAAACTATTTATGTGAGTTATGTGATATCGAAAATCCTAGGGATATAATTCCTTTCCTTATTGAACATTTCTATATTAATCTAAGCATATTTATCCTATATCAAGATGAGTTTTGATAAAACATGAAATTATTATATTATCCCATCTTGTTTTGTGGGTTTGAATAGTAAGAATTGCTTCAGTTGCATTTTGATTGAAATTTCACCTGCAAGATTCTTTAAGATTCTAAAGAAGAAATTCTATCTGAATGATAAATGAAAATGTATTCACGATTTGCAGTCAGATTGTATTCATGAGATATCCTTGTACTATAAATTATTATAACTAGTCATTTACTCGTTTCAATGTCACTCTCAGACATTGAAATTATCAGTAGAATGCCAAGAAGAGACTTCCAGAAAACCAATTAAAAACTTTTGATCGTGTAGTAACATGTGATATGTTTCCTTTTCACTAGAAAGAAGACTTTTCGACTCAATGTTAACTAGCTAACTAATAAACCAAGTCTTTACGAGCGAAACCACCATGAAATCAAATATATCATCAAAGTTTTACATATTCATTTACAAAAGCTATAAGGCAAAATCGAAACATTCTTGTAAAGCTTCGTTCGCATTTGATATGAACCCGTTACCCGTTAAAAGGTTTAATTTATCGCTACAATGAGAATCCCTTTAGTGTAACGACACAACTTTAATTTGTTTGTTGCATCTAAAATGGCGGAAGATATAATATAAATTTGAAATTTTCCAACGTCATAACAAAGTTATCCTAAAACAACATTTACTGTTTTGTATAAAGTCCTTCGTGGAAATATTTTCAGGTGTTCAATTTAATTTCGTTTCTTTTTCTTCAATTCAAATTCATTTTGACCTTAACATCCTTAAATTTGAGATACGAACAAAGATGGATCCTTATCAATTTATATCCTGTTCAGAAAATCAACACCATCTTTGAGAAAATAATTTTTTAATTTCGAAAAAAGGAGCATCCATCATTCGGGTTTTCATTTTCGTTTGTAATTAATTTAACCCTTTATGAGACAGAACTTTTCGTCCTTTTTATATTAGAGGCCTTGTAACTTGAAGGATTTTCATTTGCTTCGGGTAATGTTACACCAACAACATCGGCATGTTTGATTGTTTTTGATAATTAAACTGAATTTTTGTTAATTTTGTTGTAATTCATTTTTCAATTGCTAACTCCTTTCACATCAAGTGACATTAAAGATCACTTCAGGTCTTATTTCGGATATCATCTTCAAGTGGTTGTATTAAAATGAAATGAAATCTTGGTTATTATCAGTTTTTCGAAACAGGTTGTTGAACATATCCTCATAAAACTTCTCAATTATAAGGTTGGTATTGCATATTGCTTATCTATTTTGTTTGGCATCCTGTTCAACCATCTTTGGTTCACAGATGTGGGTTGATTCAAGCTAATCCTTGAAACTACGTGTTCTGCATCACAAAACTTTTGAATTACTTTCAAATGCTGTAAAACTTTGTTCGTAATAAATAGTTGCTGCTGCTATGTAGCATTTTCTGCTAAATTCAAACTATTGTACATACCTCACTGGAGAAAATATAATCTTAAGCTATCACTCGAACAAACAGGAATTTACAAGGATTTTGTAAAGCATCCGATGAACTCATAATCTATTTAGTATATTAATGAGGAATCCTACATGAACTGCCACTCGAGACATCGTCTATCCTAGCGTTAAACTTTAATCAAATTATTTTCGATTAGCTTCATGCAAATTCTTCAATAATTAAGACAACATTAAAAATCGGGAATATTTGATTGACTTGCTGATATTTCTTAAAATGTGATTTGAATTCGACGAGGTATTGATTATCCATCTAGGTATCCAAGCCATTCAGGTATAAAGGTATTGGGATTGTGTTCCATCAGATAACATTGAACACAACAATGCCTGAAAATCAGTGTAAGAATATCAGAAGTACTACGAAGAGTTTGAAATTTAAACAGAATTTGTAAATACAAACGAGGCTAAAGATTCAAGATAAGATAATATTACAGAAACCTTTGTGTTTGCTTATTAAATAGCTTCTTCACACTGAGACTCCTTGAAAAGGAGTGCCCTTCCTGGAGGGATATTGTTCAACAGAAACTCTCGAGGATGTTTACGCACGGTTGTTTGAGATATAAAACTTTTACTTTTGTATTTAAATCCTTTTTACAAGCTTTTGATCTCTGGAAAGGTTGATTTTTCAGAATTACCATATTTGCTGTATTTGCGACACAGGTGTCCCCAATTTTAGCACCTTGGGGCTTTTGTTTTTCCCAGAAATTACACACTTTTGAATAAAACCTTTTGGGAACATTTTAAAGTTTCACACGGGACTTACATATGTACATGAATTTTAATGCGGCATATGATTTGATGAATTTTTCATGTCACATAGAAGTGATTTCCATGAAGATTTTAGCATTAATTCACTTTTATAGAATAATCAAAGATTCAATTCAAAGCTGATTTAGTCCTCTAACAGTATCCGCATCCTTTACCCAATGTTTGTCAATGCAATTAACTTAAATGCAAAGTGAACTCGTCTATGCAGGTTAGAGCAAATAAAAGTCTGTTTTCATTACAAGTTTGCTCTTGTAACTATGTTTATAATAGATAGGTATATTACACAAACAGGAAACTGTAATACGAAGCCACGGGTTCAATAGAGCAAAATGTCTAGGATATCTACAAAAATCAATCAAATTATTGCTATCGACAGACGGTTTGAGGTGTGGCCGAGGTTTGCTAACATTTTCAGAAATATCCTTTACCTTTACATTGACATTTATTGTGCAAATGTCTGTTCCAATTAAAATGAACGTAGCATTTGTCACATTTGTATCCCAAGAAATTGTGCAATTGTTCAGGTGACACACTTTGAAACAATCATTCAATGTTTAACGAAATTATTTCTGGTACAAACTATAGGTATGCAGTCATCTACACATGGCATTCAAAGAAGGGAGCTTTATGGTAAAATTTAAATGTAACATTCTATGATTTTGTATAATAGACACATTTAAATTTAACGATAATTGTGCGTCTGAATTGCAAATCAAATTAAATACTCCCTTAACGAGAAGTACTTGTGAATGGCTATGATGATTTTGTAGCATCTTATGATATACAAATTGCTCGATATTAACGTAAATCGACGTGAATGAAATTTAAATTTTTTGAATTACAAGAACATTTTACGTTTAATTCTTAAATTGATTACTTGATTTGCAATAATTAGTTGATGTTAAACTGATAACTAATTGGTGTATAGCCCTATATCTCCTAAGCTAAACGTCGTAGATGGTTCAAAATTTGATTTATTTAATAAGCAAGGCATGGCGGAGAAGCGGAATAGATGTGTAGAATTAATATTATTGATCCCAACCGTGATAGCTCAATCGTTGATCAAGTCGATGAGCAGTGAACGCGAGCCGGTTGCTGGAGTTTGCATTAAAATTTAACAAATTTATTATAAAGAAAATTTAAAAAATCCGGACAATTGAAATTTCGAAAACGTTTAGCCAATTGCAGTTTGTCCTTCATCTGATTTGGGCGCAAAAACATATAAGTAATCGACACTTGAACTGTGTACCTTCGTGCAAATCTTAGATCATAGAGAACAGGATAGGGCATTTTGTTTACAATCCGAATGTATATAGTTGCACAACAGCGTGCTTACGAGTAAATGGGGAACCTCTTTCATATTTTTAGACGCAAATCATTAAATTTTAATCTCATTTTATAGGCTTCTTAACTAGATTTTCATTTACGATCGATGTAATAAATTCTGAAATAGTCTCCGTCATATTTTTTGGAATTTTGTTCGATTTTAATTGTGAACATTGAAAATATATCAGCTCGTCAAAACGAAAACACCCACTTTTTTCAAATTGAGTCATACCCATTCGTCAATTTCAGCTAGCGTGAGAACCAACTGGTGTAAGAAAATTGAACTGTATCTTATTTTATGAATTAAAAATATTTATCACCATTGTTTTTGCAAACAAAGTAAATATCAAATGTCAAAACGAAGTGAAATTTATTGGAATAAATTTACAATTTCTTCAAAGAAACTCAATATTTTCAAAATATCAATATTTTTCTAGTTTCCGAAGTGAAAAACATTACTTTAGTAATTAATTTTCAAGTTTTAACATAAGGAACTTGGTAAATGGCGTCTGTGAGATTGTTGTCAAATATGTGCAGTGGAGTAGTAGTAGGAATGTTTGGAAAAATTTACTTGGCGTGGTTTCACGGTCGTCTCAAGAAATTTTTTCACCATCAATACTTTTCCTAGATTGGTGGTTGTAAATTATGTTTGGTTGTGTTAAATTTGCAAGCTCAACTGTCATCCTGCCCTATCATGTTTTCTTTGATCTAAGGAGCAAATCTAAAGTCTCACAAAAATTCTATGTCTGTAATTATGCAGTCACTTACAGTATATATGTATTACCTAGCGATATTTTACATAATAGACTTGAACGAAAATCATTGTCAATATTTTCGTGCTTCGTAATTTAAGTTCAGAAGGACAAGCAAGTTACCATTTTCCAATAATTATATAAACAGAATAAATTGAAAGTAACTTAATCTGCATAAGTAATTTTTCGTAATTTATCAAGCTTAGATGTAGAATTAACTCTTTTAAATGTTCACCCCGTCTTCAATACTTACAAATCATTGAGTAAATAGAAAATTGAGTTTTAGTTAGCAATTTCAGAGAAAATTACAATCAACTAATTAAGGTTTAATAAATAATTAAAATTCAATTGATTTACTTACTAACTTTTGTTTGATTTTATAAAGATAAGCAAAATTATCATAATAAATCATTCTCCGATAAAATATTTCCTGCTGTGAAAATTGATAAGGTTTTCTTGAATTAATTTTCATTGGAAAATCAATTTTACTTTCGTTGAAAGTCATTCATTATATTTTTCAACAAGCAACAGGTCAAGTCCATAGTTTAATTAATAAATTAATAAGTCTGTCTGGAAAATTTGAATCATCGACTTTGTGAAAAGTTTTTGGAAAATTTTCAATTTTTGTTTAATTCGAAAACCTTCAGCTTAAAATTATTTATTGAATTTATTTTAATTTAAGATTGAGTTGATAATAAAGTGTTGTTTTCCATCAATTTGTCGAGAGACGGATAAGAAAAATGAAACGGAAAATGAAACATTTACTCAAATTGGAAACAAAACCCATACTTGAAGTGATATTCCCTCAAGATAAATAGAAACAACATTTCAAACATTTCTTTTTTTGCTGATTTCACTACGTGATTTTTCCACAAAATAAATGTCGTTGTATAATGAACACCCGGAAGCTGTATCAGGGTTTGTACATGTTGTCATCGGAAGTAGAGAACGAAATTTTCTAGTTTCTTGTTTTCATACATAATTCAGAGTTTTCCTGGAAACGTTGAAACTAAAACGTCTTAGATTTTATGCGTAAAGGCTTGCTGGAAAATTGATCCCTAGACGATGTTTCTAGATTCTTTCAACAATTCCAATTTAATTGGGATACAAATGGAAGGATACGAATGAACGTTGATTGGTGAATGGAATAACAATTTCTTAGAAGTGCTAATTACAAAAGGATATTATCAATTCGATTGGATTAACCAAATAACATTCAAAACGTCAAATTGACAAGCAAATGTCAGTTATCTTGTTACGTGCATTTCAAAATGTCGACATTTCAAGACTCATCTCTATCTGAATCGATTTAGGACGAGGATGAAACGTTTGGCAGACGAACCATCTTAAAGGCAATCTATTAAAGTTGAAAGGATTTCTGCATTTCAACATTTCAACTTATCTAAATGAAATTTCTGTTACTGACTGAATATAAATGATTTTTAAGGAAATATATTAAAGTCATTTGTATCCCACTTTTAGGATAAGAGTCCTGTTGTGTTTAAAATTTTAACATGTTAGAGAATGTATTTATGTTCCTCGTACAAGGTTAAGAGCTAGCGAAAACGTCATGTCGAAACAGTTGCACAAATAGTAACCCAGAAGTCTTTTGTTCTAAGAATATATACCTTGACTAACCTGGATATCTTGGAGAATCCTTGCTGTTCCAACATGTTTTTGTCCATGCCAATGCACTACTTTTAACGTTCATGATCTCAAACCCTGTTCTCTGGGGGTTCAAATGTAAACAACAAGGCAAGAGGATTCTGTTTCCAAGTGGTATTGAAATAATTTCTACGAGAAAATGCAACTTTGCATAATTTCTATATAAGGAATGAAGGAGTACTTTTCTTTCAATCCTTGTTGTGCTCAGATGCTACGAAATAGGATAAACTAATATTTATATATTTTCCGGAATTATAAGTGCAGATTCAAAGGTTAGTCTTTATATCCTCTAAGCGTGTTTACAACATGTTGACTAACTTGTTTGAAATTGGCCATCGGTTTTTCTGTGTGTCGGTATGTTGGCCAACCATTTTGATGGTTGGTAGTTGTGTTGGGCTGAAATCAAAAATTTTTGATTTTCGGTGGGAGGAGTCAATCGTTAGTCAACATGTTGTGTCGTGTATGGGTATGGTAGCAGATTTTCTGTCGATAAGTTAGATTAACTTTTAATAAAACAAACATTTTCCCATTTTGTGAATAAAAAAAAATAATTAAATTCAAATTCAAAAAGATTTAGTTTATAAGTCTTAGATATGTAAGTTTTTATTATGTTATAACCCAGACTGAGGGCAGACTTAATTATCTCTACATATCTGTATTATTTTTCCGGAAATAACATTGAAATTGAAATTCATTTTTGGTTTTATTTAATTCTCGAACAATTTTCAGTTGGTTGCTAGAATTTCTCGATGATTTCTGGAAAAATGACAGTTGGAACCCCAACATGTTTGCAAATTGGTCGGAAAGTGTGTGGCAAACGAACAACCAAGTTGGCCAACATTTTGTATGGTGTATGGAACCGGTAAGGATTCTTTAAGATTTCGTTCTGAACTATATTTATCGAGAGTCTTTAGAGGAGAATTTACACCATATCTTATTAAAAATGTAATTCATGTCATCACGTAGAACTGAATAATGTAATTTCCGCATTATCATAACAGAAAGGATATTCAGTGACATGATTAACAGGAAGATTTCAAGTAATTTCCTGGAAATTTTCAAGGTATTACAGAGAGATGTAATAATTTATCACGTCGGACAATGTTCTTGTGCTCGAAAGGATTTGGAAAGGTGTTAATTTTATTACCTTGATAAAACTCTAACCAGGTGCTTAATATTAATTATCGACTTTCAGAGAACGTCTCAAAAGCTTGTTTAAATCAAACATCAAAAGAAACATCAAAAGATTCTACAGCTTAGCAATCAAAGCGTTGGAATTAAATCCATGGCAATGTTACACCTTTCAAGGACATTCTGTTCATCCTAGGTATAAAAATTCGGCAGAAAGGTAATTGTATACTAATGACATAAATTAATTGAATTTTTTCGAAGCTTTTAATGAAATTTCGAATTTCCTCATTTAATTGATAAAGTTTTTTAAAAGTAACTTTTTTCAGTTCTCTGCTTTTTCATTAAATTCGTGAATGCTTGAAGCTATTGGTTTCATATTTCGCGTGATGTAATCCTTGAAAACTCTTAAATTTAATAGTTTCGTCCTGTATTACGTTCATTTATCCAGGATAGAAAACTTCCAGTATAAAAATCATTTCAAGGATATGAGTTTATTATCACCTTTTGCACTTTCAATTTAGTTCATGATCAGAAAAAGTGGTTTTCATTTATTTTTATTTTACAATATTAAATGTCCTGCCAATTTTAATTATCATCATCTTCACATTCTTTGAAAATCAGGAAAACTCCTGGAATGTATTTTCAAATTAGATTTAAATAGGAACCTCACTTCTGACGAGTAGGTACAATTTGAATTCAGGACTTAACAATCAATGAGGGAATCAACAAAGAAAAACAATATACCTTTGCAATGGTCCAAAAATGTCCTTTTTCAGGTAAAGCACGTAAATGAAAAGTCGGTACTTTGTTATTTTCAAATAATGAAAGTTAAAAAAGTCAGTTCCATGGAGACGTGAAAATTCTTGTAAAAAGTTTTTGGTTTTTGTGTTTGTTTATAAGGGAATCCCCAAATGTGTTTAGGTAATTAGGTCAAAAATCAAGTCACGTAAGACCTCGTCGGCTATAAGGGGCGACTACTCCATCTCAGACGTGAAAATTAAATTTTCATGAGCTGTTTTGAAGGACTAAGATAATACGCTTCTTAGATAGATTAATCAGGTCTTGTGGTGTTTTGTTTATGAATATAATTTTGAATTGACATTCTTAAAATCCAAGAAACCTATAAAATTGAGAGACACGTCTAATCCGTGCACGGATAACCAACGAATCCCTTGTAAGGCATTTAACTGAAGCCCTTCAAATGAACGTTGAATTAATTTTGTAGCTCATATATCAATTAAGGAATTAAGTGATTAACATGCCAACAATGGGGTATCTGGATTAACTCACACAATCGTCATTTTGTGTTACGGATTCATCCTCACGATAACAATTTATCCTTGTCGGGCTTGACAGTTTAGAAGTGCATCAATTGAATCCTGTATGAACCTCTTTTGGTGACAGTTGTGGTTCTCCACTAACTAGATGTCCAACATTTGTTACTATCGACAATCAGAAATAATAACCAAGTAAAGGAAGACGTCTGACGGCGTTTCTACATTTTAAGGATTTAAAAAGCATTTAGAGTAAGTCACGTCGAAAGGAAGTAGGATACTCATAATAAAAGTATCCTTTTGGAAACGATATAGTGTAAGTGATATAAATGAAATTATTTCAAGCACGAAAACTAATGTGTCCCAAAGAAATCCCAAAATGAGGAGAAGCCATTTGTTGGAATTGAGTTTGTGGTTTGAATTGTCAATTGTCATGATAGTGAAGGACTTTAATTTCCCTCAAAAGTATTCATTTAGAAACATGGCTTCGTCCTTAATGAGTTTTAGTTTGTCATTGATTTGAATGTTAAGGATATTAGCTCGAATATCATTGAAAGACATTTCTTGTTTCATTTTTGTTTCATCCTGATGTTAACGAGTTTTCACAGGATAATAAAAGCGTTAATTCAAAAATGATGACGATTGATTTTGACATTGCAATCCCTTGGTGATGACTAGGAAATCTGAAAAATCTACAAAACAAAAATGGTTTTGATATAATTCAACAGGTAATTCTCTGTGAAACGTAACAGATCTGGGAGACATTAAACTTCAAAAGGTTTTTTGTTTCGAAATTGTTTCTACTTTCCGGGCGACACCTTTCTTCCCAATTTATCTTCCGAATCGCCACAAGTGTCCCTTTCATCAATAGAAAGTTCTTCTCTGTGTGAGATGGTTTCAAATTTGATTGCTTCTCTATGACACGGGTTGGTTCATGTAACTGTTTGTGGTGTACCTTCTGAGAAAAGTATTAAACTTTGTCTTGTATCATTTAAATATTTTATACAAAACATGAATCCCAAGCAGGACCTTTTTAGTGAATTTATGGATACGCAATAAAAGATAAAAGCATTTCTTGTGGCTGACATCTATGACGATGCATCTTTCGAACTTTAAATTTAGATTTTAGAAACTTTAAATTAGTGGTACCTTGGAAATGAGTTTTTCTGGATCTGGACCTTTCAATAATATCTCATGGTAACGTTGAATATTAGATTGCTGTCACATTCTTGACGCAGAACTCCTACGTGTTGAGTTTTTCCCAAATACTCCCCCATATTATTGCCCGTGGGGGTCTACCAAAGACTAAGCCTCTATTTTTAAATGTGACATACTTCCCAACACAAACAGGAAAAACCTTGTAACACTGATAATGGCCACCCTATACTAATGAATGCCCTAAGGACACATTTTTATTGGTCCTGGAAACACCATCTTCTTAGGCTTTTCCGTTTTAGTGAATTCAACATTCCAGTGGTTGCGTATAAATTTTATATGATGCTCTGAGAACTTTCCGCAAGGATACATATGTGTAACCAAAGTTAATCAACTGGAAAGATTCCTAGACAGAGCTGATGTTTCAAAAGTTTCTTTTCTTTATCCTTAATCGATTAGTTCTCGTATTTGACACCGTAGTGTATGTATATCAGCATCTGTTAGATACATATCTGTGATTTAGTACACATCGAATTGATTGAAGTTTTCTATCTTTTGAAGGCGTAGTCTAACACACGGTCATGGAATTTTTGGCATCCATGTTTTCTATAAAAGAAGCTCCGGCATTTAAACAAATACTAAAAAGTTTCAAGATTTTATTTGACTTTAGAAACGCTCCGAGAAAAGTCTATCCTTCGCGATAAATCATGGTTGATCTCAGATTAAAGTTAGACAGTTCATCAAGTATTCTCAAAAAAAAAACCCAATTTGGGGCCCACAAATGCATGAACTTGGAGTGTTTGTTGGCTGTAGATAAGGGACAACATATAAGAATCGTAAATAATGTGCTGACCTTGGACGTTTTTGAATACTCGTAGTTACAGTGAATTATTTGAAGCTGCGTAAAAATTCAAAACAGGAAGTATTTCAACTTGAACACACACAGAAGGGACCAAATAAAATATGGTTGAGGCATTCTAATGTCAATACGCGTAAAATATTCTAGAGTCCCTCCACAGTTTCTGTTTGCCGAAGGACTTATTTAAAGAAAGGACATCAATTTAAGTGTATTGTATGCGAAAAATAAAATTTCACTTGTACCAGAAGGGGCTCAAGGATGTTGTGCAAAGTGTTTTTTCATTTCTCCTCTAATTGATAATTCCTTACCTCCTGATCATATTTCATAACGCCATTTTGTATTTTTTCGGAAATTTTTCAAACTGAACATAATTCTAGAAGAATCCTTGATTGGTTTTGAAAAATTTAATAAATCCAGTCTACTTGCACATACTACGAAACGACATATCAACAAAACAACTTCTAAGAACTTGAGTTGACTACAGTTGGTGTGAGTGTACACTTTTAATCTTTTGTCAGACAGAGTATATTTGATGCTGAACGACGTATTTCGGCTGTGGCGTGTCTTGTAAGTTTCTCGTTTTCGCTTTGGTCTGTGCTTCTGTTGAAAATTCTCTATTGAATCAATCGTTGGTCACTATTTAATGTCGGAGTTTTGCAAGTATCAGGAAATTCAAAGTTACCAATTCAATGTTACCGACAGATGTCGAAATATTTGTGGTTAACCGAGGAATCTCCGTCGTGGATATGTGTAATTACGCAAACTTTAAGCACTGAGTTTTTCATTTGGGCTACTTTTGTAAATAAGGACACTCAATTTACTTCAAAAGCAAACTTAAATCTCAATTTTAGGTGAAACTGATTTTTCTGTATCAACAAATTTCATCTCTGTTTATTCAAGATTCTGGTTATCATGATTCAGGGACCGCATTAACAAGATGAGACAGATAAAGTAACCACATAAACAAAATGCAGTTTCAATGTAACACGAAACGGACACTCTTGTAAAATTGACAAGTCCTGAATAATTAATGTGTTGTTTTAATGTGATCCTCCTTTGATAGAACATTACAAAAACAGGACATACCTTTTACATTAACTAAACTCAAATTTGTCATCAACTCCTAGGTTCTATTATCTTTCATTCCGATAGCATTTTCATTCTCTCTTTTAAGTGCTTTCCATGGCCGTTGGTATGTCCTTGACGCTGAGTAAATTCAGGAATTTCATTTGTTTGCGGTGGGTAGCTTTTAGGCAATTTTTTTGTTTTGTTTTTGTTTGACGGTTTAATATTGTGAAAAAATTTATAACAGCTTCCCTTAGGATAATTTTAAGTTTTAAACGACTTCCTGGCAATATGAAAAATGTGTGTTTCGAAAGTGATTACATTTTGACACGTGGAATGAGGAAAATTAATTTTTTATTTTCATGGAAAATAATTTCGTCACAAAAGAAGATTTCTCATCGAAAACAAAATTTTGTTAGAAACGCATTTTGATTGCCCGCAAGCTTCATGTCGTTACGCTTAAGCTCTGGCGCATTATTGAGTACTGTGGCAATAGTCCACGTTTTGCATCACTATTACATGGAAACACCTATTACTTTGCACTGTAAAGTATATAGAATACTGGTTTATCGGACGTCACGACACGTGCAATCAGTAGCTTACCACCTCACAGCGAGATTAGATGTTTCAACTAACAATAACTAAAGACGCGATTAGCACCAGAAACAAACTAAAATCAGCGACGCTAGAGAAGAGAAACAAGAGAAAACATCTCAAAATTACAAGAAGGAACAGAGTACTAAATTCTCTGACGAAGACAACATGTAGTTGTCGAAACAAATTTGTATGATATATGTATACAAAAATAATAAAAAACGTATAAGGGAACCTGATTTTCATTTTCAAAATTCAAAAAAATTAAATTCTCCTTATACTTACATCTTATGGAGTGTAGTGGACTTGTTAACATTCAATTCATGTCATCATTCAAGTCCCAGGATCGCAACCATGCTGCAAATTGAAACAATGAATAGCACTCGGTTCTAATGAAGTTGATTTGCATTGACTTTGACTCTGTGCTTCCTAACTTTTTCCTGTGCTAATAGAAGGCAACAATGTTAACTCTCCATGAAAATGTCACAAAGTTAATTAAAAACGGTAGTAATGCACGTGTTATTCAGATGGAATTCGTGAAAATTTTCTAATTTCAGAACAGAAACTGAGCGGGAAAAAATCAAAATAAATCTTGTTAACCTGTTGATTGCATCGAGGATTTACCTGTTGTTTTTTGTATTATTTCATTTTTTTTTCGGGAGAAACCTCATTTTGTATTCATCACACTAAAAGCAAGAAGGAATATGTGATGAATATGTGATGTGATTATTTGGTTTTCAATTTACAAAGTAATCCTTATATCCTTTGCATCATAAAGTCGCACGTGGTGTTGAGATATGTTTGAAAATGTACTTCTTCTTTGTACAGTGTATTATATTGTTGGATGATACTCGTTTAAGGATGTAAATTACATTCGGTTGAACTTAAGACATTACTTTGTTATGCAATTTGTGTTATTTAACTTGAATAAGCTTATGAACTTTGAGCTTCTTTCAAGAATCTAACATGGGCGGTGTTCTTTTGGTCACTCTAACAGAACAGAACTGTCAAATCCCATACATTTAACAGTACAAGTTTAGTTCTCGATAATACCTGGAACTAATTTGCTGTTCTGAACAGAATAGTTGAGCTAGAAATGTCGAGATGGCGACATGGATCATTTTCCTTGACGCGAACCTAAATTTTTCCTTAAATTCCACAAAATTACAATTTCTTCAAAATTTTCGTTTGATTTCATCTGAAAATTTAAATTCAAGTAATATGTGAGGTATTTATGCAACCAAGGGCTCACAAAATGGAAAAAAATCGAAGTAAGTTCATATAAATGGTAAGTGAAGTTGGTAAAAGTTTGTAATCTATCGAGAACAAGTCCGATGCGTTCTTTTGCTACTCTAGTTTTGTACTCGATAGCGATGACCAAAAAAACGCGGCTATTGAAGTAGATGTACACTTAAGGATAAAGAAACCAACTTGACATCCTTTTAATCATAGCGTGGCCAACATTCAACCTTTTCCACTCTCATTCAATCTGCAGAAGAATGTCTGCTGCCCATCGACAAGTTTGTGTCGCACTTGATAAAGTAGAGAGCTTCACACACGAAATCTACGTATTCTACTTAGATTAAATTGATTCGTCAAAGTTCAATGAAGACGATGAAAAATATCTCCTGATTTTGATTTTCCATTTCCGCCATTTCCAATGAATCGATTTTCTTTGAATGATTTCTGATGGGAATTCAAAATAAAAACCGTTCTGTAGAAGACACAACATTGTCCTTTGGATGTGGATTTGGAAAAATGTTTGGAGGTTCTTAAATTTATTGAATCCTGTGAAAACACTTTGAAAATACAATGGAGTCAATAAATTCAAATTTTTCTGTGAAACGAAAGTAAACAAGAAATTTATATGTAAATCCAAACATTTAGCATATTGACTTTCATTGGCACAAATTGATATTGTCTCGAGAAATGTTCCCCGCAATAAAATGTCAGCCACACAAGCGTTTTTACATTATGCTAGTATTTCGGGGAAGAATGTTTTTAGTCAAATTATATTACAATTTTGACCAGATTCTAACTGTGCCTTTGATAAACAACCATTCAAGGAATTCCGCTCCAAAATTCCCATCAATCAAATTCCAGGACATTTGTTTACTTTATTTTGGACGTTTGATCACATCAAATACCAAGTGACATCATTTGCATATACCAAGTACCAGGTAAAAATGTTAATCAAGGATTTTGTTTAGAACTAGAGTTAACATCATACCCTGACCTTTCTTTGATGTCTTCGTCTTAAGGCGATACTTGAAGAATTATATTCTTGAGGATAGTCAAAGTTAAATAAATTTGAAAAGAATAAAAGTTTTTAACCTTTCTGTAGCTTTTAATTCTTTCCAAAAGAGAACGATAATGAATACTTTGCATATTTCATTTTTTAAATGAAAAATTTCTTCTTAAGAAAAGATCCTACAACTTTTCTAAGTGGTTAACATATTTTCCAAAGTTACAAGGATATTTGTGGAACATCTCATAATACGAGAATAACTACACGTGTCTTATCTGTAACGTCATCGTGCAAACTTAGAAAGAAGTATCTAGTATCTTTAAGGAATCTTTCAATTGGCTTCATCTAGTATCTTGCCCTCTTTGGTTTCTAAAGTTTGTCTTGTAGTTGTAGGTCTTTCCGACATTAATAGAGTTGATGGAACATTCAAGGCTATTATTTCCTGCAACAACTGCTCAATTGAACTCGCTAATGAGTCTAACGGACCCAGTTCTTCATTTTATGTTTAATAACTTTTAAGTTTTGACGTTTCCGAGGTTGCCGGTCTTAAGCTGGATTCATTGGTATGTTCGGCGTGTGCAGAACTGTTTTCTCAAATGGAAATTTGACAACTCTCATGCTCAATTCATTTTCAGCGGCGAATTCAGTTCTCTCTCTGCCAAAGTTGAACCAACTTCAACTTTCGTGCGGAAGATTTTCGTTTTCACCGTGAATGTGTTCCGCGTCGCGTCGTTAAATTTGTGGATTGTCTTAAAAAGTGCGGCAGATTCACGAGGAAGGAACGAATCATGAGCAAAAATACTCTCTTCGCGACGAATTAGTTCTGCACGCGCCGAACGTACCAGTGAATCCACCTTTTGTACCTTTCAATGATAGTGTAGCATGGTGGACGGCGGTCGTATAATCGTTAGTTAGCGCGCCGCGTGTAAATGCTACGGACATAAAAGAAATTGTTAAATTTTAAAATTAATTTTTTAGTTTTCTTTAATTATTGATCTCTCATTGTTATTCAGTCTAACCAGGTACATCATATTATTATAAGAAAATATAGAAGATTTGGTTCAAAATAATTAATTACAGAAATTTAAAAAATTAGCCAATCTTGTCATAAAAGTATGGTAAAAAACCTTTAATTTTTGTAGCAACTTGTAGTTTAAGAAAAAACAATAAATATTAGTATTTGATTCACTATTGTCTTTGTTTGTTAGCATATTATCCCTATAATAAAGTAAACATTCACTTTAATTGATAATTTTTGAAAAAAAAACATAGAATATTATACTGGCTAGCGAGTATGTGTTTTACAAATAAAGGCGCGAGTCCCTAAGTGTTAACTAGAATAACCGAAACAATAGCCCCCATCTTGGTTATTTTTGCATGTGGTTTCCAATTCGAAAAGATCAGGAGCATACCTAAATTCCAGCATACCTACTTCTTACCTTATATTGTAGTATCTCTTAAAATTAAAATTTAAGAATCTGTTGGTTACCACGATAGTCCCCGACAATTGGATCCTGATTCGGGTAGTTGCACATAAAATTGCATTATTATTTCGGGTTAAAAAGGACGTCTGGTTCTTTTTCCAATTCAATATCAATCAAGTCCTTCGGATTGATATGAAATGAAAGATTTAATAACTTTAAGAAAATTGTCTTTAGAAACCATTGACTCCAAGGATACGAGCCTGATGAGTTGATAACGGCGTCATGACTTTATTGGTTTACAAAAGGAAAAAGGATTTTATTGTTTTGAATAGAACGTGACTATAATGCAAAAATTCGCATTATTTGATATTGATTTAAGATTATTATTATCCATCAAATTTTGGTTTGGTATTGTACTTTAATAAATAACTAATATATATAGCTTTAGGAATTTTCCATGTAAACCTGGTTTATTTCTTGAAAATTCTTTCAATCTCACCTGAAAAATCCATTCCTAAGAAGCTTAATGTCACCGAAGCATCCAAATCGCAATTTTGAAAATTCCAATAGCATTCCATTTGTGAGGTAGACAGACGTTGTTCTATGTTTCTCACACTTGGATATCGATATAATTTCGTTTTGTATTATCAGTTTCCTTAGAGTTGAACGAGAATCGAGAAACGTGTCATATTATATGATGCCTCCTGGAACTGTAGTGTGATACAGGATGATATCATAAATCATTTGTGAAAAATTGTTGCCTTTTCTCTAAGCCATACACGGTGACCAACACTTCCTTTAGAATAATATGCAGAACAAAAGCCATATAAGATGTTGTTCATTTCTGTTCCAGGCGAATGTTCCACAACGCAACAATTTCTCCTTAGAAAGCTTGTCTTACGATGTATTTGTGACTACCCCTGAAAGAGGAGAAAGTTCTTGTGTCCTTATATTGTATAAGAGAGAAACTAAAGGAAACGAGTTAAAGTCAGTTCTTATCCTGACGTGGTGACATGTAGACACACATTGAGGGGCTTATGAATTTATTATGAACAAGTCATAAGACGAATGTCATGTCCTTTCGTCAAGCCTATTCAATATATTAATCAGAAAAGGTCATCGCAGACCACTTAACACAGTTCGATGACTGAAGAGTCCTTTCTGCAGAAAACGTGTGTACTGAAGCCAAAGGATGGTACGGTTTTTATACCCAAGGCACTTATGTAGATGGTATCGAACTGATAATTTAAGAGCTTATTGTATGGAAATTGAATTTTTCATAAACCTCCAATTAAGGTAAGCCTCTCAATACCACTTTACCCTATACGACAAATCAAAGCTCATTGAGAGGCATGTCTGTAATTTCCGATTTTGAGAAATCAATGCTTTTGCTCTTTTGTTCAAAGGCAAAAAATCCGTCTACCGGTGGTAATATCCGGAATAACTTGAAGATAACAAGACATTTTATATGATCCACTTGTGTGGGAAAAGGGATTTTTCCTGGAACACTTTTATGATTTAAAGAAACGTATCATTATTGCTTACGAAGTGTAAAATGTGCTTTCGACAGGGTAATCAAAGTGGTTCCTTTCGGAAGTCTCGAAAATTTCAAGGATAGAAAAATTTACGAGTTGTTGTTGATCATAATATTCACATATTTCATAGAACATTCATGTAAGTGATTCTGTTTCAAGACGATAACAAATTTATCTTGTATGACATATTTTTTATCATAAAACTTTATCCCATTGTTATATAAAAATCCACAAAATTCTTAAAGTTAATAAACTACCGCACAAACAATAAGTCATTCTGACTACATTAACAAGTGTTAAGGGTTTCACATTATATAGGATAATAAATTCATCCTGTTAAAAGTGGCTGTATCATGTGAATGTGTTATAAATCACATGATATTTAATGTATCCTCATGAACAATGTACAGAAATGGCTGGAAGGGAGATATTTATGTACTCTTGCTTTCGGTATTGTCAATAACCTTGTTAAAGACGATATAAAATTTATTTTATGAAACATTTTTCTGAGATTCGTTTTACGTTAAGGTTGGTTCTGGGGGCAGAATTCTATTATAAATTCAGGATAACTTATCAAAGAGAATGACTAACCTTTCCTCGAATAGGTTTCTGGTCAAGGATTGATGATTTCCAATACATGAACACTGTGAAAATTGAATGAATATCAAAACCGCATTCGGGTGAAGTAGTCTATGCAACACAGTCGATTCATTTTGAACCCTTAATTGGAATATTTTAAATGAAAATTTTGTCTATCAGAATCAAAAATATTCCCTTTCAAACACACATACGATGAAACACACCATGTACTGTAGGTTTTCTAATGTATTTACTCAATTTTCTTTCGAAAAATTGGATTTTTTCGGTAGGGTGCATTTTACATTTTCAATATTTTACACTCGTAAAAAATAATCTAAGAGCAAATTTGTATGTATTTGTTTTTTCTCTAAAAGTAAATTTCTTGCTTTGGAAGTTCATTAAAAATTTATATTCCATTTAAAATGAATTTTTCTTATACATTCTCCTAAGAAACTGAATTTTCTTTGAATCAAAGTCACTTAGCCCCAATTTAACCTAGCTACATCCATGCGACTATGATCTTACTTCAATCGCAAAACTGTTATGCAACTCACAGAGTGAAAAAAAACTCTGCACTCAACTGTTCGAATGCTAGCAGTTGTGTACATTACACTGTTATTTGTTTTATCGGCAACTAGATGCAAACAAGCAAGAAACGAGTGACATACGAGATATTTGAGATACAAGCCGTCGAGCGAGCGAAGTTGTGCTTTGAAATACGAACAACATTTGAGATATGAGGAACGGCCGCACAGAAACCTCCTTGAACCACTTTTGTTTTATTTGGCGAAAAGGCAGAGACCAGTGAAAAGAAAAGCACTGACCTAAATTGAGCATACAGTAGCATTTAAGTGATCAGTTTACATTATTATGTTTACATACAATATTTGTCATTTATAAATAAATTTTTCTTATTCAAAATCACGTAACAAGACCAACTGTGGTGGATTTTTGGGGGCTGGATTAATGCATTTCAATCGATTTCAATGGTGTAAATTGCCTTGAGATACGAGAAAATTGACATACGAGCAAGATTACGGAACGAATTAAACGAATTGAATCTCGGGGTGTCACTGTATCTGAACGCTGGACGGGAAGTAACTAACTCGTGGTGGGCACACGAGTACCATTCTTAGTTATGTCAGCTGTTTCTCCATACTTCTTCGATTGTCTAACATCTAACTAATTCAATAACGTGTTGAAAATAAGAGCGTTTGTGACACCTTATCTTTTCAAAAATGAAATAGATGAGAACAGGATTTTCTTGAAATTTTTCATCATTTCGCATTTTCTTAAAGTATCTTAAAAGGTATTAGTGGTAGCCTTAAACAACACATAACCCAAGAACAAGGGGATACCAGTTTATGACCTTAAAAACGGAATCACCCATAAATCCGTAGCACAAAACACACAATTTTTAAATTATCCTCGAATTATGTCCAGAATAGAAGAAATTCATATCCTTGGAGTGTTTATAACATAAACAGCACAAAGTAATAAATAAACATGTGTTGTAACACGTGCCACCGTTTCACTTTGAGAATTTTATTAGAAAATAAGAGTGAAAAAGGTTGGTAAAGGTTTGCGCCCGTTATCATATGAAGTTAACGAAAAAATTTAATAAAAGGAAATGTATTCAAACATCCTGTTTATGTTTGTTGAAGTGGTTCGGGATATGGGAAGAAATAAAGAAAATATCTCGTAGCCAGTTACAGATAAACCGATTAACATGAGAGGTAATAAAAATTCATCCAAATGTGATGGATTATCCTTGAATGTAAAAGTAATATCAAAATGAACCCAGATTTCCTGGAAGTCCTACTTCAGTTTTTGACGTATCCTGCCAACATCTCCTACATGTTGAACACCTTTCAGATGTTTATGGATTTAATTCTACTATTTAATGTGTTAAGTGGTTAATGGTTCAATGGATAATGAACTTAATGGGTTATCATATTAAAGTGTGGTCATTAAATAAGATATTGATTCGATTGATGGCTCAATAAAATACGCCATATTGATATAGAGTATCAAAAATATTTTGATTTCATTTTCATGTTTCCAACCACGCCATTTTCAATTACTTTTTCATGTGAGTATTCTGCGAAATGTGTGTAGTTCATTTCGTTAGATATGAAGTTTCCAAGGACATGTGTCTCTCCATTTTCAACAGAGATTTATTGCAACAGATATTCGTAGACAACAAGGTAAAATCGTGTTTAATTCTGAAAACTTCATCCACCATTTTGATGAATTCATGCTGATGAATGTGGCTTCATCAAGGACATTCGTATGACATTTTTCATTAAAAAAGAAACATAGTTCTTGTTTAACTCTTTCGAGACCACTATAGTGTCCTCTCATAGTCCAGCTAAAGACTACGTCTCACTATGATTTGCTGGACAGGACATTTTTTTGTCAGATATTCTCTTGTTCTAGTCTTATCAAAAATAAATTTCAAAATTGCTTCAAAAGCAATTGATCTTGATTATCTATTGGCCCTGAATAATGTGACTTCCGTAGATAAATATCAAACAGGATATCAGGATAAATTGATCTGAAGATATAACACACTTCATGTATTGTAATTGCATCCACCGTGATTTAAAATTATATTTTCCATATCCTGACTTTACATTATGATTCAAAAGTCTATTTTCATTACGTCTGTGTTACATTATCCTTGAACTTTATCAGGCTTCATGTTAATTTGAATTCTCACCATTCTGGGTCATACTTGTCCAAGGTACAATGGACCAAAGGATGTTATGAATTCGGGAAATCTTTGCGTAGGAGGTAGATTGAAGTGAAAATGTAGTCCTTTTGGACTTAATAAGTTTCCTTAAATCTATTTTCAACTTTATTTATTATACTTGTTATAAAAGTGTCGTATTAACGTGAGCACCTTTTTTAAGAAATATCCCATTTAAGGCTTCCCTATGACCATTATTTTGGTTTATTAATGGTTCCATGAATTGAGCAGCTTTTTACCTTAAAACGTGTTGAGGGTTTTAAGTTGGATTTATGTCCATATAAAAATCTCAAAATTGACAGACGTCATCACATCCATTTTATGCTTGAAAACTTATTTTACTCTAGCCACCGTGTGGTACAGGAGTGTTAAGTTTTAAAAACCAAAAGTTAACTCGGTGCAGTTAAAAACGAAAGGAGACATTTGCTATGTTTTATTCAAGTCATTCAAATGTTTTGTCACCCCATTGTGTATTTCACGGGTATTTTTCTTGTTTAAAGATTCGTAAAGGTAGTGTCCTTATTTAAGACATCCAGCACGTCCAAGACTTTAAAGACGTTATCCTCGTCATCCTCATCAACATTATCACTGTCACATTCACTCAAAATTTTGAAAGGTAAATCTTCGCAAAAAGTTACAAAGGACATTCCAAGGATATTATACAACATGGTGATTGAGGTTAAACCAAGTTAAAAAGGTAATTCATATTTTGTTGTGTTACTTCCATAGAGGAAACGACGCAAGTGAAGTATTAGGAAATTTTCGTTTTATTTCGTTTAATGATTCAAGTCACTCAGTTTTTAAAGGTTCAAAAAAAAAGGTATTTTCCGGTCCGAAAAGTTTTCTCATATTTTTCATCATTTCATAAAAGAGGATAACGAAAATTTTTACGCTTAATACTTGTAAAATGTTGTAGAAAGCTATTAGAAGGAAATAAAAGGAAGTAAAAGGAAGTAAAAGTTAATCCGGCACCTCCTCTTGGACCTTATTTATTTTTTTTGATGGTGACAGATTACAACGTAGGCTTTTGGGTAATTGAGAAATTTTAGAATAATTTGTTTCAAAACGGAAGTCCTTTTTAAATAATGCCGGAAGTTATGACATATGAAAAATTATTAATTACAAGCGTCCCTTAAACCCAAGACAACCAGAAAACCTTTTTGGAAAATCTTGTTACGACGGTTGTGATATCAAGACCGGTTATGATATTTCACCAATCAGGAAGTCCTTTTGCCCCAAATTTATTTAGGAAAACATACAATCTTATTAAGGAAAACATGTGTATAGTCCTTTTCTTAAACTTGGAAATATGGAAGGACGTTTAAGGCCACTTTTTCTCCTTCTCTCCAAACTTAAAGCTCATACACTCTCAAAGAAGTTGAAGGGATTCTGGCAAATGAGCCAGAATTATTATCCTGATTTGGTTATTAGAGTCTAATCCCAGTCTAAATAAGGGTTTTTGTAACAATCATAGAATCGAAGGAAGTAGGTCTTTCACTAAATTTAAAAGAAATCCTTAGTAGATATTAGTAATCATTTGAAGGGGATAGAATCATTACCATTTGATTTGATTCCTTGTAAGGACGTTTTGTAATTTGAATGAAACTACATGATACAGAATGAAGGGAAAATGTGAAATTAATTAACTAGTAAACTTATAAATATGATTAGCTCGTAAATAGTTTATCTGCAAGCAAGCGTGTGTGATGTTGATATCCTGAAAAATAAAGATTTTATGAGAAAGGAAACTATTGAAGGAGTAAATTTATGTGTGCAACAGATACAATAAAGTGCGGATAAAGTTAAGGATACTGTGTTGTTTAAATTTTTCACTCTCAGTTTTACGAGTGTTTTCTAACCTATTAGGTTTAGGAGCAATTCATCTTTACTTTTTCTAAATTTAAGATTTTATGTACTTGAAGATTCACTTGAAATGCAATTTTATGGATTCCACAGCAACATAATGAACATAGAAGAACATCAATATCTTGTTTCTATCTTCATTTAAAGACACGTGCGACATTTTCATAACCAAGTTGAACCTTACACGAGCTTCCTTATTTGAAAGTAGGTTACAAGGATAACAAAAAGAGAATCATAACGAACATTTTCCATTCAGATAGATTACTGGATTCCACTAATGAAATTTAAGCTTTAAACGCTTGGAAGAAAGCTTTGGTAAAGTATATCACTTGATCCAGAAAATATTTTCAAAATGAATCCCACAAAACGACACGGGTAAGGGAACAACAATCAAGAGAAATTGATTTAAGGAAACTTTTATATTTCTGTTATTCGACTCAATTTACGTGTCACGTTTCAGTGTCCTTCTTACCAAGGATGAATGCTGTGAAAAGTTTTACGAAAATTAATGATAAATTGAAAAAAATTATTCAACACTTCCTCAACCCTCATCCATTTCAATTAATTTTCAATTCCGTCTTCGTTGATTTTGTTATCCTTCTGGTTAAATATCAATAACCCTTGACACGTGACCGTTGCCACATGTAATTGATTATATTGATGTTCCCAATGTGTCTAAGGTCATGAGTTTTTCATATTTTACCAATTAAAAGTTTTAAATTTTCACACGAAAAATTCATATGTGTCAGAATATGTCATAATAAACACCTTTCCACACGTGTGAATTACAATTAATTCGAGTTTATTAATAAACAGAATACCATGCTTTAAGGAATATCTTCAAAGGACATATCCATCTATGCAGTGTTCGCATTTCTCCCCATGATACAAATTAATATTGACAAATATGAAGACGTATTTTCAATGTTTCTGAATTCCATACAAGAACGAAATTATAATACGAAAATGCACGTCATGTGGCGCACAAATATTCACATTTCTAGGATTCAAAAGTTCTCAAATAAATAACAAATTTTATATAATTTCTGGAAATAAATTTTAAACATTTCAAAGTTTGCAAGCAAATGCCACAATTTTTCGAATTTTAAATGAATTTAATTGGTTATGCAACAGTTTGCGAAAAGTGATAAATAAGACGATATTTGAAAAAGATTGCCTGAAAAAATAAAACCACAGGAAATGCACTCAATACAACGTACAGACAGACATTGAATTAATATTACACTTGCTACCTGACATTGTTGATAGCACACACGATACAATGGTTGGGTGAAAGCAGGAGATAGTCATATACATACGAGTACCGATTTGTTGGTGAAACCTGTTTCATGATCTAAACGATGACGAACAGTGATGAAGTCACAACGGCGTCCAAATTAGGTGATCTATCTAAGATTTTAAAAAACTTCTGTATCGCGTCGAATAATGAAGGAAGTCTGAACAAATACCTTTGTGAAAGTACAAATCGTTATTTGACGTGTTGTTAAAGAAGATTACAGTGGTGAATGGTGTGAGCTGTGATCATAATTAACATTGTCAACCGGAGATGCACTCAGTACAACGAACAGACAGAGACTAAACTTATTTTGCACCTCATGTTGTTGTTAGCATACACTAAGCAGAGAATGGGAGAATATAAAATATTTATGGCCAAAACCTGTTTCTTTATTTAAAACACGACGAACATTGATAAAGTCGCAATGGCGTATTATTATCTCAACTTTTTCATCTGACGCAGATGAATGTAAAACTTTAATAGTAATTTTATTTTAAGAGCAAACGGAGTTATATCAAAACTTGTTTAAAAATATTAAATGATTAAATGTAATATTTTTACTTTATTAGAAACGGCATCGATCCATTGGGACGAATTCCGGCATGTTTCTAAGAAGATGAAATTATATAGCAACATAATTCTTGAGGTACACCAAGGAGAGGAGTAAAATAAAAAGGGATAAATATTAAAAATGAAAAGGACTTCCAGCATTTCCCTAAGCAACAAAATAAGGTATACTAAGGTAGATGAAGGTAATAAAGTAATTTAAAAAAAAAAGAAGAACGAAACGAATCACGATTATCCTTTTTGCTATAATTTTTGTTTATTGCAGATGATACACTCTCGTTTATCTGTTATTCTACTTTAAGCCTTCAATATCCCAGCAGTGACACGAACTATATTTTTATATTATAGATATATTTCCTTTCAACATACAAAGTGGTTTATCTCAGGGAAATCATGAAGCTTTAGGCCACGCATTGTTGTTATTTAGCATTACCGATATATACGAATCGTCTCTTATCCTTTTGATTTATACATTTGCAGGTCAGTCAATGTATTCTTGAGCTTTGTGAAAATCTACCGTGGGCTACATTGAACCCAGCTTATGTGGGTTGTTTATTATACGAAAAACAAAATTGTTCACCTTCTTGAAACTTAAGGATCTGCACAAGGGTTACGAAAAATCCTGCTGTGCGGTTCCATTTCTAATGAGGAACAGTATATAAATAGCTCTCTTTTTCTGTATCCTTTATGTGTGAGCAGGTGCCATTTAATATTTTTACAAGTACAAGTTTATTTATAGAATTTAGCCTCTGTGATAATAGCATAAATCTGGCGTTTATAGAACAAATTCTGAAAGTATAAAGCTTCATTGAGCTAAAGAGATCTTCTCTGAAATAAAATTTGTCATCAGATGAAAAACTTCAAAATGTGCCACATCCCTTTGGCAATATGTCATTGACGAAAAAGCTTCGTGCCCAATTTCACTTGTTATATAGGCACATACATACATATATATACATACTTAAGTCGTAAATTCCACGAGCCTGAATTCCAGCGATAACAAGGACGAATACTTTGCCATCTCATTGGATACACCTCAGCTACCACAAATATTTTCCCTAGAAATTTACCATGATCCGCAATACTGTGTTTTAGGAATTCCATAAATCCACTTGAGTACAATATTTCACAATGACTGACGGGAGATTTACAACGTTATAAAGTGGATACAAATAGGTTTTACAATAAATAATATAATACAGTAACTCAATTAATGAATTTTATATCTATGTCAATAACGAAACCATAGAATGTGCAGTATTTCAGGTATCATTTAATGTTTATTCCCTAGAAAAGGTTTATTTAACGATAAAACTTTATCCCAAAGTTTTCGTGCCGTTTTCGTTCAATATCACATTAAACGAGATATATTAATATTAATGAATTTTAAAACACTCAAACTTTGTACTTTATATCTCATTAGTGTCTGTCAGGCTTTAATCTTGAAAAGGACTTTCATTGACCTGCTTTGCATTTCGTCACTTGGATTTTTGGAATTATTAATTAGTTCCACGTAATATTCACTTGATATCATTTTGCCATTGATACAATTCGAGAAGTTGTTGTACATCTTGACATTTAAAATAATTATCAACAATTATTTCTCAATTAAAATTCGAATCCTTAAGAGATAAATCCTTGAAATAAAGTAATAAATTTCCATTTCAACAGTTACACGTTTTTAAAATAAGGAGTTTGGTATCCTTTCCGGAAAAATTCGGCCATTTCCTCATAAAGTATGTATTCTGTAATTCCTGGAAGAATTAGTTTGGAAGAAAAAATTCACTTAAAATTTCTTAATTCCAAAGCTTCTGCTCATTAAGAATTCATTTTCTTAATTGTGAGGCATATTGACTTAACCAAAGTAGAGGTAATCTTCTGAAAAAAGGGAGTAGTAATTATTCTAATAAGAACATCATGAAAAAAACATGCCATTTTGACGTAATTTCTTAAGAAAAAATCTAAAAGACAGTAGGATTATCAAGGATTAAGGAAATATTCTATTTATCCCTTCTGACCAGACGTTTCTCTTTCGACATTTTCGGCTGAAAAAGACATTGTATCTACTCAAATGATTCCTTCATCTTCCCAAAATCTGTAAATGATCCGGAAACGAAAAATTGCTCATCATAAAATGATGACTCCTAGCTGTATCACCAATTTCGGTATCCTTTAATGACACCACCAGAAACTAACCGAATCTTTTATCGTTGATGTGGCCATTCCGGGATATCCTCATTTTGAATGGTCAATGACCATACAAATATGTCTGCTTAAGGACAATAAAGATTCTTAAAGAATTACTTGAATTAAAGGAGAAATTTTGATTTTAGGTAAAACTTTTGATTTTTTCCCTTGAAAGATAGAGGAATTACAATTCATAAGGAAAACCACATTCATCCAACTTTGGACATATAATAGAGTCTTAAAAGGTGAGGATTCAAGCCAATGTATCCTTTTTCCCATTATCATAATCGGAATCATCATAAAGATAATACATTCATTTATGTGATGAGATAATCACTTATTTATCATTATTAGAGCTTTATTCGTCCATACATACAATACTAGTTCGGTTCTTCATGTGTTAGTGTTTTTCGTGTTAGTGTAAGTTTTGAAGTTTAGTGCTAGTAAGGTTAGTTCAAATTCCGTTTTTTATGTATGGCCCCTGTTCGGGTAAAAGCCTCCTCCATATTCTTTCATCTTTGTCTGTCTTGGGCTATGTTCATCCAGTTCTTGTCTGCAGAATCCATTACGTCATCGGCCCATCTTTTCTTTTGTCACCCTATGTTTGTTTTACCGCTAGGTCCAATCCATTTTGTTGTTTCTAGTGTCCATCTTTTGTCCCGGTACCTAGAAACATGACCTGCCCATCTCCATTTGAGCCTAAGAGCGTGTGAGTTTAGTTTTGTTGCGTATACCTTCGTTTCTTATTTTGTTCATACTCCGTAGTTTCAACATACTTCTTTCCATTGCATGTTGACAGGACTGTGTTTTACTTTTTATTTTGTTAGAAAATACCCATGTTTGACTTGCATATGTTAGACTAGGTAAAACATTGGAGTCCATAATAATCTTCTTTAGCTTTAAGCTGTAGTTTCTTTGTAGATAGCTTGCCAATTTGATTGGCTCATGTAGGCTAGTGCCTAGTATCTTTGTTTCGGTGGTGTTCATTTGTAGACCTACTTTCCGGCTTTCTTTATCTAGTTCTTGTAGCATTCCTTCAAGTTCTAACGCAGTTCTACCGAAAGCGACAAAGTCGTCTGCAAATCTTAAATGGGTTAATTGTTTATTATGTACCCATATGCCTTTGTCTCCCCAGTTGATACATTGAAATACATCTTCGAGGACTGCTATGAATAATTTCTGTGATAAAGGGTCTCCTTGTCTCGTACCTCTTTCAATTCGGAACTCTGCCGCTCTTTTCTCTAGCTGTATCCTACTAACGCTTTTAGAATATATGTTTTTTAGGGTTCCGTAGCCGAATGGCAAAAAACGGAACCCTTATAGTTTCGTCATTTCCGTCTGTCTGTCCGTCTGTCCGTATGTCACAGCCATTTTATTCGGAGACTATTGGGGCTGTATGGATGAAATTTAGAAGTAGGATGTCTTCTTTGAGCCGCTAGACAATGCAGTAGTAAAAGTACCGAAAAAAGTTCTATTAAGCGTGGCACTCCATACATGTACCTGGGGACAAAATTTTTTTTTTGAGAGGACACACGCGTGTGGCAGAAAGAACAAGTCATGAAAAATAAGAAATTGTACGGTAACGTTTACTTAACCGAAGATTACCCTAAAGAAGTGATGGATAAGCGGAAATCACTACAGCATCAAATGCAGGAGGAAAGAAAAAATGGAAACTTCGCTATTATAAAATACGACCAGCTGATAATCAAGAAAAATGTGAAGAGGAAACGCGATCTGACTACAACGCCAGAAAATAAAGATCAGCAGTGGAGAGACCCCAAAATAAATTCAGCAAAAGCAAGAAAAAAGAAATTCACTTAACAGCATCACGTATTTATTAACATTTTATTATTCAACTTGTTTATCAACACAATAATGTCTTATAGAGAAACATGAATGGCTTTTGTAGCAACACAAAAAAATATCCTTAAAGCCAACTTCAGTCTGGGTCATTGAACAGACGTTTATCTGAGGCGTCTGCAATAAATCAGTGTCTGATGTCCCGACAATACCTAACCTGAACAACAGTCGACTATTCGCAATATATTCATATGAACATCACAAAAGGATATATGCTTAATAGAATTTGATGAACTTTCACTAATTCACTGAACATTAATCTTCTCGAAAAATGTTATTTGGCTTAAGATTTATGCCTTCAATTCCTTTGAAGTGCTATCGACCTAATTAACTCATACTGTGTTAATAACAAAGTTTTTGTCATAATTAAGGATGATAAAATGGGAGAAAGAATTAACCAAAAAGCTGGTGGAAAAATAAATAACAAAAAACTTGAACCAAACTTTTTCCTTATATGATATCACTTAATGACGTTTTTATGTCAAAGTTGTTGGGTATCTCCATTCGAAGAATCTTGGTGTTAGTTTTTCATAACCCATTTATTGTTTTCAAATTATTAACATATCGATATAGCTAACATATGTTATTACATTTATAACATTCCTCTTACACATAGGTTTTGTTTCCTTTGCTTCCATTTTGCACGGGTGACTTAAAAGCTATCATGTATCAAAAGCTAGAGCACTTACTACAGTGCTATAAGTTCTTAAGGAATTTTCATGTTCTTCAAAGTATGTTAAGAACCAAAAAGTCAATAATATTTTTTTTTATCTATCTTATGTGATCTCCAATTTTCAATTTGTACGCCGGGTTAAGAAGACGCATATAATGAATCAAATACAATCTCATCTTAAGTTTTCAAGTTTTTGTCATATTTTGAAAGATCTCTTTGAAACATACAACTTATTCGACTTTTTTTTATTTTTAGAAAATCGAAATTGACTTTGTTATATGATATCTCAGTAGTTGTGATTTGAATGTCGGGTTAATAATCTATCAATCAATGGAATAAAATCACCATAAAAACCAAAAACGACTTGTCATATTTTCCAATGCAACTCTAAGACCAAAAATTTCTTAAATTTTACTAAATAAAAGTATAGTTTTGTATCTCATAATATAATATATATCTAGATCGTTTTATGAATTAATAAGATATTATCGATCAATCTGGAGTCGAATCTGATTCAAACCTCAAAAATATTGTTTTACGACAGTGGATTCAATGAATTTGATGTAGTATATTATGTTATAAGTCGAAAATTTTAGTAACAAGAAGACATTTTAAACATGTGTCGCCTTTAAGATGTCTTTTACAAACTTCACTGGGTAACATACAAAACAGTCGAATAATTCAAAAGTTCGGCAATTCAATTATGCAGAAAATTGATTTTGTTACGCATAAAGGACGGTCTGGTGCGAAGTCTACGTAGTATTATATAAAGTTTCTGCGAATAATAAATGCATTTCAACAGATCTAATTTGAAAGTTTTTCTGTTATTTTGCAACTTTGCGTCTTATGAATAAAAGGAAATAAAAGGAGAAGTTCTCAAAATAAAATTTCTTTGTTATTCATCTTATATATGTATTTGAAAATAAATAAAAACATATTTATCCTGTAAAGGAAACTAACTCTTTCTGTTTGACAAAACCACGAAACTGTGAAACATGATACAGGATGTATGAAATAATCTCAGCCTGAAGGTTAGAATACTCAAAGGAATCCTTTAGTTTAAATCAAAATCCTTTTCAAGCTGAAAAATTTTAAGGAAATTTAACAACAGCAAATCAAGTCGTTTTTAAAATGATACTTGAAAAGGCTAATTTCCCTTTCAAGAACAACACAGACAGAAAAGGCACAACAACCTTGTCCTTATCAACAGAACATCCTGGCTCGTGTACCAAGTAAAGATGCTTGTTCATTATTGGTATCTTAAGGTCATAATTTATCCTCAAATCATTATAACAGAAAAATTCTGAAAACTCATAATAACAGCAGAAGATAAATGGGAATAGCTGGTGTCGAATTTAGCAGGAAATTTTCCAAGAGTTTCGAAAAGCCATTTTTCAATTCCTTTTTTTCGTTAGTTTCTCATCCAATTTTTTTGCTGACAAGGATAACGTTCAAAAAGTTGTCCAAAATTTCATCATTTAGAAAAAAAACACAAGCATTTACAGAGCTACAGTCAAGTTGACCCCCATTGAGTCGACTTATTGGGGATCCTCACGTTAAATTGATGGGGACAATTCTTAAAGTAATTTCTGGGTTTTGTTGTGGAGCACGATTTTGAAAGATGATGAATTCTGTGTCGCTGTTTCGTTTCCTTCAAATATGATGATGTGTTCTCGTTTGGTAATATAGTAGTATAAATATTTATTTCTAGAGAAAATAAGATAAAAGTATAATTTCACCAGATACAAACTACCCACTATGCGAATTTGGCTTTCTTTCTTTATGGGTCTGGACTATTTACAATTGAATTCCTGATACCAATAAACTTTCCAAAACGTACAAAACGTCGAAACTCTTTAAAAATCTTTCGTATTAAGAAATTAAAGCTGGAAGAAATTTGTTAGTCATGTTTCTTAGGAAATTCACAAAATCTGAACTGAAGTAGCTTTTTCTTCATGTCAAAGTGTGGTGAAAAAACGGCATAAACGCGTTGTCATGACAGTTTTATTACCAACAGTTTGCTGGGTAATTATAACTTTTTGGGTAAAATTAATGATTCCAGGCAGGAAAAATTTTTTCACAGAATTACTGGAAAGAAATGTCATTTGCAGTTGTTTACTTTGATTTGAGGAAACGTTTTTAGGGATTTTTACTATTAGCGACTTTTATATTTTTACGACTTTACCTCAATTAAGTTTAATGAGCAATTATGTAAATTATTATGTTTTATTGGCAGCCTGTCGTTGTCTCAATTCCAGGAAAGATTTAATTTAGAAAAAATTCGCAACAATTCAATCTTAAGGCTCCAATTTCACAAAAATTTAAAAAATTTACACAAAAACTCTCCAGGGATCAAGACATTTATGATTTGTGGCTGGCCGAATTTTGACCTTTCAGGCTTTCAGATATCCTTTCTTCACAAGAACGAATTTGCTTTTTCACGGATTACTGATTCCTCCAACGTTCTTATATCCGATAAAAATATCTTGAAAATGATTATTTAACCATATTTCTCAAATCACAAATCCTTAATCAAAAAAGGAACGTATCATAAATCAGTCACATATGATTTATCACAAATTGTTTCTTTTGTTTCATCATGACATCATTTTGAATCATGCCGACATTTCAAAAATACTAAATTCATCCTTCACAAGTTGATGTTCTTCGAACTTAAATAAAAATCAAAAGTCTGGAAAAGTATCTCATACCGCTAGCAAATGGCCTCAGATCAATAAAATTATGAGGAATGCAAAATGCAGTAGGTGTTAAAGTAAAGAATAAGTAAGAATAGTGGATAAATGAGGTTTACTGAAAACTGTACCTCGTGAGATTAGACGAAAGGATCGATTTTCTGTTGTTTGAGCTTACAGACTCCGTGGGCTTTTGAGCTGGAGCACATTAGTTTCATAACTGAATTTTGTTAGAATGAACGCTTGTGGTAAATATTTTGTTGTTGTTTATCTTGGAAGAAGTTTTTCAGAAAACACAATTTATCACAGGATTCGTAAAAGTTTTTTCAAGTTCAATTGTAACGCTTTGTTGTTATTACAATGAGACTCCACAGGATTCTTGAACACGTAATGTCATCAAACTGCTGTGGCACAGAACACTTTGTGGAAATTTCAAAAGTTCAAACAAACATGCAATCAAGGATCTTCTTTTATTTAAGTGTCACAAGTTTATGTACCATTTCCGGCGTAACTCCTTTCCGAAATTGGTACTTTAAGCATGTCCCAAGGAACATACATACATTGCACGCAATTAACTGAACAAATGATTTTATAAGGATTGCCGTTAAGTGCATGTGGCTTGCAAGTGCATCCTTCATCACGCAAGAAAACAGTTTATAGGTACTACTCATACATCACTTCTATATATTTCAATTGAAACAGGACTTTATATTCTATTCATGGAAAGTTTCCTTCAACGTAATGGAACTGATTTATTCGTGTTGTAGGAGCAACATTAAATGCACTTCGATTTCTACTATGAGAAATATTTGACTTTATACGACTTTTCAATGAGGTATCGTCTTTGATGAAGTCATTTTCAAAATATCTACACGTCTGTAAACGAGAAAATTTTCATTCTGGAAAAAGCAAAAGACTACGTTCCAAGGAAACTAAACTTTTCAGTTACATTAAATGGAAGTCAATTCAATCTCTTGTAGGAGCAACAGCACTTTTTCCACCTGAACTCAGTGGAAATATTGAAAGGTGCTCCACATACCAAAGTGATTGTCAGACTTCCTCTATTTAATTTCATTGAAAATTCATAAATTACGTAAATTGATCAAGTACAAGTTTTCTTAACCTTAAGATGGAATGGGTACATTCTCCTTAATAACTCTCAAGTACAATTCTTCGGAGATTCTACAAGAGTGTATCTGCAAATAGGACTTACTAGATTGCTTGATATGCCTCATTATACGTAATACTATTAAGAACTTACATAAGGATTAGATACACATGTGGCCATTTGGTCATTTCAAATTCGGCCTTACACACATTAAAGCAGATGAAACTGTAAGATTTAATTCAATAAATCACTCATAGATGGCTATGAATCAAGTAGAGACATTCAATTTTTTCACAACAGAAGAATGAAGGCATGCTGGATTCCGAATCTATTAACGTGAGAAGGATTCAAACGCGGGTACAGTTCACTTACCATGAATCCAATCGCAGCCACGCACAATTTTTGTTATCAATTTTTTTTCGAATTTTCAGTGGATCTAGAAAGAAATACTTTCGAAAAAACTAAGTGATCCAATGAAAAAGGGTAATTATTCCACCGCCATTATCGGCGGGGTTCAACATCTTTGCAATAACAAAATTCTATTAAAAAATTATTGAATACGTGTCACCAGCTTTCAACAGCAAGGGTCAAAATTTTTAATGCCAATTACATCCTTGTTAGGCTTTTGGGAAAAACTTTTCCGACATTTTCTTTCAATTAATTTTTGATCGGAAATTGTTGATGAGATATTAAACAAACTTCAGTAGAATGTTCAACGTTAAATTGAATGAAATTTATTTTCTCAATAGACGACGGGTTCATTTTCCAGTGAAATCTATATTCCAAAGTAAGTAATTATTCTATATCCTATGCACACAACAAAACAGGAATACCGATTTTCTATGAAAAATAATAATCATTTTGAAATAAATAAGAGCATGTTGATTGAAAAAGAAGAAATGATGAAGTAAGAGACGTTGGGTAAACATGGACAAAAATAACTTTTATGTACCAAGGATGAAAAGTGACGCTTTCTAGCATTCGTGGATTGCAGCATGAGTGTAAGGTTCTGTTAAATGTGTACCAAAACGCACATTCAACTTTCGAAGCAAGCGTTGCATGAAATATTGTGTTTGGGCCGAACCCAGATTGCCTGTGTTACGGAGATTTTTAAAAATGGTATTTTACTTACTTAATCTAGTTTACTTGCCTATACTGTACTAAACTATCACTATAATCTAGTTGGCTTATATAATTAAAAAATATAATCTAGTTAGCATACAAATTTGATTTTACAGAGAGTTTTAAAAAGCAAGGCAGAATGTTTTAACACAAGACGTTTTAACATAAAAATGAATAACTTGTAAAAGATTTATTTTAGAAGCATTTAAAAAGATATTATTAAATTAAAATGTTATAGGACTATTTTTATAGGACTTTGATTATAGAAATTATATTAAGTGTTGTAAAAGATTAATAGAGATTATAAAATAAAATAAAAACATAATAAGAGATAAATAAATTTTATCAACCCCTTCTCATAACAATGGAGTCACAATACACCTGCATGCCGGGCGTATGCTCTTACTGCCGAAAAACCACAAGCATATTTTCTCGTCTCGTAGCCTGTATGCTAACTGTGAGTCGGCACAACGCTATGGTGGGTTCTTAGATAAAAGAGAACAGGATATGACACCTTATCTAAAATGCGTATACATACACGGGCACAGCAGCGACATCAGCGTACCAACGAGTTAATGGTGATTAAAAATTTTTCGTTTAGCCGCAAACCACCAGCTCAGGCGCACATTTTGTTTGATGACGCCACAAAATTCAAATTCTTTTTTACAGGTTTTTCAAATAGAGTTTTATTTACAACAGGTATAACAAATTCTAAAATAGTCCCGTATACATATCTTTTCTAATTTCTCTTCATATTAATTCAGAAAATTGAAAATAAATTTCCTTCTTCAAGCAAAACCAACCACCTTTTTCATCTTCGGTCACAACCATTTGTCATTCTCAGCTAACATGAGCGCCAACTGGCGTACAAAACTTGCATCTATATTTCTCTTATCGCAAGTGAAAATTTGTGGTGGGGTTGGTGCTTGTAAATAAAGTGACCATCAAATGTCAAAACAAAAAGAAATTTAATGAATTTTATAGTATTTCATTGAAGAAAATTAGTAATTTATTGAAATTAAAATAAAGTGAGGTACACTGGAGTATTAGTAAAAGTTTTGTGAAGTGACATTCTCATTCTAATAAAATATATCAGTAATAAAGGAAAAACACGAAGTGAATTGTCGGAAAAATAGTTCAAATTATATCCTTGAGAGGAAGAAAGTATTTTATATGTTACCTATGTGAAATTGAATATTTTCTTTAATTATTTTAATTGTTTTCAAAATGAAAAACATTGTTTTTCTAATTAAATTTCAAGTTTGGAAAAATGGATCATAGTAAATGACGCATCGGTTGTGAAATTCGTGTCAAATCCGAGCAGTGGAGTAGTAGTATGAATCTTTTATAAAATTGAATACTGAAATTTTTTAATAGTTAATTATATAACAGAGAACGTGTAACATAAGTAAAAATTACTAATAAATATTTTTGAAAAAAAAAGATTGGTGTTTTTCAATTGTTTGTGCCAGAATCTACTTCTTTCATTGTCGTGCTCAAAGATTTTCCGACGTCAATGTTTTTCGTGCAAGTGTGTTAGTAAATTTTGTTAGGTTGCGTTAAAATGATACGCTCATCTGTCATCGTGCCATATCCTGTTCTCTATGATCTAAGGGTGGGTTTTTGCAATTGGTCTCTACTTGATTCAAAGCCATCTATGAGTGATTTATTGAATTAAATCTTACAGTTTCATCTGCTTTAATGTGTATAAGGTCGAATTTGAAATGACCAAATGGCCACATGTGTATCTAATCCTTATGTAAGTTCTTAATAGTATTACGTATAATGAGGCATATCAAGCAATCTAGTAAGTCCTATTTGCAGATACACTCTTGTAGAATCTCCGAAGAATTGTACTTGAGAGTTATTAAGGAGAATGTACCCATTCCATCTTAAGGTTAAGAAAACTTGTACTTGATCAATTTACGTAATTTATGAATTTTCAATGAAATTAAATAGAGGAAGTCTGACAATCACTTTGGTATGTGGAGCACCTTTCAATATTTCCACTGAGTTCAGGTGGAAAAAGTGCTGTTGCTCCTACAAGAGATTGAATTGACTTCCATTTAATGTAACTGAAAAGTTTAGTTTCCTTGGAACGTAGTCTTTTGCTTTTTCCAGAATGAAAATTTTCTCGTTTACAGACGTGTAGATATTTTGAAAATGACTTCATCAAAGACGATACCTCATTGAAAAGTCGTATAAAGTCAAATATTTCTCATAGTAGAAATCGAAGTGCATTTAATGTTGCTCCTACAACACGAATAAATCAGTTCCATTACGTTGAAGGAAACTTTCCATGAATAGAATATAAAGTCCTGTTTCAATTGAAATATATAGAAGTGATGTATGAGTAGTACCTATAAACTGTTTTCTTGCGTGATGAAGGATGCACTTGCAAGCCACATGCACTTAACGGCAATCCTTATAAAATCATTTGTTCAGTTAATTGCGTGCAATGTATGTATGTTCCTTGGAACATGCATAAAGTACCAATTTCGGAAAGGAGTTACGCCGGAACTGGTACATAAACTTGTGACACTTAAATAAAAGAAGATCCTTGATTGCATGTTTGTTTGAACTTTTGAAATTTCCACAAAGTGTTCTGTGCCACAGCAGTTTGATGACATTACGTGTTCAAGAATCCTGTGGAGTCTCATTGTAATAACAACAAAGCGTTACAATTGAACTTGAAAAAACTTTTAAGAATCTTGTGATAAATTGTGTTTTCTCAAAAACTTCCTCCAAGATAAACAAGAACCATAAGTCCTTGTAAAATGAATGTTTGACAAAGTATTTAGGTACCATAAGCGTTTGTTCTAACAAAATTGAGTTAAGGAAGTGAACTGAGTTTATCAATGTCAATCAAAACCCAATTTTATGTGACTCCTGTTGCCTTTTCCGGCCTCAAAATTGGGCTTTGATGAGAATTGATGCTGTCCTGAAATTGATTTCATATCATGTGGGTTGTCCACATTTTCCGCATTGAATTTTATGATACTGCCAAATGAACAAGCTAGCTGTTCAATTACAAACATAATATTTAATTTGTTATTAGAATATTACACCTATCCGTTGTCAGAAAAATGATACAGGAACACATTAAGAGTGACGAAGTACAACTTGTTTCCATTAAAGTGGGCCGCCCTGCTCAAAAATTATTGTGTGTCGTGTATCTTGAAAAGTTATATGAAATTTTTGTGTCATCTTGTCATACTTTGATAACACAAATAAAATAAAAATTAAACGCACATAAGTTTGAATTAAACTGTTCACAGTGTCATGTCACTGACTGCTGAAAAGTGAACAGGGCGACATGAAAGTTTGGTTTTTGTAAAAGAGGAAATAAAGCCGTGTTATCATCTACCATATAGGAGTCAAAACATATTCAAAAGCAGAAAAATGTTAATATGCAAATTAGGGTATGAAGTCTATTTGTTCAAATTCGTTTCTGCACGTGCAGATACACGAAACGTTTATCGTTTTGTACTGTGTCCTTGTCGGATATTGCAAATTTGTTAATAATTTAAACAACTAATCATTTTGCTTAAAATGTTGTCAGAACAGATAAACGTGTCTCCTGATTCAGTAGAACCTCTTTTATCCGTGACTCCATTGTTATGAGAAGGGGTTAATAAAATTTATTTATCTCTTATTATGTTTTTATTTTATTTTATAATCTCTATTAATCTTTTACAACACTTAATATAATTTCTATAAAAAGCAGAAAAATGTTAATATGCAAATTAGGGTATGAAGTCTATTTGTTCAAATTCGTTTCTGCACGTGCAGATACACGAAACGTTTATGGTTTTGTACTGTGTCCTTGTCGGATATTACAAATTTGTTAATAATTTAAACAACTAATCTATTTTGCTTAAAATGTTGTCAGAACAGATAAACGTGTCTCCTGATTCAGTGGAACCTCTTTTATCCGTTAGGTATGGGACCAGAAGTGCGACGGATAATCGATAATCATAATATAAAAACAAAGACTTGAACCTAGATTTTGAGGAAAGGAGTACATTCACAAACAACAAACATAACGAAACATGTATTTAGCCACGAATTAATAATTTTATACATATTTACATAAGGAAAAAATCAAAAGAAATATTCAATGTGATGGTAAAAGGTCGCTTAATTTTGACAGCTTAAACTGTGCTTCATTTTCTTTCGTCGCACAATTGTGCAATCTTCTCAAAATCAATGCGTCCGTGTTGTTCGCTTTGATTTGCCTGTGATACCAATCCATAATTTTTTGAATATTGTGAACGCATCTACAACATTTTCGGTGATGGATAATGGAGAGGCGGTTTAAAGAGGTTCTACGGTTCTACTGTACATGTCTCCGACCGAGTAATATCAGTTAGAGATCAGTTGAAAATTTAACATTGACCAGAAACGGCCTCACAATTGTCATTATTTGTGGCTAGTTTTTGATTCCTTGAGGAAAACCCAACAAATTACATGAAGATATTGAGACAAACTAATTTTCACAGTTTAAAAACACATTTTTGTTGACTATCGTTAACTTTAACATTAATTTATGTTTATTATAATAATAATTTAAGAGGGTATCATTACAGCAAGTCAAGTTCATTGCATTTACCCAACAGCTTAAAATATGACCAACTTCAACTCGATTAACACCCAAAAATCATTTATTACCCTAATCTATGAATGTTGTCCCACTGTTTTTGTCGATTTCCAAACTCCGCATTGTTTCGTCTTCACAAGTTGACCGACTTTCGTCATCTTTTGATTAATTTATAAGCAAAGTTAGTTTATATTATTTATAAAATATTTTCCAAGAATTCAATAATTTAGTTCCTAGAAACCATACAGATGAAAATAAACACGAACCGAGTTCTTACGAAGTTATTCACAACGGGATGCAATTAAATCTCATTAATCATTCCTATAGCATTTCCCGGAACCAAAATTTAGCAATTAGCTGCTTGTTGAAAACATTCATCTTCTCTTCAGGATAAGGAAAATTTAATTCTTTTCATAGAAAATAACCGTTTCCGCCACAATTTTAATAAGCAATAGAACATAAATGTTGGTAAATCCACGATCATAACAACATAAAACGACGCCGGAAGTGACCCACTTTAATGATTCCACGTACTTCGCCAACGATTCCAAGTGAAATAAAAATTGAATTTAATCCATATATTAGAACAAATTCTAGGATAATACGTTGGTAGATTTCAATGGAAATGTTGTTTTTCCACGGAAACTTGTTTACTTTTTACGTTCCATTTGGCATAAAGACGAGCATTAGCACAATTATCCTGTTGGCGTACTTCCTTTGGTACATATACTAAGATTATTAAGTATGTCCTCAAATTCCCAGAATGAAATCTTAATATACTTTCAAATGTGTCTGTGAGGGACAAACATAATTGGTCCTGAGTGAATTTTTGAAATTTTTCAATTTCAACTTGTTGTTGGCACAAGCTGTTGAACAAAATCTAATAAAAGTAATGTCGCCTAGATACGACAAAACCCATTTACCTAATTACCAAAAGAAACATTTGATTAACTTTATTTTATAATTCCATCTGATGTCTTTTATGGGCCCATCAATAAATTAGATCTTCATCAATTGACCAGTTAAAGCCCTTAAGTCCTGATTGATTGGTCCCTAGTACGATTTATTCATGTTTGAATGGAGTAATATAAGAATCTGAAGTGTCCTTACAAACTCAAGGACTATCTTCGACAACATGTATCTACATCTTCCATTTCTCACACATTGCGTGGTTGGCTCAACATGAAATTCAATTTCACATTCAGCTTTAGTGCAATACGTGACTCAATAAAATTGTTTTATTATCATATCCTGTGGGGGTAGCTTGGAAGTGTCAGGATATAATATATGAGACTTCAAGTTTAACTTAATTTTCATTGAAACAGTTAAAAAGTAAAAGATTGCGCGATGGACCCTGAAAACATTATTCTTAACACACATACAAAAAAATGTTGTTATTCATATCACGAAGTTGTATAGCTGAAAATATTTATTTCGTATTCTTACAGGATTCAAGAATTTCATTGTTTGTTTCCGTGTTGTATCTCCATGGGAACTAAATGTTCTTTTAACGTGTCCACATTCCTTGGACAGTTTTCACCGATTAAAGGAATTTATAGCTTTTGGACAATGTGTTTGTGGTTACACATAACTCAATCTTGTGGATTCGCGCTACATGTAACACTCCTTGCAATGCGTTGCACATATACTCTAGTTCGTGACCTCTTAGCAGAAACATGCAAATCATGTATCCTGTATCCACTGGGAATAAATCTAATTTGACAGTGTCTTTGATTACCAGATTTATCTTCTATTGGGACAAAACCCAAAGGGCCTATCAGACCTTTACTTTGTCTTAGTATTAAGAAGAATTCGAAATATTTTCCGAATAAACAAGGTTACGGCAATCTTTCCAATCCGAGCATCAAAATGCGTCGTTTGAATTACATTTGAATTCCCTTGATTTGATCCTTCGTCCTTATATACATCCTTAGAGCCTTCTAAAAAAAGAGTCAAAAAAATTTTGCTTTATTTAAGCTTGTTTTTTATTTAAGCTTCTTATTTAAGCTTGATGTTTGTGTAAACATTACAACAATATTTATCATAGTTCAAGAAATTTAAGCAAACAACATTTTTTAACAGCCCAACAACTAAGGGCAAGTACATTCTTCTGGAAAACGTAATAAACCTCGTCAATGTCATAAACCAGACACCAAATTTGATCTTAGGTAAAATTACTATCATGTGTCTAAATACTCATCAAGCCTGAAATCCTGAAATCCTTGAAACGACGACTCTTCAACGTGTTGTCTTTAATATGCCCTTCTTGTATCCTTAAAGTTTATGATTTTTGCCGTAAAAACATGATAGTACTCTCCGGGGCAGAAATCATGATACCATCATCCTTTTATTTGCATACTCGTCAACAGACAATTTATGTCCTTTTTAATTACACAATGTTTTAGTTTTGTCTGACCTTACTTCACCAGGACATAGGGTAACATTGCATTTTATCCTCTCGAGTTATTGCATCGTAAAATGTGAAACATTTACAAACATGAGCAATGACTTCGTGGCATTATGCTAACAATATTCTTCTAAATGTAAACTGTATTATTTTTCCAACACCTTTATCCTGTTTTCCTTCCAACGACGAGAAATTGTCTATAACTAACTTCGTTTTTAAAATGAAAACTTTTACATATTAAAGAATTAAATGATTCGTAATAAATAAATTCAAATTTAAACTATAGCTTGAAGTATTTTCAAGTATATCCTGCAGGTTTCAAGGACATCACAGTTGACAGAGTTCTGATTTTTATTTTTATCCATTTCTGCTTCAAAAAATCACTTTCAATACGGGGAGAATTCAGTTGATTTGATGATGATTTTTCTGTCACAAAACCCATCCAACTATGAAAGATATCATTATGTTCTGATAGGTTATTTGTTCTTGTTGAATTATTCCTGTTTTCTATCATATCTATTAACATGTTGTCATGATACTTTAAAGTTTTTCCTATAAAATTCAAAAGAATTTATTAAAAATTAATCTTTCATATCGTTATAAAATAATATGGCAATATCATGTTGATAACTTCGCCAACAATCACAAATTGAACCAAACGACGCGAGATTCTCGAAAAGGTAAACCGCATAATTGAATAACGATTCATTGATAGGTTAACTGATGTATCGTTTATATCAACATGATAAACTCTTTATTGAGTAAACAGTTTAAAAGGTTTCAAGGCCAATTTGTGCATTTGTGTGTAAAACACAAAATAAATAACGAAACAGATTAGTGCGGATAACTGTTTGTATGGAACGTTCTACAATAGATAACATCCCGGAAATTATGTATATGTTAGAGTGATATGTAAAGGACATCATAAAGTGAAACATGCTGAGTGTGTGACACTTCAGGGGCGAACAAATCAATTTGGGGATGAGCTATTTTATCCCATCAGGTAACGAGTTGACTCCTTCCACTCTTATGTCTACAGATAATAAGATTTGTGCTGTACGTGACTTACGCTGTGAAAAATCGTGTGTACCTACACTCTTGATGTAAGATGTGACCTTAATTAAATTTTAAATCACTTTTCAAATGAAGTTACGTTGCTATGCAATCAAGTACTGGAAATAAATGAGTCTCAATCAATATAATCAACACGTCCACCTTTAACGTCTGTTTCATGTTTGAAGCAATATTCCAATGATAATAGATATAATTTCATCCCTTTAATAGTTTCATTTAATCACTATTATCACATCAAATTCTGCATGACTTAATTATCAAATAATTGGCATTAATTGTGTTTCATGTAAGACAGACTGACAATGCTTAAGGCCTTGACCCTGATATTCTACTGGACTGAGTCTCTATAGGTAAGGATGACCTTAAAAACAGGATACTGGAATACTTCGACTTAAAATTGAATATTATAAGGATAATCATTTTCACTGACACACTCTTAAAATTATAATGCTATTTTCGTTGGATCTGATTAATTTATTAAAAAATTCTTCCGATTTAATACTGTTAAATTATGTGCATAATGTGGATACTGAGTATATAATAGACTTCAAATTTCCAGTATCCTGTCGAGGATGAATTTCAAATGCTTTCATGTAGAACAAAGGTTTTCTTGTCCAGATGGTTAATTCGAATTACTATCTAAACTAATTAATATCTTGGGCAAGCTTACCAACTACTTCTGGTCAGAAGAATCAGAAGAATCAGGAGAAAAGTTTAGCTTGTAATACAGTTGAAAATAAAATGAATGTAATTATGAGTATACAATTGCTCCACATAATTGTGTTCAATGGAAAAACTGGTATAAAATGCTGAAATCTCTTTTCTTTAAAAATAGAAAAAAACAATTGCAAAGTTTGTCTTCCAAATTACCAAAGCCAACTTCAACAAACTTCAACATCAGTTGCTATAATGTCTTCTTGTGCCTTGAAAGCACCATAAGCCGCTCTGGAATTACTTTAATATTTACTGAATAATGAATTCAATTCAGTTGTTTTCCCTCGAGAAAATTTACTTACATTCTTAGGTTAACAATAATAAACTTGCTTGTTTTAAGGAAAAAATCCCTTTTGACTTGTGAAAGTATGTACTTAAGAATAAAATCAATAAATTCGTGTCTTTATTCAATTAAAACGGCAAATAGCTGCACGCTCGGAATTTCTTGTATCAGATAATCATAAATATTTGAGTTTTGTAAGAACTTCTTGGTTAACAGAGAACAGATTTTGGTCACATAGAGTATATAAATAAGAAAGACGTGCTTGGATTTTTGCTTTCATACGAACCAGAATTTCTCGCTGATTTCAGAATCAAATACATAGTACATTGTTAACCAAGGGTCGAAAGTAGTACTTTTTTACCAGGGTAGTGGTTAACATACGTGTTTTTACCCCATGTCAGGCGAAGGTTTGATAATTAATAGTATATTGTTCACCATGGGAGATCCAGTGTGAATTGCCTCACGCGAGGGAGGCGAACACTCGATTGAAATGTTGTATTTATTCTCCTGAGGTGAACATATGTACGTCTTTTTCACACACACTCCTGTCGGCGTTTACCACGTAACAATATCGCATTTCTATAAAACTATACCCAAACTTTCCATTAAATCTCTAAATGATCAAATAACACAGAGCAGCTATAATTTATTTGTTTTTCACACTGAAAAAATTTGTTAAACAATAATATGCAAATTTTTTCACGTTCCTCGAACAAATAAACCACTTTTCCCATGGATTCTTTGATATTCTTGGAATTTTTATTTACCAACAAGAAGGAGCTTAATCCCTTAAGTCTAACCATAAGAAGAAATGACTACAGCTATTCAGATATTCACAACTCAATAGGAATGATAGCTATTCAGGTATACAATCTCATTATAGCATCACCCTGCAAATGATGAAAGATTTGCAACGGTTTATCTTTTGGGTTAACTAATATATATTACTGCTTCTCTATAAAGATTCACAATTTTGAAGCGACTCAATTTGGTAGAACTGTAATCAATACCAAAAGGACGTTATAAAATCGAAAATAAAATTTCGCTCTGAGCTGCACCAAATATATGTAGCTTCAAATTTATAAGTTAACCCTTGTGATAATATACATACTTAGTTTTGATGGTGATATCTATATAGAAACTTCCGTTTAATTTGATATAGGCAAATAAAAACAAGATAAATTCATGAATATTTTCATATTTTGTTAAATGAAAGGCAAGTCATATTGGATTGGGGATATGCCAATTGTTTCTGTTTTTTCTTAGTGTGTAGATAAAAATGTGTAAGACTCAAAATTTTATTATTTGGTTTTTAAATATATAATTCATATATTTTATACATCGTTTCAATAAATAAAATATTGTAATTCGGCGTAGAACTTTGACTACGGGCTGCTGTTACTGATTTCCACGACTCTCCTGAAAGTACAAGGGAAAACGGGTTGTGAGTTTTGTTCTTTTAGTTTATCTAGTTGGGGAAAAGTAGATAAAAATGTACTCTATAGTATTCTTGAATACAGATAGAGAATTTCTAAAATAGGTTGAACAGCTCTTCTTAGTAGTTTTCAATGTTTATTTGCTGGTTGATAGATCTGTGATAAATGTGAAACAATTGCACCAAAACATGTAAGTAATACCTTTTCCTAGATATAGTAAGTGATTCTTCGCTAAACTAGAGTGATTCTTTGAGACACTACGGTCTCTAAGTACGGTGTGTAAAGGAATGTTGACTTCTAAAGCTACCAAATGATTACCTGAGTCGTTGCTTGACTACTTGAATCATTTGCAGCGAAACTTTCTAGTAGAAGTCAACCAAATTAGAAATGTAAAGTAAACTTATGGTAAAGGCTATATGGTGACCACCTGAGTCGCTCGTTGAACTACTGTGGAGCCTATAGCGAAACTTTCTAGTTACCTTAAGCTGTATTACAAACAACAATGAATCAGTGTTTCTTATTCGTAACTCATTTAGAAAATTTCTTATTCTTGTCTATTGATAACTATTGTCCGAAAACTATCCAAAATTCTCTAGCACACCCGTCCATAAGATGTTAGCAAGTTTAGATCCAAATTCTCCAGCACACCCGTCTTTAAAATGCTGTCAAGCTTAGCTCCAAGTTTAATCGAAAGAAAACTGCACTGAATCAAAAAACACCAATACTGTTTAATTGCAAAAATATTAAAAGCACCAGTTCTATTTTCACGTTATAACAAAGAACAGATTTAGAAATCAAGAAAAGACCGACAGACTATATAAGAAAATTTATTATTATTCTCTATGATCTAAGGCTTTCGAGCATGCTAAACTAATTCCAAGGAGTCTAAATTTTGTTTATTGTTCTTTTGAATAGTTAGACTAGCGCGTCTTTTGAATTTGTAAACTTGAGAAATTTAAGGTAAGGTTTTTTTAAGGAAGTTTAAATTAATAACATTATAAATAATTGCATACATAGAAATTTCATTTTAATTTTAAACATATAAAAATTTCTTAACACGAATTTCTACAACTTCAAATTCCAGATGTCAAAATTGGAAAAAGCAAACCAATTCGCACAGCCTTTCTAATATATTGAAAACTCGTTGGAAAAATTCCAATGAAATTCCAATGAATTAGATTTAGATTTAACGTGGTTTGGCAGGCGCAAGTTAAAATTTGAAATTACCGCAAAATCAGAGATTCGGTATAGCAGCATCTATGGTTGAAACTCAAAACTAAGTTGATCAAATTCAATATAAAAACCAATTTGCGGCCTGCCAACGCCGAAATCCTACAATCAAATGCATTTTCCAGTCTACTTTCCAAATGTTTACATTCACCCCGTTTGACATTTCTCCAATCGGAACATAGCAAACCGCATTTTACACAAATTTTTCTCAATTTTTGCATTTCATTTGCAAATGAATCGTTGCATTATCAAATTCGGAGGAAGTTATTTGCAAATAAATAATATAAAATTAACCAGACACTTGCATAATTCAATATTTTCAAGAGTTTACATAAAACCGCAAAACTATGAGACTAGGTTAGAAAACCGGTTTAGTGGCGGAAAATTGTGCTCTAACGCTGTTTGCAAATACCCTATCAGGTAAAACGTGGTAAATTTTACTTGAAATTCATTTCCCACATCATATTCGGATGTAATTAGATATAATAAACGACAGTTGGAAAATTGTGTGCTACAATCGATGTTAGTGTGCTATTGTTATTCAAAAATTTTCGTAACTCATTTAGAAAATTTCTTATTCTTGTTATCTTGAAGGACAACACGCGTGCGCTAAACGAGACAGAAAATACGATAAAAAAGAGATCACATTCCATTCCATTTCCATTTGAGCTGATTTCGGGTTCGGGAGAGAAAAGGAAAAAAATCGCGCAATTTTCAATTTTCCAGTTGCTGTTGCAATCACCGACACCGACCGCGCACAGTCGTACCGTTAGTATTAATTGTGTGTCTAGCGGTACAATTTTGAAGTGTTATTGGTGTGGAAAATTGTTGAGTAGAAATTAATTAAAAATAGAATTTTCATATTTTTGCGAAATTAATTTAATTAAATTTGATTTGAAATTCAAATTAAAATTTCCAGGAAACATTCCGATAACCATCAAGTGACAAGCAAAAATACCGCATTGACAAGTGAAACAGATATTATTCATCAAATTTTCAATAAGAACGCCATAGAAATGGCTAAATCACATGAATTTCAACGTTTACCAAAAAATGTTTTACCAAAACATTACGTGCTTGAATTAAAACCAAATTTGCAGGAGTTCACATTTGATGGAACCACGTCAGTTAAAATTCAGGTCAGCTAAGTGAATTGATTTACTTTTAAAACTATTCAATATATATTTTCAGTAGCTTATTGAATACAGAAAATCATTTAACAAAATAATGTACACAATTGAAGTAATTTATTTGAACAAACATTAAATGATTAACGACAGAACGGCGACACGTCTGCAGTAGAAATACAAAGCAAGCAAGCGATAATAATGCTGTCACACATTTTACTGCAGAAACTTTCGCTCTCGACGTGAATCGAGATTACCTTTGTGCCACTGGGTCACAAGTAGATTGTGTTTTAAAGTAGATGAATGTAGAAAGCTCAAGTATAGTAGTAGAGAGAAAGAAGTGTAAAAATTATTATTATTATATGATCCACAATTACAGCCTACTCTGAAATTTATAAAAGACATTTGCATTCTAGTCCACACTTTTCATTGTTTTATGTTGGTAAAACAAAACTGGAAACATTCCATTTGCTGTTACGAATAAGAAAACGTTTAAGTTTTATTATTGTTTCCATAACATATTATTTACATGCATACCTTGTTACCATGCGAATATATCTAATCAAACTCCAAACAGATGTAAACCGAAAGGCAAAGTCTATCAACTCGACCTAGAATCTACAGTTGAATTGAAATTAGAAATAAAAATTTTTATTTTAAATGAAATTGAATTTGTTATCTATTTTTAAATTTTTATATCAGATGCATGACAAAACATAAACATACACATTTGTTTTTTCCATGTTTGTCATATTGAAACGTTAATACTATTTACCTCACCCAGATCCAAGTGTTGAGAATGCAAGTGGTGTTAAACCTGAACATTTTTGGAGTGTTTTCAAGATTTTCATTTTCATTATATTTTAGGTTGAATGCATTGTGAAAACATGAAGTCATCATGAAAATAGACAAAACTGAAAATATATTTATTAGCTACTCATATCTTCAATTCGAGTGGCGGATGTTGATCTATATCTTGCAACACTCCAAAGCGTTGTAGACGTTGTCTTATCATCCTGCAAAGTTTGATTAACATTAAATCAGATGATAAAGATATTTAAATAGATTTCGAAGTTCATTTACCTTTCACTAAATTTTGGTACAAAAATATTAAATCATATAAAACTCATATGGATAATATTTTCGTCTGATTGAATGATTGAATGTCAAGGTTTTACTTTCAATTAATACGTGAAGTTTTCATTTAATAAAACAAAATCTTTATCCACTTAAACTCGCGTGTATGCAAATTGTTGATTTGAATAAGAAACTGGTTTCTGTTCAATTGCAATTAAGTATTTTATCTTCATGAGAGAGTAATGATTATTTCTTATATAATTTCAAAAATTATACATCTGTTATTAATTTGAATTTTTATTTGTAACAGGTAACTGAGTCCACGAATAAGTTTGTTGTTAATGCGGCAGAACTGACGATTAAAAAAGCTTACGCTACTGTTAATGGATCTATATACGATGCTAAGAATATTGAGTTATCAAGTGAAAAGGAAACTGCAACGTTAACGTTTGAAAAAGAGGTGCCTGTTGGGGATGGAGTTCTATTTATGGAGTTTAGCGGTCATTTGAATGATAAAATGAAAGGTTTCTATCGTAGCAAATACTTTACTCCGAGTGGTGAGGAAAGATATGCTGCTGTGACACAATTCGAATCTACTGATGCTAGACGTTGTTTCCCTTGTTGGGATGAACCAGCGATCAAAGCTACTTTTGATATAAAATTGATTGTACCTAAGGCTCGTGTTGCATTGTCAAACATGCCCGTAGTATCAGATGAAGAACTACCAAATGGTTTGAGAAAATTAGTATTCGATACGACACCAATCATGTCAACTTACTTAGTAGCAGTAGTTGTTGGTGAATACGATTATGTCGAAGACAAATCTACTGATGGAGTTCTTGTACGTGTATATACTCCACTTGGTAAAAAAGAGCAAGGTCTTTTTGCTTTACATGTTGCCACAAAAGTTTTGCCATACTACAAAGATTACTTTAACATAGCTTATCCATTACCAAAAATAGATTTAATAGCTATTGCTGATTTCTCAGCAGGAGCAATGGAAAATTGGGGTTTGGTAACGTATCGAGAAACATTTGTTCTTGTTGATCCAGAGAATACATCATTGATGCGTAAACAATCGATAGCTTTAACTGTTGGTCATGAAATTGCACATCAATGGTTTGGAAATCTTGTAACTATGGAATGGTGGACACATTTGTGGTTGAATGAAGGATATGCATCATTTGTTGAGTTCCTTTGTGTCGATCACTTATTCCCAGAGTATGATATTTGGACACAATTCGTTACAAATGCATATACACGTGCCTTAGAGCTTGACTGCTTAAGAAATTCACATCCCATTGAAGTTCCTGTAGGCCATCCGTCTGAAATTGATGAGATTTTCGATGAAATTAGTTATAACAAGGGAGCCAGTGTGATTAGAATGTTACATCACTATATTGGTGATGCTGATTTCCGTAAAGGAATGAACGTTTACTTGAATCGACATCAATACAAAAATACAGAAACTGAAGATCTTTGGAAAGCTCTGGAGGATGCTAGCAGTAAACCAGTTGGTGCTGTTATGTCGACTTGGATTAAACAAATGGGATTCCCTGTAGTTAGTGTAAAGTCTGTTCAGTCTGGGTCACAGCGAATTCTTACGTTAACACAAGAGAAATTTACAGCAGACGGTACTAAGCCGGATGGGGAATATTTGTGGAGAATACCAATTACAATATCAACCTCAAAAAATCCAACTAAAATTGCTCATTCCTTTGTTCTGGATCAGAGAACAATGGAAATTGCATTAAATGATATATCTTCTACTGATTGGGTTAAAATTAATCCAGGTACAGTGGGCTATTACCGAACGAGATATACTCCGGATATGCTTGAACAATTTATCCCAGCTATAAAAGACATGACTTTGCCTCCCTTAGATCGTCTAGGTCTTCTCGATGATCTTTTCGCTATGGTACACGCTGGTCAGACTTCTACTGTAGAGGTATAATTAGTATTTGTCTTTGACTTGATTAATCTTATGATTATCCTTCTTAAGGCTCTGAAACTAATCGATGCATATAGAAACGAGACAAACTATATTGTTTGGTCATCAATTTCAAGCTGTCTCAACAAACTCGACCATCTTCTATCCCACACAGAATTAGCGGAAAAATTCCATACGTACGGTGTACGCTTATACCAACCGATTGCCGAACGACTAACTTGGGTCGCTCAGAAGGGCGAAAGTCATTTAGATACTTTGCTAAGAACTCTTGTGCTACATGGTCTTGTATCCTTCAACTGTTCGGATACAGTTTGTGAAGCAAAGCGAAGGTAATTAAATTTATTAAATTTTTTAATTTGCCCATTTCATGCAATAATTTTATTTCAGATTTGATCAACATGTCTGTGGTTCATGTTTCCTGTGCGCAGACTTAAGATCAACTTGCTACGAAGCTGTGTTACAAGATGGAGGTGAAGAAACCTTTGAAAAGATGCTGAAACTATATCGGGCAACAGACTTACATGAAGAAAAGGATCGTATCTCAAGAGCGTTGGGTACAATCAAGAAACTTGATGTTCTAAGAAAAGTTATTGATTTTGCTATGTCGGTAAGTGTATAATGAAATTTCAATAGTAACGGTCTTATAAATCATCCACTTTTCTAGAACGAAGTACGTGCACAAGATTCTATTTTTGTTATAGTAGCAGTTGCTCTAAATCCTAAAGGACGAGATATGACATGGCAATTTTTCAAAGAAAATTCACAGAAACTCTTAGATCAATATCAGGTATTAAAGCTATTTGAAATCCATTACTTGCAAATGTTTATCTGTTTTATTTTATAGGGAGGTGTTTTACTGTCTCGCCTCATCAAATATTTAACGGAAAATTTCGCATCCGAAGAGAGAGCCGTAGAAGTGGAAGAATACTTTAAATTAAATCCAATACCCGGCACCGAAAGAACTGTTTCTCAATCAGTTGAAACAATTCGTTTGAATGCTGCATGGCTTCAACGTGATTTAGACTCGATAACTAAATATTTATCACAAGTACAATAAAATAATCGAAATTCAAATAAATTTAGCAAATGCGAAATTTAAAAAACGCGTTAAAAATACGTTAGAAAAAATATATACAGTCAAATAGTGAGGATTAACATGGATGAAAAATACATACAACATACAAAACAAATTACATTAACCAAAGCTCATATTTATTACCGAAATAGCAACCAAAAACTTGATTTTTCATTTAAATAAAATTAATTTTCCAGATTTTTCAAAATGTTGTTTCATTAATGTGAAAGTGATACCAGTAAAACCTATTGCCGTTGGTTAGTGAAAGAGGATTCTAAACATTGTTCATATTCATCCTGAATTATCTAGTCGTCTTAAATTTCTCACAGATTGACGGAATATTTTAAGAAGTGGAAACTCAAATTAGGCACCGTACAAGCGATTTTCGTAACAATAAAACACACCAGAAAAGCTCATAGTTAAAAACGAAACAATAAACTGGACACCCACAGTGAAATATTAGGGTCTAATAAATTCAATAAAACATTAACATGGTCGGCACTTATCCGGAACAAACACAGATCCTTGATACAAAATAAAAAATTAAATATAAAAAGTAAACTCATACAAGCAAATGTTAAGTGTGGGAGATATATGGGAGTTTAGCATACGAAACAATTACAAATCTGCCAGAATAAAGTAATTTGACGAGTAATTTGAAGAATTCGACTTGCATAGAGATTAGAAATAATAAACAAATATATAAAAGACAAAGTATTAAAACTAATAGGTAAAATAGACGAACATAGGTAGGTAAAGAACCTGCGAACGATAATGACTGACTAAAATGTAGTGGGTAAACAAGTACTCACAATTGAAGGGTTGTAAGTATAAATGGTGCCAAAAAGTCAATATTTTTAAGAATATACAATCTAAGTGCCAAGCCTAATAATATCCAAATTGATCCAATTGCCTGTTCTCTCATAGCAAAGTTATGATCTAAGAATATCCACAAGACTACGCTACTGACTCTGTGACAGGTATGAAAACAGAATCTGGTATAGTGTGTGTAAATCGGTGGTTCAAGTCTCGAGAATATCAGGTTGTTTACAATTTTAGAGGTATTCGACTCTTTGACTTATCATATGATAAGAAGCTGTCATACAATAGAAGGAAACAGATGGTTTGGTTTTGTTTAGTGCTACAAATGTTTCCTTATAAAGTAAAAACTACGTATTATTTTTAACAAAATTCAGTGTGAAACTGTTTATGATTGTGTATTTCTAACATAGCACAAAATGAAACTTTATAAATTACTATCGCATCCAAAAAGTTTTAGCCGTAAGTTGGAATATTGCGTAGATTGTAAATTTTTGGTATAAATGCTATAAAAATATAAATCTTATTCCAGCTGAAGATTTAGTTCTCAATCCAAAAGAGCACCCAGACGCCAAAATTGGAGATGTTGTTGAAATCTACCATCCAGAAGACGAGGGTTGTCGATTACTGTTGCAAATCACTTGCTTCAACGAAGACTTGAAAGGACGAGAAGCTATAAGTGTTGATTCGAGTATTGCCACAGCATTCAATTTGAAAACATTTTCGGATGTAGTTGTACAAGTGGTAAATCCTCAGTCTGTAGCATTAGATTCTGTTGAAATTACGTTCAAAGATCAGTATATGGGCCGTTCTGAAATGTGGAGGCTAAAAACGTATTTGGTATAGAAACACATTATTTGCAATTTGATAATGATACTAATTTTATAATGTTCTAGACTAATACATGTGTTTACATCAATAAGAAAATTGAATATTGTGATAAATCAATAAGATGTCAAGTATATGAAATGTGGTCTCAAGGAGATCGTGTAGCATGTGGAGTAATTAATGAAGATACAAAAGTTGTTTTTAGAAGTAGCACGTCGTTAGTTTACCTTTTTATACAAATGTCCTCTGAAATGTGGGACTTTGATATTCATGGAGATTTGTACTTCGAAAAGGCTGTGAATGGATTTTTAACTGATTTATTTATGAAATGGAAAAAGCTTGGTTGTAATCATGAAGTAACCATAGTGTTATTTTCACGAACGTTTTATGCTGCTAAAAGTCTAGATGAATTCCCTCAACATATGCGTCAATGTTTGCAAATGGACTACAAAGGCAGATACTATGAAGATTTTTACCGAGTTGCAATTCAAAATGAAAGAAACGATGATTGGAGTTCAATATTAGTTCAATTACGTAAACTATTCACTGCATATCAGGGAATTGTTTTACGATATCATGAACGAGAAAATGTAAAAATTCCTCCAGCGACTAATTCTACTGCGGCTCAAGGAAATTTTCTAGAAGTTTTAAATATATCACTTAATGTATTTGAAAAACACTATCTGGATAGAAGCTTTGACAGAACTGGACAATTATCGGTAGTTATAACTCCAGGAGTTGGAGTTTTTGAAGTAGATCGAGAGTTAACGAATATTACAAAACAAAGAGTAAGTATGTTTGATCATAAATGGACTTTAAATAAATAATCAACAATATTAGGTAATTGATAACGGCGTCGGAAGTGATTTGGTTTGCGTTGGTGAGCAACCACTTCATGCTGTACCATTGCTTAAATTTCATAACAAAGATACCTCATTAACTGCTGCTGATGATTTCTCCATGCCACATTGGATAAACTTGAGTTTTTACTCAACAAATAAAAAAGTAGCCTATTCGACTTTTATACCTCGAATCAAACTTCCTCCATTAATATCTGAAGATGGAAATCAAGAAAATAAGGTATTTCGTTGTAAGTTCATTTAAAGGGAAATTTATAATTGCAAATATTCAACAGGAAAATCAAAAATTAAAATTTTTAAGTTGTAATCAATCAGAATACATACATAACTCTTTGTTTGATTACGATGCATATGATTCACAAATATTTCAGCTACCACCAGCTCAAGGAACGTGGTATGTTGTACTTGTACTTTTACTCAAATGGATCAAACATTTAATTTTCAATTTTTTTATTTTTAGTTCTTTGCAACGTGTTGTTCGAGCCAAGAAAACCTCAGTACCTAGTTTGGAAACTTACATAACACACAATAAAGATTCAGAATCAACTCATCCGAAAGTGGCAACTTATAGAAGGAAAATGTCGGATCCTGATATACATCACGGTGTTTCTGGAGTACTGTCGACATATGTAATATTACATATTATTTCTTATATATTAAGTTTTGTTTACGTGAATTAATTTGAGTACAGAGCGGATCACCGAATGTAACGGAAAATCTTATGGCCGCTGAAAAACAGAACCGTCGGTCTATTGTAGCTATTGCGCCAATCGTTCGGCCTGGCAGAGCTTTGATTAATCCTTTTGATCCATCGCATGTGACAATAAAACTTACATCCAATCGAAGGCGATGGACACATATATTTCCAAAAGTATATGAACATACCACAGCGAAGTAAATTTTAACAAATAACATAACTTTTAGGGTCCTACTGGAGTACTTATTCAACAGCATCACTATCAAGCTATTCCAACTAGCAACGGAGGTAAACCCAACAACATGAATAGCTCCCGTTTTAATGAATACGAACACACTTCTACATGTGTTGGACTACGCAGGATACGAAATGGAAATCCAATTGAAGAACATCCTACTGAGCGTGAGTTCCTAAAATAAAATTTTAATAAATATTTCATTTAAGCAAAATTCAATTTTCAGCTGTACTTAAACGAAAGACATCATTCTTGCATTCGCCGGCTGGACCATCAGTTATAAACGCACCTTCTAAAAGTCTAACATTTTTATGGGGTGCAACAGGTGAACAAGAATGGACACCCGCTCTCACAACAGGTATTGTATGATTAATCCCATGATAAGTAACTGTGAAAATCTAGAGCCAACATTGATAAAAGCAAAATAAATCATTGATGTTGATTTTCATTAAATTTTCAATATCTTTGTTTTCAAGCTAAAACTTACTTGCATATTTTTCTTTGATAATACAAAATATTAACATTTTGTAAGAAGTTTGAAAACATTACATAATGTTCTTCCCGAAATACGTGTTTACTATATAATATAAATTGTTAAATAGTTTCTAAGTCAAGAAAGTGATCAATCTACATTAACGTACTTTAGCTATTCAAATACATTTTAATATATAAGTTTTAATCACAAATAAAATATGTACTCAGATTTTTATGTAACACTTATGTCTTATGTTTTCTATTGAGAGAAAAGCATAAAATAAATAATCATAAATTAATTTTATGTGCAACAAACTGTAACATCTCATTTATAAATGATCATGCAACATCTGAGTATAAATTTTAACTGTGTCACAATATATATGTTAGCTGATCTCACAAATATTTTTTTTGTTTTGGAAAATTTTTCATGTATCCAATATAATACCCATCGGATAAAACTTTGCGTCTGTCTCGGAATCAGCTGGAAAAGTTATCATAGGTCGGCACTATAGCTGTATAAATCAAGTTATTTGTTATATTTAATTTCTGTAATTGTATATCTTAAATTTCCGCTTCACAATTTAAGTAATTCTTATTTACTTATAAGGCTAACTTCTAATCTTATCCAAAAAGCGTTTTTTTACATACATATATGCCTTGATATTTTTCTAATAGCTTTATTGCACCAAAGTTACTGGAAAATTGATTTTATTTATTGCAAAAACAATATTCTCTTGTTTCTTGTTTCGAATTTTCTTTACTTTCTCTGTAACGTGTGATTTGAAGTAATTAGCCAGTTTTTTTTGATTTACTTAAAATTTTAAATTATTTGACAGGTACGTTCGTTTTTAATGGCTTTCAATACATAAAAGCAAAAATATCAACAAAGTTTGATATGCCTGAAAATTATTTAAACCAAATTATTAATTTCTATAAGTTAGCTTTGTCTTTGATGTGTCTGAAACATGTTTAAAGAAAATTATTAAAATCTATTGTTATCATTGTCCTTCCTACATGCATAAACCGATTAACTAGTGCTTCTGATGATGTGCCACGTTGCATCAAGGGTTCACATGTTTAAGCATGAGTTTTGGTCTGAGTTGAGACTTGAATTGAAATTTTAACAATTGTGAATGGAGTTTATCTCTACTACAGATCTATCACTAATTTAATAAAGTTTGAATTGCATATCAATACACCACGAGAAAACATCATACGATTTTTGGTTTTAAACGGAGAATCAATTTATGTAATAATTGTATGTCTACCTCTTACATGATTTAGAAATTTGTGATGTAGAAGTTAGCAGATTTTCCAACTACTTTTAATTTGAAATTAGCTATTTAAATGAGGAAGGATAATTCATATAGATTTTTAGGTAAAGTAGCTGTTTGTAAGAATATTAACTTAAGAGTTTCTTGTACTTATGTATATACGAAAAACAATTAATTTTATCACATATATAAACTTCGTTTGAATTCCTTTAGAATACAATAGAATAGGAAAGTAGATAATTCTCATAGGAGTACAATGAATATATCGTATGAAAATATTTGTACTTTAGTTATGTCGGGGAGAAGTTTATTTATTATTATTATTATTAGTTTATTTTAAAATTGAAATAATTGCATGCGTTTTAGAAGAGTTTGAATTTACATGTATGACTATCTTCAATTTTCGGTTTCTTTTTATCTTAACTCGATCTTATTTCGTAGAAGTAGTGAATAATCCAAGTCACGCACGCTTATAGTACATAGTCATCACATCTTAACAACTTTTTAAAAATTTAATTTGAACTAAATTAATTAAAATAAACTCCTTTTGTTTATTGATAATAGGAGTTGATTGGAAATCACTTACAATACCAGCTTGTCTACCGATAACAACGGATTATTTTCCAGACAAACGTTCTCTTCATAACGACTATTTTGTAATTGATTATACACTTCTTCCAGAAGATGTTAATTTAGATTATGTAAATAGTCGCGCTGTATATCGTAAGCCTTTGACTACAGAAGAAGTTTTCAAAGAAATTGTTTCTCAACGATTGGCACAAGGATTCCAACTAATTGTACTTGAAGACAAAACGTCTACTCCTCCACATGCACCATGCTGTGGAGGACAAATTCAAAAGCAATCATCACTTTTAAAAATGAAAGCACCAACAGAACCAACACAAGAGTACTTACTTTCTATTGGGAGAATTTTCCACAGAATATCATTAACTGGATCTGGAATCACAGTAACTGGATACAGACCAAGGTAGAATTGTTTATTGAATTACATTAATGAAAAGTTAATTTTCCTTTATTTTACTATACCAAAGGCATCCATACCCACCAATCAATGTTGATTATAGATATCGATTTCATGCTCCTCAGCACGATACGTATGAAGTGTCTGGCGTTAATTTTACTACAGAGAAATTAGAAAACTACAATTGGAATCATATGGACCATTATATATGTACAAGAGGATTGTCAACAGATTATCCTTTGTTTGAGGTATTTTCCTCCCGAATTGATGATTTGCTTTTGATAATTTTATTCCATGAAAAAACAGAGTTTAAAATATTGGAGATATAGAATGTATCTGCTTCCGAAAGAACATCCTGCTATGAAAAAAATTCTTGATTGTGCTGCAACTAAATGTGATATATATACAGAAATACCTGCAGAAACTCCAAAACAACAAATCGAAGAATTTCTTCGTTACACCGAAATTCATTTAAATAAAATAAAGCGCTCACAAACCAGAAAGGCAAGGGTAAGAATTTCGGTTCATATTTGTCTGTTTTTCTTGCATTATTATTTGCCTTAATTACTATCAATGGCCAAGCTGAAGTTCCCGAACAATTATATTTACCGTGTGGACGGCAAAATGTTCACAAGCATAAAGTACTGCTGTAGAACATCCCTAAATACAAATCTATGTATATACATAAAGGTTTACGCAAAATGATACTTCCACAGTTATTGCATGAAATTACAAGTATGAGTCTAAGCAAATATATATTTCTGTATATCTGTTTCTTCCGTGAAGAAGGTAATTTATTTTAAATAATTTATTTTATGTTTCTGGAACTGGAGCATTTTTGTATAACGCCACGTCTGGTTACATCAGTGATAAGTAATGGTGTTCAAAACAAAATACTGACAGGAAAAACGCTTAACTAATCAAATCGGCTTGATAACGTTTGAATTGTAAATAATTAGTTTAAGTTAATGTAATCGTTATAGTTAGTAGACACAATACAGTAATTTTGCTGTTTTATTTTATAAGATCATTTCAACATGATCAATATGGCCACACATTCTCTTAAGATTTATAATTAGAACTAATTTTTAAAACGTTTTATTTTGACCTATTCAATATTCGTTGTACTTTATTGTTAAGCTGTTAGTTTCAAACAACACAAACAACATTTTATTTTATTCTAAAATCGTTATCTAAACTTTGTAACCAGGATTTTCTTTCATTTATAACACTCTTCCACGTACAAATAATTTGTCTTATAATCTTTTTTAGTATTACATAGCGCCTGGTTTTAGCTATTTCTGTCATATTAACGCCTTTCAATTAAAAAATATTATTTCATGATCGAAGAAAAGTTCATTATTTTTTCAAAATTAAATTTTATCGCTTAAATTTTTGCGATGGTTGAAGAAATTTATTACAGGAAAGTCCCACAACACAACAAACACATCTGACTCGGAGACGACATAGTACCAGTATAATATCAAGGCCTCCACCTAATCAGGTGCTAATATGAAATCTGTAATTAACTTACTAGTTTAAAGGTTTTTTATTCTTAAACTACTTTAAAATAAGAATTTGAAACACATTATAGTGTCCTGATTTTGTTATTGAATTTTTTTGATTTTATTGTTGATTTTTAACCCCTAACTATGAATACGTAACATTTTTTTTGCCTAACACTATTATGTTAACTATACATATTACCATGTTGTTTACAAAATGTATCAATTTCAAAACCAACTAAATGGTGGGAAACAAAATTTACTAAACATGAATGAATACATTTTAGGGCTTAGGAAGTTCACCATTCCGAGAAAGAGTTGGAAGCAATCGCTTACCAGAAAAGAGACCCAGGTTATTATGAAAATAGTATTTTAGTGTTTTTGCAATTAAATTCTCTTCATATCTAAGCTTTTGCAAGTCATAGTTTCTACAGAACATAGTTTATTTTTACTACTTGTTGTTTTGCTTGTGGTGGTTGATGTTAATGAGAAATTTTCCTTATAATTTACGTGCTTGTTATTTTTCAATATTCACACGAAAACATTTGACTTCACTTCATAAATATTCCAATCTTCACTAGGATGCTGATACAAAGGCAAATTATTTGTAATAGCTTTAAGAAAATGTTGTTTGCTTCTTTTATTTTATTGAACATAAAAGTTATTACCATAAACTACATCTCACTATCATTTTTAAATCTATGTACTATTTCGTATCACTTTGATTTAATATTTGTTGTTTTCCTGGCTTGCAGCATGTTTCAACTAGAGGTAATGATCGTGTTCATACACTATCAAGGTTAGTTTAGGTCGCTTTTTGCGAATATTATCGTTGCTTCTGATGCTTTTCATCACACATAGTAGTATAAAATTATTATTACATGTCAGGTACTAATTTTTTACTTCAGTTTAATCTCTAGGTCTGGCTCGAAGATAATGGAGAAAGCTAACGATGATGGGGATGAAATGTAACATCTAAAATCAACGATATGTAATATGTTTTATTTGAAATATGTTTACAGATTTTTAAATGATATCAAACTAAAACCAAATGCAACACTACCTGAAATTCTCGAAGCAATGAAACATCCCCTAAATGGTGTTGGATTCCTTGGTGCGGCACCAAGCTTGCCCTCCGACACATTCGTGTCCTACGATGCACTGAATTGGTTGAAAAATCGCGTAGAATGTTCGAAACCAATGGAAATTTTAGAATCTATGAGAAAGTATAAAAGGCATTAAAAATGTAACAAAGTTTATATGAATCTCCATGACTTTTTAAGGCAAAGAATGATCTGCCACGCTTCAGGTGATAAGGACGAACCTATCGTTCCTGGTTTTTATCTATATTATTTTGTTCCACAAGATAAGTCTTCAAAGGGTAAAAGTAATAATTTTGATCAAACAGGTAGAATATTTATATATTTTCTCTAGACTTTGTGCCACCACTTGGACATTTACAAGCTTTTGAAAACGAATGGATGGAAGTTGAAATTCATAGTGGTGATTTTGATGCTTCAGTTGAAGACATTAGTGAACAAAATGTGCCACCTTTCCTACGTTCAAATCTTCCAGCAAGTAAAGCTCAAGGTAATTTTCGTGTCCATTGATTCTGCACGCTCAAAATGTCGTATTCTTTCATTTTCTAGGAAACATTTACAAACATTCACATTTAGATGTTGACGTCAGCCAAAAAAGTGATAGAATTGAATGGGGCCACATAAAATATCAAAGTATTATGACGCCTGGTACAGCATATGAAATTGTCGTACAATGGATAACAGCATCGGGTCCTATTGTGTATGATTTGGTATTACAATCATGAATTCATATTAGAATAGATATCAATTTAAATTGTTTTAGATATACGGTTGGTGTAGAAAGGCTCAGCAGTGTGGCTTTCAATTAGTTCCCATTCCCGCTGATCCTTTAGCAGAACCATTTACGGAAAAATCTGATCCGTTACGAGGTCCCATATTTGTACCGCTACAAATCGAGTGCCTATCAAAGCCAAACGAAGTGGTATTTAATGGTATACCTTTGAATATTTGAATAATTCTTTCGCATAAATACAATTGATTTCATTGCAGATTTTGATAGTGAAAGTAGATCGGATAGATTATTATTATTCCAAGAAGCTATACTTAACCGTTTCGGATTTATGAAATGTTTCGTTGACAAAAGAAATGTATGAATATGATTTACTTAACTATGCTATTACTGAAAATTTTATTTCAGGCTCGAAAAGACTATCAATATGTTCATTGTTCAGGAAATATGTTCGTTTTAATAAGGTTTGATATTTGGAATGTTTTCTTATAATATACATCACCTTCTACCGAATATTTTAGATGTCCCAGAACCAGTGCACAAAATGAATCTCCAGCCGGTCCACAACCGTCATATATAACCAGACTTGTCCATGGAAAAAATTTCGACGAAAGTCAATATCCTAAAAGGGTTATTGATTTTGAATTTTTAATATAAAACCATTTCTATCATATATGTTTTACAGATTGGATTCCTATGGTCATGGAATCATATGATAGCTAACAAAAAATGGAAATCATTGGTGATTAATTGTTCTCCGGACGGTGAACTTTTCCAGCTAAGAACATTAAAGGACTTTAAGGAATTTTGCTCGAATCAAGATCAAAGACTGTTGAAATTTTGGAACCAAAGTTGGGACTTAAGACAGAAAGCTAAAAGTCAACTAGGAAATTAGAAGTTTCTTTTCAAGAATATATTTTAAAGTAATGTTTATAAATTGTATTAGATATGTTAATCAATAATGTAAAGTTCATTTAGTTTTGTACCATGTGGAACTATAAAAAAATATACAAATTATTTGTTACTCGCTCCCTTTGCTAACGAAATCCTTGATCAATAACATACGTTCTTTGAGAGATGCTGCAAAATATTAAAATAGTTGTCTGATGCAATTTGTTTAAATTCTTTCCGATTCCTTCTAATAACGATTAAGCCCAGTTGATTGTTCCTCAGTAAATTCAAGATTCTCAAAATCAATTGTATATCCTAGAAAGTATCTTTTTTCAAATATTAGATAGCTAGTAGTTAGCTGCACGTCTGTCTTTTATTGGTCTAGGAAAATTTTTGCGTTTATGGGAATTCGTAAATTTTTAAACATCCCAACATTTTATAAATAGTGCATGATATATACGGAAACCCTCAAAGCAATGTGTACATTGTTTATTTCAATTTCTAGTTTCGTTTTATCTTTTATACTCACTCTCATTTCTGCACTCGTTGATTGAAGCTGTATTTCCGTCTTTGTATTTGCTTTTGAATAAATGGAAAATATTTAAAACAAAACAATAAACTTTATCAATATATACTTGAATATTGTTACTTAAAACACATAAATTTACAGCATAATTTTTATATTTCAATGAAGAATATATCAACTATAAAATCACATCAACCTTATAATTTCAATTTTAAGGCAAAAACAAAATGGGTAGGAAATTAACAATTTTCAAATTGATTAAATTTAAATGAAAGATGATTTTTTCACAAAAAAACACAATTAAAAACAAATGATACATAAATGAGAATAACTTTTATGATTAATTATTATTAATGACACGACATATTTTTAATTTTACACTTAAATAATTTTTTTAAATCGAATTGACTCGTTCTCTCTCAAGATTGTTAAAGTTTTTTTTAATAATTTTAATTATCACACACCTGATTTTTATTTTTAAAAATTTCACAATTTTCAAATAAATTTACTAATGACTATAGCCTGTGAAAAATGAATTCATATTCTTTGGTTTACCTATAAATTTCGTTTTGATCAATTACATAAATAATACAATAGGTGTAATTTAAATGAAAATAAATTATTACTTATTTTAACAAAAATGCAATAATATGGTTTATTTGGTGTGTTTAACAGGCAATGATGGATTATTTAAAAGGAAGTATGACATTTTAGAATGGACCATAATAATTACTCACTTTATTTCATTGAACAAACGAACGTTTTAGTTGTATGAACATTTTCAATTAACTTAACTTGAATAAAAACTAGCGAACTTTTGGATATTGAACATTATAAAAATCGTATTAATTGAAAAGTGTTATTGAATATATGTTATGAAAAAATTTTAAATTGTAAATTTAGTGTATTTTTGGCATCTGTGAGTAAAATATTTAGATAAATACCAAGTAATGGGAAAATTAATAATAAAATACTTTGATTTTCTTTATCCTGGTTTTGTAGAATAAAGCAAAAATAGTTTTGTTTTTATCTTTGAATTTTCGTAAAAAGTTTTACGTAAAATATAAAATTAATTAAAACTTCTTCGAGTTTTTCCAAAGAGAGCGATAGTTAAAATTTGCTTTCTCAAAATTATATAGTCATGTATATCATAGTGCTTAGTTTTAAATAAATGTGACTTGTGTTTTTCTTAAGCAGAATGTCTTATTATGGTGGGATTTGAAAACACTTTGAATGTAAAAACGAAAATTTGAACAAACATCTTACTATTGGTAACTTTTTGTTTATGTATGATTTTCTAAAGTTTAAAAAATATGTTTTTCATTATTTGAGGGACCAATTTTTGAAAAAAAAAAAATTATTTTCTTACAAATTAGATGTAAAGTTAAAACTGTTTGCATAAAAAATTATATACGAAATTACTGATTAATTTGTTTACAAGTTTGACTTCATGTAAAAATTATAATTTGTTAGATGCGTTGAATGATAAAGAACTGTAAAAGATAACTTGAAGTTGTTTTACAAAATAGAAAAAACTTAAAAAACCATTAAAAATTAATCCCCATTCAATATTATTATTATATATTACAACAAACCTATTACGTTACCTATTGGTTTAACACATTTATAGTGTAATCATTTTGTGCTATTTTGTGATTAGTACTAAGAATTTTTTTTACAATAAATATTTTTGTCTCTATGATCGTTTTGTTAGTTATTTTATTGTACTAGTATTATTATTAGTTGTTATTATTGATAATCAATATATTAATTAAACCAACACAAATGAAACAAGTATTGAATATTATTTACATTCAAAATTTTCTCTAAAATATTACTATGCTGTTATTTATCGGACTTTTGAATGTACATATTTAACATGTATTATATCTCATATTCTTCAAAATTTGGTTTTATTTAATACATTCTTGTTCAAAGGGAATTTTTAAAAACAAAATGATTCAAAAAGAATTTATCCCTCGCGTTCACTTACAAATAACCTTTGATAAAGTCTATTCTTTTAAAATTAAATTAATAGTTTAATTTTTTGGTTTGTTTAAAACTTTAATTTTTCTTCTTCATTTATATGCTTATGTTAGTGTGCAAAATTAAATCTCGATACTGTTCGATGGCACAGCCATCTAAACATTCTGCGTACTCTCGTGCTAAGCCAACAGCATATACCACCAGCTTTGCTAAATGATGATGCCCAATGTTTTATGTAATCTGTGCTACGTGGTTAAGGATTTTAACGAATTTCATGTATATATCAAATACAATACACTGCAATTACTAATTACTTTAATTTTTCCACTAAAATAGTTAATGCAAATATATTGTTATAATGATAAATATATTAATTTGTTTTATGATTTATTTACAATATCTTACCAGAAACATTTGTAAACATTTTACCCAATAAATAATGATTTGAAAAGGATATAATAAAGTCCATGGAGGATGACCACCATTAATGTATGTAACGTATGTAAAACCGTCTTTTCCCTTTCCACGTATGTTATAGTAATAAGGCAAAAATGAGTGAAGAGAAAATCTGAAAAATATACATAATTTTGTTTTTAATAAACATTTATGTTGAAATAAAACATAAAAAACTCACCTTCTTTTTTCATAAAATAAAATGGCAGGTTGATTGGTTGTTAGTACATGAAGAAATATAGCTTTAACCGAATATTTTTCAATTGTTGTTAAATGATTGACCAATGATTCTAATAGTAACGATCCGATGCCGTTTCTTCTATGTTTCTTATGCACTCCTAATGATAAAATGTAGCCTACTTCAGCATGTCTACCCATAGAATCTGGTAAAATGCCTTTATCCTGTAAAGAAATTTTTAGCTGATATCAAAGTCTTATATGAACATTAAAGGTACATATATACCTCTTTATTTAGTTTGGAATATGGTTTTATTTCAGCCACAATTAAACCAATTATTGCTAAATTATAAACTGCAGCTAATGCAAAGAATCTCGTACTGGAAGTAATGTCTTCATACCAAGAAAGAGGATAGTCTATGGGAAACCAGTCCTGACATAATGTCCTGACCTATTGAAATTTTAATGTATCAATTCATTATATTTTCTCGGTTGAATAATAAGTTTGTTACCTCGCCTAAATCATCAGGACATAGAAACCTTAATTGTACGTCTGTTGTTGAGCATAACGGCACGTGTTCACTTGGTGTATTTTTGTGCTCGTCTGTTTTATGTTTATGGTACCTAAAATAACGAAATCATAAAAACTGTATCAATATAAAGTTTTTCAATTTATAAATTTTATCAATCATATTACTTATCGAAATTCCATCTAAACGAGATATCTATGTTTCACTTTCTATGTGCATACGTTTGGAAAAATTCAATCATGTGAGTTCAATACATCCCAATGAGCATAAGAACACTTGTTTCTATGGGAAACATTTGGGAAGATTCCAATTAAATGTTAACCACAATTTCCCATTAAAGTAATCTCAGTTGATACACAGAAATCATTAAAATTCCTTAACTTTTCACCAATTAATATCACAAAACTGATTAACAATCATAACTCCTTCATAATATTTTGGAAAAATTGAAGTAATTTTCAAAACTTACCAAGTAAACTGCGCCATGGGAGGGGAAAACCTAATACTTATTTCTTCGAATTACATTTTCAAAAGTTCAATGAATTATTTGTGGTAGCAAATGTATGTTTTGCGTCAATATGTACGCACATTTGCTCTTGTATCCAACTATAGTTTAATTGGATCACATTTGATTATCAATTTTAATTGAATAACAAGAACTTTGACAGCTGACAATTGATAAATTTTCATTTTCCATATGTTTCATGCACTGTCTGTTTGACAGATGTGAAAGTAGTGAGTGAAATTTTAGGGTTGCAAGTGTTTTGAAATTATGAAAACAATGGAATAAAAATAAATTTATTATTTATTCATAATTAAATCCATTTTTTGATTGAAAATTCAGAGAAATTTTTTTAATTTCAAAATATATAAATTTGGTTCTTCTTAATTTCGCTGAAGTTTTTGTACGTGATTAAATCATGTGTTTCATGATCTCAATACCAGATGGCGAAGTTGATTTTTTGCTGTTCGTTATAAGCGGCTTATTTAAATCAAATTTTCTGTACTTCCGGAAAGTATTTTTAATATATAAGAAATGACTGGAAATAAAAAACAAAATTTTGCATCAAAAGTCAGAAAATGAAAATTTTCAAAATCCCCACTACTTGCGCATGATCAAAATTTTTGGAACGAATTTTTTGTGGACGTCAAACTAGACAGTGAAAAAACTAATTTTAATTTTAATTGAAAGCTCGTGCCTCGTGCTGATAGCGCGAACCGAGACTGTGCTGTTTGGATTTTTACATTTCAGTCGGTTTTCAGTTACGTCGAGAACTCACGGTGTGACGGTAGTGTTGGCGAAGATTTGCTCGCGATTTGAAGTGTGGCATTTTTTAAATGATTGCTTTGATTTAAAAAAAGGAATTCTTCTCTTTCTTCAAATTGCAAAATCGAATAAAAATGATATTTTCAACGAATAATATAATTTTACTGTGTGTAGTGTTTTTAAAATTAATCATCCCCATTCGAGCTTGGGGTAAGTTGCTAAAATATGTCAAATTGACTGCATTCAATTAACATTTAGAATATTTTGATTTATAAAATATTCAAACGCTTATGTAATTGTTGTTAAGTAATATTTATTGAAATTTGCCAAATTTTTATTATGTAATTTAGGTGTGTTATTCAATACTATCGCGATATTCAGTTAATGAATTTTCCCACGGCTACGAATTTTTCAAATATTTTTTCGTCACATTTTTTTTATTTCGATTTCGCTTATGTCAATTGAAGTGTCAAAGTTGAAGTTTGTTGAGTGGATAGCGCCATTACGATGAAGAGCCGGATCACGTAGTCATGTTTATTTGAAATTTTATTGCAAATTTTTCATTTTTGTTGTTGAATTTTGCTTATTGGACGAAATTTGTGGACACTTTCTATTAAATGAAATTCAGTGTATTATGTTCATTCAGTTTAATTGTTGTTAATTAAAGAGAAATTCAACTTTCATTTGACAAGCACATTCTTCAATTTGTTATCGATTAATACCCGGCAAAAGTTTTGGCGGCAAATAATTCACGTTGTAAATAAGATAAATACTTAAAAATGACTAATGAATTACCAGGAAAAATTCGCCGGTCTCAGTGGAGACTGTGAAAATTGCTTTTTGGTTTTTTGATTAAATGACTCGCGAACTGTCATTGAACGCAAACAAGTCCAGTCGTAGACGAAACGAAGACGAGTTCTTCAAGTCATCACATGTTACTTAATTGATCACTGATTTTACAATTAAATCAGAACAATTAATCACTTCTCGTATTATTCAATTGCATACTACTGTACTGTTGCTATCGTGAATTCATTTTCTAGTCGTCGAGTATCATCTCAATTGAAAGTGACGTGTGGTAGGTAATTTGTTATGACGTCAAAAGTCAAATGAAAGCGCCTCATGAAAGAAATGCTCGAAAACTTTCACACAAAAACACACAAGTCGATTTAAAATCAGAATATTCTGTCTAGTTCATTTTCAGACCACAGGTAGTATCAAATACTTTCACTTTATATGGCCTTTTCACCAAAAGTTTAAATTTCATTTAGCCGACTGCAAACGTACACTCTGGAACGTTCTCAAGTTCTCTGGAATCTAGTAAAGCTGTTCGCTAAACTTTCCAAAATAACACAATCTTGCAATTGAAAACAAAACTTTGTCACTAAGAACATTGCAAGGTTCATAAACTAAATCAAATAATCGACAATACCCGGAGCTCAATTATCATTTTTATAGGTTTCTAAGCACGGGCTTAAGTTTCTGGAACCACCTGTTACCACGTAAATATATAAGTTCACACGTAATGCGATTAATGAGCAAAACTATCAGTTATTATCACATGTTCATTATTGCGTTCTTCTATATCTCGTAGATAAGTCTCAGATACTTGTATGAACCACCTTAAATTTTGATATTCAAAAAACGTCCATTATATAACGCTTCCGAAATAAAAATTTGGAACATTTAATTCTGCGCATTTAATCCGGTTTAATATTTTTGTTTTTGTTGAAATTGCATGCGAAAAAACAAAATTATTTTATTACAAAAAATTAACTAGAATTAATGTAATGAATATTTATCACACTCTACTTTTATGATACCAAGCAACAGGTGTTTGTATGATGAAGGTAAAATGCTACCGGAATGATTTGTCGTGTTTGGAATGTCGGAAATGAATTCATTTGACTACAGCTTAACCAATTATGGAATTCTTTCCCTAGATGCAGAAACTTGTTAAGCTAGTGATCTATAATTAAAAATACGACTCAATTATTAGTTTAATGAGGTATAATTTCAAATTACTGCTAACACTAAAAGTGCTTGATTAATTAAGCACAAGCTCTGTTTACTTATTCCTTACATCTTTTGACCATGTAGATGTTGAACAAAGCTACCATTTCATGACCATGATTCACAATCCTTACTTAAATTTCTTTGCGTACCTACTACTTTAGCATCTGTGATCGATAAAGGATTAGTGATTCCATGCCAAAAAAGATTAGTAAACATATCAGTATCACGTGAGAGGAAGGATAAAGCCACATGGCTTTATAGAATTATGCCCATAACCACAAAATATTCGCTAGAACATGTGAATAATCTAAAAATAAACACTTGATTTGTCGCCAAAGAATAAGACTTGGTATTAGATAATGAGATGGTTTTGTGTTAATATAGTTACGTGAAATTTATAATCAAATAATCATATTAAGATATTTCTATTTTTAGGGGATGTTTTAAAACTAAATCATTTATGTTATCTTTAAGGAAACTTCTAAGAACTACTACAATCTCCGTTTTACGTTTTGAATTTTTCATCAAGGAAAATTTGTTACAGCATGTTATTATTGTTTACATTGATTTAAACGCTAGTAAAGTCATTATAAAAATGTATTAAGATAGCTTACCATTATGTAATAATCAAGGGAAGTCCGTGTTATAATTTAGTGCAATGTTAAGATAGTAAAATGGTCAGAGGTCGAAATACTGATCTCTTATGCTCTCTCAGTTGATTGCAAATAGTTGAGCGTAAGCAAAATAATAATATAATTATGAAACATTTCTCCTGAAAACATTCTTCAAATCAAGAAGGTACATGACCTCCAGCCTATTTATCTGTAACATAGATAAGTCTTAAATTAATAAGAGATAGGACAATATGAAAGTCTACGATTTGGGACACCTGACAAGTTTTCTGCTGGCCAAACATGTTTCTTCAGATTTGGTAGAAGTAAAAACTACATAGAAGCTCCCACCAAAAAATATTTGATCTGCTGATTTTATTGATCATGCCAAACGCCTGCAGTCTCTACGATAGCTCAGGTGAATGATCGCTGAATTTCTCGAGATGTCGAGATGTTTCTTAATGATAATAACGGATTGGGAAAGACAAAATTTGAATAGTCATAAATCGTTACATTGCCACGACCTTATTTGGGTAATTTTATGAAAGTCTTAGTAAAAACTAATGACCTCGTTCGATGGAGTTTTGATGAACGTTTTTTTATTTAAAAGCTGGCAACGAGCTATCAACATGCAAAACTAAATTTATGAATTGTAGATAAATTAAAAGAAATGAAGTTAATTGATGTAATGAGAAAAATAAATACTTTACTCGAAATGTAAATATGTACATATTGGAAAAGCCACTTGATACAACGTCATTAAGAATTTCCACAAACAACCCAAACCGGGGTAAATGGTAATTCTGTTTCCAAGGTGTTCTCGACATGACAATAATTTGCATTTATTCTTCTTTCAATTAAGCCATTTTTACTACAACGATTACTTACAGTCGTTGATCGATAATAATTATTGTGTTTCAACAACACCAGTATCAGGTAAAAGTGAAAGTCGGCTTTGAACGGAAATAGTTTTTTAGCGGAAGTTGGAATTTATTTCTACACCTGTTCAATTGATTTTATGAAAATAGAATTGAAAGTAAATTAAGAGCATTTTTTGATACTTTTGATAGGGTAGAGCAGTGGAAATATCTCGAAAACTACATACGGGACGCTAAAACATCATTTAGAGAAAATAACACTCAACTTTCATAAATTAAATATATTTCCGATTTCTGAAAAGAATTCGGTCTTTCTTCAGACGGCTTTTTCATAACCTCACTTTTCTTTCAAATATTTGGGTTGGAACTAGTTGGGCAATAGTTGCTCAAATAACCAAACGGTTTCAAACAAAAGCAATACATGCTTCTCTTTTATTAAAAGGATGGGCAAAAAGGAAGCGGACAAGAAGTTCTTTTTCTAATGAAGAGTTAAGTGCTGCAGCAAAGGATGTCACGGAGGATAGGTTGTGCTTTCCATCGTTGAACTTTTTCACTTAAAGGACTGTAGCTCCTAAACTATAGTAGTTAGATACAATTTCTTAGAAGGCCTTTAGAAAGGATTTATTTACTTATCTGTGAGAATACATGTAAAGGAATTTCAATATATCGTTTAGAAATTATGATCGAGCAAGTGAAAAACTGCTCAACTAGCCCCGCCCTACCCTACTGCAACTGTTCAATTTCTTGAATTTACATAAAAATTTTCACGAAATTTCAGTTAAGGACGGATTTGAAAATTTAATCAGGTTACTATAACAAATTAGGATTAAGTAACTTCAATTAAACCCAGTTTCAGAGAAAGTAAAATTAATTAACCTTCAAAATTAAAAACTCCAACTTAGGTTAATAATCGCACGAAACAAAAACATGTCTCGGTTAAATTACAAAATGCAATTCATTTTTCGATATTATTAGGTAATTTTAGTTTACTAGTGCCAACAGATTTAGGTGTTTGCTATAAGATTTATGCAACAAACGTCAATAACAGAATGAGAAAAGTCTGATATGCATGACGAAGCATATCGGAAATTATGCAATATAATTTTTTATCTAGTTATCTATGGTTAATGAGTTTTCATATTCTCTCCTCTTGACTCACAACTATCAGAGTTAACTAGTCAATGCAGTTATTGATAAGTTATTGGTATCGTCACACAACTGGAAGTTTGCTGACGTTAATGAAATATTTTTAATTTTTGCGAATTTCAGTTCCAAGTCTTCTTTTGAAAATGTAAATAAACCTGAAAATAAACCTACTTCGAAAGTAATAGAATTCAAAGTGTTAATTGAAAAATCCTGTAATTCGGGTTAAAGTAAACTATTTCGTCACACTTTGCCCTGGAATTAGAAACTTGAATGTTGTCACTACTTACATATGTTTGTAAATTCCAAAATCGATCGTATAACTAAATCTTCATTTGAATAAAACAATTAGATAATAAATTTCTAAGAAAATGCGTTGTTTCTATCACGTACTTCTTATCAAATTTAAAAAAACGTGTGTAATTGATATGAATATCTCTTATTTGCGTTAAAAGATAAAACGGAAGTAGCTCTCACTTGTTAATAAGTTGCGAATGATACAACTTACGACACTTTGGTGTGACGGATAGCTTATGAAGGCCTGTTGCTGGTTAATGTTATTAAAATCTACTTTATTGACTTGGACAGTGTTCAATGTCATGCAGAAATTTATTATATCTACATGTTTTTGATAAAAATTTTATAGTAGCCATCAAGATTTTGTTAACATGGTGTAATTACATATACCTGCAATCTGTGTACAGGAAGTGTACTTGAGTAGGGTTTCAAATGAATTTACGGAATCCAGATGAAATTAAAACATCAAGATAAAAGATTTTGTTTTGATAAAACAATCTTCAATGAAATTGAAGTGGAAGGAAACAATAAATTTGATACTGAAACAAAATCAGCAACAACATTCATTCTTGAGCTTAACACGGGAAGTTCTGCAATGCACTTAACAGAAATACTTGGAATTGCAAATCTTGTTACATTGTCAGCAAATGTTTTGATATTCAGAAATATTTCTTCCTGTGAAAAATATCATATTATACTGAAACATATTGTTTATGTTTGCAAATCCAGAAAATGTTTCAAGTGGATAGAAACGATCCCTGACACATTTATGATGATCAACCGAATTTAGTCACGTAGACGATCGTAGTTTTGCTGATAATTTTTGAATTCGAATCTGCATCAAGATAATTTTCCCACTAATAAATGCTGATAAGTTGAAACACGATAGGTACATCACCTTTGATTTCTTTTCACAGTCAACATTTTTTAACTTAACCACACTATTTATATGTAACATAAATTGATCTTCAATAATTTACAACCATTCACTTATAAAACCTTCTTATAATTACAGAATTCGCTGTGACTACTAGTGAGAAAATAGTTTTCTTTGATAAACATTGGAAGGAGATAACATCAGCAGCACATCAATTTGAAGACATAACAGCGATAGCATTGGACGAAGCTGCAGAACAAATATATTTCAGTGATCATAAACATAATAATGGAAGTATATTTGTGTTAACTTTATCACGAGACGAGCTTGACTACCATTTAGTTGAAAAAATAATACCAAGAACAGCAAATGAGTATATCCAAGGAATTGCTTATGATCCGCTAAGTCGGACTGTTTACTGGACAGATGCTACTAGTTTAAGAATATATCGAATGAAATTAAACGATCCAAATAAGAACTATAGCTTAGTTTTAGATCTAAGTAATGAGAAACTAGAACCAGATAGTTTAGCAATTGATGTGTGTCGACAGAAGTTGTATTGGACCACAGCACAAATTAAGAATGCAACAATTGAAACATCTACATTAGATGGTAATGATCGAAGAACTTTAGTGAAAGAGAATTTATCATTTCCCCGAGGAATTATTGTTGATCAATATACAAAGCGAATATTTTGGGCTAATAAATTAGGTGGAAGTCATTTTTCTATTGAGAGTGCTACATTAGATGGAGAAGATCGTAAAACTGTTTTGAGTGGATTGAATCAATCTCCAAATAATTTAGCTATCAATAAAGATTTAATTTATTGGACCGATACTATTCATAGTGCTGTTTGGAGTGTGCCTAAGAACTCAACAAATAGTAAAACTGCAAAGAAAATATTGGAACTATCTGACAAACCTCGTGGTATTGTCACACGAAGTGAACTCTTGAAATTAGAAAATTTCCCACCATGTAGCAAAGTTGTTAAACGAATTAAAAAAGGTATTGCTTCACCATTCAACACAAACAAACCTACGAAAATGTCATGTCCGAGAGCACCTTTATGTCTGAACGATGGCATTCTCAATCCGGAGACAGGGAATTGTCTGTGCACACCAGGATTTAGTGGGGAAAACTGTGAAATTGAAGAATGTTTGAATTACTGCGTTCATGGCACATGTGTTATTACAATATTAAATGAAATAAAATGTGAATGCCATGAAGGATACACTGGTGAAAGATGTGATAAGGATATTTGCAGTAATTTTTGTTTGAACAATGGTACATGCCTAATTGAGAAAGATCATCCAATCTGTGAGTGTGAAGCAGAATTCACTGGATCAAGATGTGAAAAGAATATCACAGAGCTTTGTTTGGTTTTCTGTAAATTTGGTGGCTACGACAATGAATGGAATCTTGGATCAGCTTGTTCCCACATGTAAATATTTTCGAATTATAACATTAAAAATCAAAATCCATATTTCTTTATTTTCAGGTGTGATGTTAACGCTAATTTAGAGGAACTAACTTTGCACCACACGCTATATGACAACGGAGAGTTTCAAAATCGAACGACCGGACCTCTTTTACCATGCAGTGGAAAATTAAATACATTAGAAATATCAATAATATGTGGTTCCATTGTTCTATCCTTTGCCTTAGCTTTCTTTATAGTAAGAGCATTGAAATTATACAAACCAGCTCGACCAAGAATTAAGAAAACATTCTTTGTTCAAAAACAAACACCCCTCACCTGTCGCCCTATTACAACCGAACAGTGCCAGATAACAATTGAAGATTGCTGTAACATGAATGTATGCGATACGGTTAGTGTTGTTATACTTAGTTTTAGTATAGTTTTAATGTTTTATTTATTGCTTATTCTTTACAGCCTTGTTTTGATCCAAGCTTATTACAACAGAGCATGTCTTTCGCGAACTGTACCAAAGAAGAAGATAAATTAATCAACGAAGAGGATTCGAGTTAAAAAATAGTTAGAAATTAAAATACAAAAAATTATCAATCCAAAGCACATGAATCAAACATCTCTTCCTTGGTGGTTGAAATTGTAAATTATTTTGTTATATTCATTTAATTCATTTTATTACATATTTAAAAAAAAATCCATTAACTCATTGTCCATTGCTTTGCGATATTTTCAAACAAAATTTCATTTTATTTATATCCAAAATTTGCATCATCGTCTACGTTGTATAAAAACGAAAAATTTATTTATATAAAGTTTTTATATACATATTTTAAACAATTTAATTTTCATTTCCGTTTTTATCGTTAGATGAGGAAGAGATCATTTTGCCTTGTAAATTGCTATTTAATGAATTTTATTATAATTTTCAAAGTGCAATTACTAGATATATGAATTTTTTGACGAAGAAATTTATACATTTTTCAAAAATAATATTACTTTTTGAGGAAAGTATCAAGAATAACTAGGACTAAAGTGTCTTCCAAATAAGAAAAGTGTTGAGGGATCTAATAATATTTAAAATAATAATAAATCATCTTCGATCAATGTTTCGTCAAATAAATATCTCTTACATACATATAAACAACATGGTAATAAGCAATGGTTTATAGTTGAAATTTTCTGATTACACTTGCTAGTTAGTTAGTTGTCCAAAGAACAAAAATAAACACGAATTAACACATTAAATATAATGGTATACTTTCAAAAAGTATAAATATGTAAATTAACTTAGCAGCTAAAGATATTAAATGTACGTATATTATGTACAATTTAATATTCTATATTTAGTGTCATAAGATTATCATTTTTCTTTTTCTCTTTAAATGTTTTATCTTCGAATTTGTGTTAAGAAAAGACAAGAAACAATTGTACTTATGGATATGAATACTTATTTTTTTCATTGAAAATTATATCATTTAAATTTCTACAATCTTGTTATTATGTAGATTAACAAACTTGGTATTCAACTTAAAAACGACTGTGGTAGAGTTAACAAGCTAAGAGAAATAAGTTCCTTTTAATTACATAATTTGGTTTTGTTAAAAACTAATTTTGTTTGCAATTTGCAATTGAATTTAAAATGGTGTTCCCAATTAAAGTTATTTTAGTAGTATTTAAGTTTAAACATGTTTTCTCATTCAATGCTTTAAAACAAATGATTAGAAAAAAACTATTGATACCTTAAAAATGCTTCAGGTTCAATAAATAATCAATGAAATATATTTTTGTACTTACTTTAGTTTTGCTTACTTAAATATGAATAAATTTTTTTATTTATCACATGCGAAAAAAGAAAAATTATAAGATTATGTGATAAATTTATTTATTAGTGAATTTATATGGATACAAAGAAAAAAAGAAAACAACGCTTAAATAAAAAACATTTTAGTGCTTTTGGTGAAAGCATGTAAGTAATATTAAATTTTGTAAATTATTGTATACAAATAGAAATAAATAATGCAAAATATGAAAATTTATTTGAAATTCATTGCATCGAATAGTTATGTCAGGTCAAAATAAAAAAGAAAAGTTCTATGTATGTATGAAAAGAGGGTATATTTACCCCTAGATTTGACTTGGTACCCCTGAGCGATATAGAGGTAAGCCATCCGCACACGGAGCTACGGAACAGAAACTGACTCAAATTTGTAACCAGTTTCCTTTGAGTCACTTCCCATATAAACAAATGGTACTCGGCGATACTGGTTGCAAACTGGTTTGTAATCAGTCACCAGCGGACTTCCATGTCGAGTCACTTACGAAAAAGTTTGCTACATTTTTGCTTTGAGAAAATGCAGAATCAGGAATTAAACGTTTTGCTTGCCTGGAAGCTTCCAGGGTATTAAAAACGATCTGAATAGTAATTTTATTGAGTTTTGGATGAAATATTTCCTTACAACTGTACGAATCATCTTTCTATAAACTTCGCTCCTTAATTGCGTCAAGAAGATCGGTTATTAATTGAGTAGTATTAAATTATTCAAACAGTTTTATAGGATATGGACATTTGTTTTTAAGCAAAATGAAACTTGTTACATTACTTGTTGCGGGATGACTGCTTCTTTGATAATCAACCTTATTTTTTATTTTTCCCCAAGGAAACTGTATGGAATTTGTGGAAACTTCGTGGAAAGCCATATATTATACATATGAAGAATAATTTGCTATTTGCTGATATTAATATGAGACTCTGCCCAGTTGGGATATTCGGGAAAATCGTAAAGTAAATTTAAATTGAATAAATTATAATTTTAAATTAAATGAAACTTTATGTGTAATTGTTTACTTTCTAATATTTGCTGAATAATCGTTGGAAAACTATAGTAATGATGCGATTGAATAAATTGTTAATTATAAATTTAAAAAATGATAAAAGTGAACGCACTCATTCGTTCTCATAACTTTTCGACCATCTTTCGACCACTGCTTTCGGGAACAAATTCCGATAAATCCTCAGTGCAGCCAACAGTGAGAAAATGAAAAATACTAGACAATTTTTTTCAAGATTCAGAATCAGCGGCGTCAGCTAGTGAATTTTACTATTGTTTATATCCGATTTTACTAAGAAAAACGCTAATTGTGAATAAAATAATTGCATAATATGTTTTAGAAATAGTTATTAATATAAATTTTCAAAGAAATTTGTGACGAGCAAGAATCTAAATTGATTATTGTGACAGCTTGTTTGACACAGTTGAAGTAATGGCGTGCAAGAGTCACGCTTAATATCGCGCCATTTAGGTTTGTTTGTAAGCCAGTGATAATATGCATTTTCTGATTGAATTTTATTTTCAGTGAATAACTTTATTAAAATAAGAGGAATTTTTCAATAATTACTACATTGAGACAGCAAATGAACTGATAAACAGAAATGTCGAATCCAAAACCTGTTGTAGCTGTACATGTTATAGAAGATATTGTTATTAAGGACGATAGTGGTGATCTAACACGTAATCAAACAGATGCAGGTAAGGAAGTGAGAATTTTAAACAAATATCATACTGCAAAAAACATTGATTTTGCAATGGAAGAACACCCTGAACTAATATCACCAGCACATGCTGTACCTTCATCCAATATAGAAGGAGGATTAAGTGATGACGATGGTCCAAAAGTGATTTTAACACTTGACACAGTCGCCAATCCCTGTAAACCGGGTGACATACATCAAAACTACTTTGAAATATCTGGATTGAAAACAGACGAAGGAAATTTGTCTAATAAAAAAAATGGCACTGATATAACCCAACAAGCGTCCAAGGAAATTACTGAATTGGCTAGGAAACAGTTGCAACAATTGGAAAAGAAGAGAAGAAATCTCAAAACTCAAGTTCAACACGCTGGCGAGGATGATGATCCACTTCGTATATCCGAGCTAAGTGAGACATCCGAAAAATTAGTTCGTGATACAAAGAGGAATGTTAGAATTATAAACACAGCTAAAAGCAAAAACGAAAAGGAGCTTGTAATTGTTACACAAAACGACGGGAAGAAACGACCTGGTAGTGGAGCGAAGAAAGAAGTTGATGATGATAAAAATGATGATTTGATTGCAATCCTAGAAGGAGCTATTGATGAGAACGCTGATGATGCTGAAGATGCTGAAGATGAGAGTATTGAAGAATATGAATTAGTTACAGTTGAGGAGAACGAAGATGCAGAATTGCCACCAAAATCTGAAGAGTTAAGCAAAGAAGAAATGAAAAAAATTGCTGCACAACAATTGATGAGTATTCCGAACAAGCAAAGGGGTCGCAGACCAAAAGAAACCGTGAAAACTGAACCAAAACCTGAACTAGTTCGTTCATTAGTGTCTGATTGGAGTGATACTGAAAAGGATCAAGAGATGAAAACAATGTCGGATGAAAAGAAAGTTGTTAAGAAAAAAGAAAAAGAAAATACTGAGAAACCTACACAACCCGAAGTAGTACCATTTAGAAGAACTCGCGTAATTAAGAAGAAGATTATCTGGGATCCAGATGCACCAGAAACACAATTTTCATATGCTAGTCTGGTGCAATCCTCAGCTAAAAAATCGACAAATAAGAAATTACCAATAAAGGCAGTTACATCAACACCAAAACCAGTATCGCCTCCAACGGTAACCAAAAAGAATGAAACAAAAGTTACTCGAGCTAAGAATAATGAATCACCGGCAGCAGTAGCACCCGCTGTAGCAGATCAAAAAGTTAAGATCTTAAATACTTTAAAACGTCGTTCTGAAACCCCACCGAGTTTAATAAATAAGAAGAAGAAAGTTTCTGAAGTCGATCGACTGCTGAGAGATGAAGGTGTTGCTAATATGGTTCAAGCGTTAGAATCAGAAACTGCAGGTCAGAAGGAATCACGAACTAAGAAAAATGTTACGGCTGCAGAAAAAGTCGTAGAACCGAAAAAGGAAGTTGCAGTTAAAAAACGATCAGCAAGACATGCACAACAATCACCAGATGCTAGTTGGGATTATATATACAATCAACAGCGAAATGATGATTCTCTCATCATAAGAAGACGTTCAAATAGTTCATATTCTAGCACAAGCCCTCGTCGACTTAGTTTAGATCATACACCAGTTAATCTTCAAAGTGGCGGTCGTCAGGGTGCAGGAAGTAGAACAAGAAACTTTCAATTTGCAAAACCTGATTCGAAGAAAATTTCAAAGAATGTAAGTGGAAATACTTCAGCAAGCAGTCCATCTGCAGAAAAATCACCAGCAGAACTTCGTAAGTCTACTAGAGGTAATAGTACACCAGAAGTTATTCCAAAAGAGGAAAGTTCTCCAGTTCAAAAAACCGGCACTGAATTAATGGTTAAAAGACACGATGATGTGGTGCAGTTGATTTTGAAGCCAAAAGTTGATAACATTAAAAACACTTTTACACCTGAGGTAACAAAACCATCTTTTCCTCTTCTTCTCCACAATGTTATTAATAACTATCATTAACAGCTTATGAAAAATATTGTCAGCCAATTGACGCTTCTGCAAAAGGACAATTCGTGTAAAGTTGTTTTCCTAACAGCGGCAGGGCCACATTTTTGTCAAGGCGTAGATTTCATTGGACTAACTCAGGGGGCAATTGAAAAAAGGAGACAGGCAGCTCAAGAATTGGCTAATTGCACCAAGTACATTTTATAGAACTTTTTGTTAAATTTGGTATTTTATATTTATTCATCATTCGAATAGAAACTTGCTTATGGCTCTTGCATCATTCACTAAGCCTCTAATTGCTGGAATTACTGGAGTTTGTGTGAATTTGGGTGTTACAATATTGCCTTTGTTCGATGTTGTCATTGCAAGTGACAAGTGTACATTTGAGACACCATATGCAAAAATCGGTCAATTACCTGAAGGTTACTGCGTTTTGTCATCAAAAAGTAACATTAGGCACAATTTTGTAAGTATACTACATGATAACATAAAATAAAATTTTAATTTTAATTTTATTTCCTACAGAAGACGAAATTAATATATTTGTGTGAAAAACTAAATGCAACTGAAGCTGCCCTTGGTGGACTGGTAACGAAAATAGAGCCACAGGGAAAATTAGTTGAAGAAACACTGCTATGCGCTAAAAAGATCGCATCATTCTCACAACAGGTAGATGTTTGAATATAAACTTAAATATATTATATTTATAATTATATTTTTGTAGACATTCGCTTCAGTTAAGTCGCAAAATCGTAAAGAAGAAATCGATAAGTTCAATCACACACTAGACGAGGAGTTCAAAACAATCGTACAACATTGGACAAGCTCGGATTGTTTGGAGAAATTCAAGAATTTTATAAACAGCGAAAGTTGGTAGAAGAAAACAGAAAAAGAACAGTTCAAAAGTTTCGTTCAACCAAAATATTTTACAATAAAATTAATAATTGTAAAAATACAAAGATGAAAAAATTGTTAGTTGCAATATTTTTGTAAGAACTAGAAAAATAAGTTTTTATTTTATTTTTAATTTTATTTTCTCTTCTTTTCTAGGATTAAATATCAAAAATTAGCGAATGAATGCATATTGAATGTGCAAAACTTTGCTCTAAATTTTGAAACATATGAAGTTGCTATTCATATTGCCCTAGTAATAATTTTACAACAGTAACTACGTTTTGCCTTAAAATTCTAAACGTATTAAAATACCACAGTTGTCCGTAGAATTCTATAGAGTTGCAACTATGTTTGTTTAACGTTTAATTTCATTTTACAAAGAAGTTTAAAAAAATATCAAACACTTTTTGTGGCTTTCAAAGCCTTAAATATGTACTTTTATTTTTAATCAATTGAGTTGATTCAATTTCCAATCAAGGTGAACTGTATTTGAGCAGCAGTTTCTTTCTTTTCTAAAGGACGGGATACCCTTCCTAGTTGACACAAATGGAAATCTTTAATGGAGTAAGACCTGGAACTCAACAGTAACACAAATTATGTGAAAATATATTTTGGTCGACAAGCAAACTATATTTTATATTAGATTAATTTTCATTGTCTAAATAAAAATCAAACCTCATTTTGTCATTAAATCAAGTCTTAAAATTCATAGATTAGTAAATAAATATATTTCTTTTTTTTTAAAACAAAGTCTTCGAAAGAAGCATAACATTTACTTTCGCATATTGTTCTTTATTGAAATACAAATTTTAAATGTTTATTTTAAAACTAAATGTAAGATAACAATTATGAAAAATAAAAGTTTTAACAAATGTTACTTGTTTGATAAAATAAATTCATACTGATTAATGATTGTTTCTGGGATTTTATCTTCTAAAATTGTTCGTGATAATTTTGCTGTTCGAACCAATATCTCTAGGAAGTAGATTGTGTGCAATTCGACTGAGAAGTCTTCTTTTATTCTGAAAATTAAACAAATTTGAATTTGGGACCAAGTGGTGGAAAATATTCCAAAAAATTACCCCAGATTTTCATAAACTAATGATGTTACATATTGACACAAATACTCAATGTAGAGATTTAAAGTTTCTCGGTGAAATTGTCTTAGAATAGTGAGTATTCCTACAATTAAAGGAGCCCCATCAATTTGGTCACTGATTCTCTTCGACATGAGACTGTTCAGGTTTTCGTTGTAAGACAATTTAGTTATGTGCGATATTGTAAACAGAAACAGTAGAAGTGCTATTGAATGTGAATTTGTTGTTTTTACAAAAATTTGTTCTAGTGGATCATATAAGCCAGCAAAAGCCAAATATTTGTTCAATTCAAACATTAGTTTGTTGTCTGGATTAGGTGCACTCTTATCTAATTCATTTCGATGTATATCCAGAATCAAGGAACTGTAAGAATAAGTGATTAATAAGTTTTAAAAAGCATATTCAATCATCACTAACTCATTGAGGTTTCTCAATGAAGATTCCAAATTCTTCGCGTTAAGTCTACAACTGTTATTAAGTTCATACGCAATATGTTGACGAATTATTTGTTTTTGCCCGATACCTAGAATAAGATCAAGCAATTTGGGCCATACTTTAATCCATTTGGTTGTATGGCTTGTATAAAATTTGTTTGGATTTGGAATCATGTCTTCTTTGTTAAGTTCATTTGTTAGCTCGTCGAACGTTTCCATCCATGTCTTATCCGATGTTAAATTCTTCTGAATTTTCTGAATATTCGACTCCAATTCACCAACAAACATAAACGTTATCAACCTATCTAGACCAACTAATCCAACAGGGCAAATAGCTTCACGAATATGTGTAAAAAGTCGAGAATTAGCCACTTCTTTTTGAGTCTTCCTATCATACCACGTACTCTTCAAATCAAAGTACACAGTAGATTTTGGATCAGTGCATTGAAGTATTTCCTTGGCTAAACGACCCATAAAATTCGTTGATCCTTCAATTAAATTGACGTAAGTAGGAATAGGAACAGTCGCACTTTGATAATCAGATTGCCAGTCTTGTATTTTGTTTCGAGAGTATTCATTGCATTCACGTTCAACATTGTAATTAATGATTCTTGTAAACTAAAACAATATATTTTGTTAATAATAAATTTAAAATAAATACTTTAATAAATATCACCTCTTCTTGCCATATTTTTAATGTTTGAATATTCAAAAAATCCTGAACATATTCAAAAGACTTTCGGTATCCATCAATTGTTTTTGTTAAACTTGAAAGTTTAGATTCTAATTCCGAGGTTCTGCTCTTGTTTGTAAAACTAAGTCCTAAATGTAAGGCATTAGATAAGTTTGTTACTAGTTCCTTGCGAATTCCATCTTCCAGCAAAATTTTCGGATCTAATTCAATCACTCCCACTAGAGTCTTTTTCATCATTAAAATACCTTTCGTGAACACCGATAGAGAATACGTTAGTTCTGCAACTTGAAATCTTTCATTGAATTGAGCAAATTCCTTTAACTTATCCTTTTCCAATCTTGTTGGAATATCTTTGATTATTTCCGTTTGCATATGAATAATTTTCGCTAAAATCCCAAACATTGTTTGTGGAATGATTTGTACAACTTTTCGGAAATAGTTGACTAATTCATTACTGTAGTATTTGGAAACGGAAACCAAATCCTCACTGTGAGCCTGATTAATTCGAAGAAGTGGAATTTCTAGAGCGCTTGCAAGTTTCAGGAAAATTGCTCGTAGTTTGATTACTATTGTCGGTTGATCTTTGATTTTTTCTTGCATCATTTTTGTGTATGTCGTGTCGATTATTCTCCATGCATAACTAAGATCTCCTATCAATTGAATATTAATGAGAATCTCTTCTTTTATATTTATTGTACGAATCATGTTGTGAAGACATTTTCTAGTTTCTATTAAATACTGTTTAACTTGCATATTGGACTCTAAATTATGAAATTCCTCTACTCCATCTAATGCTTGTATTAATAAAACAATTTTTCTTCCACAAACATTAACATTTTCGCAATTCAAGTTATCGATTTCTTTAGCAATATCCAGAAACCAAGTTTTCAAATTTTCATTCTTTTCTATTTTCAAAACTGGACGTGCTCCTGAAAAGAATTCACTCAACTCTGTCAACATATCCACTGAGTCCTTTTTATATGATCCCCAGCGATTTTCTTTTTCATTGATGAACTCCTTTAACATGCTCGTTATAGTCAGCTCGAATTGACTTGTGTTCAGCATCAGTTGAAATATTGACGAAAACTTAAATTCAGTATCGGACAAGATAATATCCTGTAATTGTTTCGATCTCTTCATGCTTCCAAATTCAAGAACAGTGGGTGAAGTGTGTAAAATATGCCAACGTAATAGGACATTGCATTCTCTGACTAAATTTATTATCTTATTTATATTTTGGATTAAAAAATCTTCTGTTAGAACACCATCTTTTAACATTTCATTAGTTTTTGGAATTATTCTCTCCAATCCTTGTTTGTGTTTCGTATACAAATTTTTAATAATACTGTGTTCTAGAACTGAAGTCAAAGCTGTTTTTGCTGCCTTGTACGGATCCCAAGCATCAACCAAATTTACTGTGATACCCATATATATATGAATAACCCAATTATCACAGAAAAATTTATCAACAATTTCTCTCATTTGTGAAGGTTGATTATGAAGTATTTTGGGAGAAAAGTACAAACATACGTAAAGCATACCGGCTTGGTTCGTCAATGCTGTTGATCTGTGGTCAGGAAGAGGATATACTGCGATTTGATTGTATAAATCGTCGGATCTTAAGCGTCCTATAACCATATCTACAAATGTTTCATCAAATGGAAATCGGCTAAAATTAAAGTTTGATTGACTCAATTAAGAAATAATCAAAAATAAGAATTTATAAAATTTACCTGAAATAGTTTTCCGGATAACTGGGTATTCTCTTTCCTGAATTATTAGTAAAACCTGTAGATCTTAAGAGTTTACATACATCATCAATGTTGCTATCGCCATGCGAGTTACTCGCACTATATCGATAATATGAGACAAGAAGTCTTTCCCTTATTGTTCCTGGTATATGCATATCCAGAATCAACAATATTACTCCGAATAGATAAAGAGACTCGCACTAAAATGTGGATTATGATGAATTGAAACTACATAAATTAATTTGTATACCATTAACTGTTTTCCCTCGTCATCTTGCAGAACTGATTCTAGGGTTTGTTGGATGTAATTACCTTTGTCAAGTTCGTCAACGAATAATTGTAGGTCTGTGGCATATTGATGGGTGCTTTCGAATGCCAAGTAAAACCTGGTGAGGATTTCAATATAATTATCGCGAAACTCCTCGTCCAGTCGTTGTAGATCCTTAAATATGGAAATTTTCAGTAGTTTATTGGAAAACAATTTCATGTATTACTTCATTGTCTTCTATTTTCTTCTCTTGGGCTTGTGAAATACGAAAATAGCCAAAATCAAGTATGATGTCCCCATATTTCTGTTGATCTGTTTTCGATGTCAACCTACAATTTCATTGAAAATAAGAAAAATAGCATATTTCATCGAATGTATCGTACCAAAAAACATCAGGAATGTAATCTTTCAACCGAAGTAACTCTGCTATTATTGCATTTCCCACTGACACAATTCGGAGCAATGTCCTTCCGCAAAGGTTATTTTCTGCTAAGAATTCAGTCATTTTTAGATGATCATTTTGTATAAACTTCTGTTTAAATTTTTATCAAAACAATCGTAATCTTTACTTTTACAGCTTTAACTTAAGCGAGATAAACAACACACACTCCACTTATGCCAACTTGACAACTGGAAGTCAAGTTTATATTCGTACATCATTCACTTCACATGATAAGTTTCATTGTGCGGTGCTGGTTGAAAAGATATTCGGTATGGCGCCATCGTACAAGTTCCTTATAATTGAGAATCGTGATAAATTAAGAATCATTAAATTTAATAATCCACGTAAACGGAATGCATTGAACAGAACGGCATATGAAGAGCTGACGACAGCTTTAAACTCTGCAGCTACTGATGAAAGTGTTACTGTTGTTGCAATTACTGGTGCGGGAGACTTTTATACAGCCGGAAATGATTTTTCAGCTACAGAACCTAGCGAAGATATGGATGAAGATTTACAAAAAGCTAAAATGACCATCACATTGGTAATTAAAGCCTTCTATGAGTTCCCCAAACTACTAGTTGCTGTTGTAAATGGACCATGTTTCGGAATTGGTGCTACTACAGCTGCACTTTGCGATGTTGTTTATTGCACAGACACAGTAAGTTGTTTTAATAGCAAATTTAACACATAATTCACAATCAACTTATTTCCAGGCTTATTTCCAAACACCATTTACGCAACTTGGACTTTGTCCAGAAGGCTGTTCTTCATATACTTTTCCACGAATACTTGGGAAGAGTAAAGCAAATGAAATGTTACTTCTGAATCACAAAATGTCAGCTCAGGAAGCATTGCAATTCAATTTCGTCTCCGGTGTTTACAAGAAACATGAATTAAATACAAAACTGTGGCCGAAAATTGAAGGTTTCTCCCAATTACCAAAAGAATCATTAAGTGTATCAAAACGACTGACTCAGAGGCTTGAAAAGGATAAACTTGAAAGAGCACTCACATTAGAATCAAATGAGTTGCATCAAAGATGGTATTCAGAGGAATTTGGGAATGCTATCATGGCTTTTCTGTCTAGGAAGAAGGGAAAATTATAAGATTAAAAGCAGCTTTTGTTTAAATTTTGAAATTGTTAATTTTATATCAAGAAATACAAACAGTGAAAAATGAATGCCTAAAATTTCAATTTCGCGCGCTTGGAACTATCGTTTAGAACAAGTGAGGAATGCAAGGGATGTGTAAATTGACTTATGTTTAATTTTGCGTTTAATTAATTAAAATATTTCATATATTTATTATGAAACTGAATTTTAATTAATTTTAATATTTTTGTTTGTTGAAAACCAATTGTGAATTTTTAAAATATCGAACTAAGGTAGTTATTTTGACTGTTTTTTAATTGGATTAGTTAAATTATAATTGAATGAATTTAATAAATTAATTTTTTAAATTAAAATAAACTTTAATTTGGTAATTAGAAAAATAAATAAATAATTAAAACCCTCCAAATGTTCTTGTGGAAGCATCGAAAGTACTAGAAGTTTTTAGTACAAATAGCCATTGCAAACAACAGCCGCTTAGTGTCACTGCAATCGACATTTCCTTCCATTTCGCATTTCAGAGAAGACGATGTTCGTGGCGAAACTAGTCGTCGAGAAAGTATCGGGATTCAAATAAATTGTATATTACTGATTTATTCAAATATTGTGGCAAATAAAAAGTATTATTAAACGAAAATGTACACGGAATACTTTAAAATCCAAGCTTAAAAGTGCCATGGATCTAAATGCATCGGTGAGTAAAGTGCCATGGACAGAAAATTACTAAAAAGCCGACAGAGAGAGAGAAGAAAAATTTTTCGATTTAAAGACTTCGAGGAAAAATGGTTCTGAATTTGAAAAAGTTGTGATTTCTATAAAGCGAAAATATCGTATCATGTGTAAATTAGATTTATTAGTTTAATTAAAAATCAAGAATTATATTTAATTGAATATTTGGAAATCGTGTGAGGTGTGAAGTAATTGGATAAGTATTGGACATATTTTTTTTTAGACCTTTCACCCAGTTCTTTTTTGCGAAGTTGAAAATTCCCATTTTTCTGCTTATCATGCTGTCAATCTTTTGCATTGAATATGAACACATTTTTACGTGAATAATGTAAATTATGATAACAATATTGTTCGTTTTATTTGCTTAAATTGCAATTGAATTGAATGAAATTCAATTAACTCCTTTAAAGCGAACGTGTGAAGTATTGGGACAAATTCCGTCGACTTATTTTTGACAACTCGATTCGGCACGCCGCGACCTACGTAATGACTACGTCGGCATTTTGTCCTATTCCTCCTATCCTAAATCATTACATATGCCGGAAAGTGTATTTTTATCATCGTATTTATCACATTTACCTGAAAATCTGTTTAAATTTATATATGAACATGTAAATATTTACACATCGTATACACGTGTGTGGATAATTTTTGGAAAATAATCCGCCATTCTTCCATTTTGACAAATTTTTCGAATAACACACATTTGACACGACCTAACCTCAAACTTTCACATTTATGCGAAAAAGAAAATCGTTTCAATTTTGATTACCTACAATAAATGCATCAATTCAATTTTAAATAAACGAAAATTTAAATAAATTAAATAATTTTACATCATTTTTCTTGTATTGAAAAGGAAAAACAAAACTTGCCAATCTGCGCAGGAAAAATGAAATGTTTGCTGGCGTTCTTGGCTTGTCACACATTCAAACATTCATTCATGTTGATTTAACTCGGTTCGAAATAAGTTTAATTTGACTTCTCAATTCTAGGTTGGGTATCTACCTAAAGTTTTTATTAGCCTGAAATTGATTCAAAGATAAATTAATAACTCGTTTTTGTTTTCGCCACACAACTACGTGTTATTACGAAACCATGAGGTCTGGGATTCCCGGTATAATTTTTTGACAGCTAATACAGACCGACATGTTTGAACCTGAGTGTAGTGTTTTTAAATTTGCTGACTGGCAATAAATAATTGATTCTTCATTTTTCGATAAATTATTAAATAATATCGAAGGTTTAATTGAAGTTCGATAAATACTCTGGAGTTAGGGGTTTCTATGTTTCAGTAGGGTGGTGGCAGATGTTACATTTAGGGCTAACATTTCCGAAGGTTTTTAATAGAATTTTTGTTTTATTCACCATAAATTGATAGTTTTCACTTGTTCAGTCAAGCGTTGCGTTGTCAAGGTTCAGTAGTTCGCAGTACAAGGTTCACAATATGAGGAATAAATTTGGTAAAAATTTACATCAATTTCGTGACTATGAAATTTTGGTGTGCTTTTCAATTTTGTATTATATTTTGGGCTCATGTGATTTTGAGGATATCATTCTCTTGTCATACAGCACCACTATTATCGGATTTCAGAAATACATGTGAATGACTGTCAGTTGACAAATGTCAAAAGCTGTTTGTGGTTAAGTCAGAAGAAAATTTTTCAAATTTAAAATTAATTAAATTTTCACATTCGATTTTTGATTGAAAAATAGTATTAGGGATATAAATATGATGTTAGTAATTAAAGTTTGGTTGTGGAATTGGCGTTAAGTTTTCGTTGCAATTATCCCCTATTCCAAGATTTTAAAAAGAACAACTCATCTATACAGGGTGGCCACTTTTTGGAAAACCGGGAAAATTCAGGGACTTATTTTTCGACCAGGGAAAACCTGGAATTCTTATTTTCATGTTAAACAACTTAAGTTTTTCAGTAATTTCTTATGTTAATTAATTAATATACATTATGTTATATTGATATATTGACCAGAATGGAAATTCAAAATGTTTGGAAAACAAATTTTTCCGTTTGGTGTCCGACTGAATTCCGTCTCATATTCTTAACAGAATATATTTTCGCATCCAAATTTGACGTCTGAACTCCGACAAAATTCCGACTGATTTTTTCAAGCATTTGACTGACTTCCCAAGAAGTTTGCAAGAAATTTTACAAACCTTTACAAAGTCAGGGAAATTTGTTTCAGAAAAAAAGTGGCCACCATGTCTATATCAAAATCAAAAACTATATAATGCAGTAAATGCTTGCTTTCAAAAGTTATTAAGAATCTTCTAAATAAATTTAATTGCCTTAAATTGCGGCTGATTTGGGTATTAACACGAACGTATGTATTCTCCTATCTAAAATTTCTTTATTCAATTTTGTATTTCGTTTCAAAGAAAACCTGCATTTGATGAAAATTTCATGAGATCGTAGCGAAAACCACTAACAAAATCACAAATAAAATTTGCACCAATTTTCTTTAAATTCTTGATTACCTACTTCGAATTTTCTCTATTGCTTTTTATATTTAAACCTCAATCATGGTTAATTGAAAAAGGTTTTGCAATTTGTGCGAGAAATACACAGTATAAATGAAAATTAAAATAATATGAAAAATATTTTCTGCCTTATGCATGACGATAGTGGAAAAAAACTTTTTTGGTGAGTGGAAATAACCAAAATCGGAAATAAAAAGAAATATCTCATCAAATTATAGCTTTTGAAAAAATCAAACAACAAAGATCAAATAATCAAAATAATAAAATAAAGTGTGTAATTAGGTATATATATTTTATATACTATTCTAGGCGCCATATGAATTTTTAGATTTAACTGATATTGATGATAATGAAAGGAAACAATTGATATGTACTTTGTATAAAACTGCTAAAGAAGATACAAATTCTTTGAATGCTACATCAAATAAATCAAAGAAATCGCCTCATGGCACTTCATCTAACACGAATAAAGACTATAATAATAGCAAGCATTCGCGCTACGAATCGGGTAAACACGTTAAGAATATAGCAGCGATAAATTTGACACAACAATTGACACCAACAAATGGTAAGATATATGATATAAGAAAAATATCTATATAAATATATATATTTAATAATAATTGTATAATATTTTTATATTGAAAATTCATATAAATATGTTTTCATATATGTTACGTACTATATTTTAATCACTAACTTTTTTTTTATCTTAACTAGGTCTGTACACATATCCATATCTTGTTTATATAAATAAATATCTAGATATTGCTTCTGTTAAAATTTGTTAACGTTCTGTATATAAAGTAATATTTTATTTATTTTACACATGTTCACCATTGTTACATATTACAAAAATTTTTATGTTACAGATTTATCCCATTATGATTTATTACTAAAAGTTACTTACTAAATATTAAATAAAAGGTAGTATCAGTATATTCGAAATATTTTCAAAATGTGCGCATTGAAGGAAACTTCGAAATTATAAATTCGAAATGTTAAATCCTTGTCGAACATAATAGAACCTTGTGTAATACGAGCAAACTTCACTCGAGACAATTTTGTTCACTAACCTCAAAAATATTTAAACTGTTGAAACTTTTTGTCACATCCCAATGGAGTCTCGGTGGCTTTTATAGAAGCATGGAATCGTTGACAGTGTTTTCTTTTTATATATTCATGTTTTCACTTTCACGAATTTACAATTTTCTAGGCTATATGACTTTCGGAGAGGCAATTGATGTCCATCGTTAACGTACTTCTAGGAAAAAATGTTCATTACCTAAAACCATTTTTTGCACGATTTCAATTACTAATGTGGTCCACTCTAACAATTGTACTTAGATATCCTTCATGAATTTTATAATTTCTCTAGAATCGATGAAACCCAAAATGCATTGTATACGTTATAATATTCTTCATAATCATGATTTCAACTATAATACTATACTTTCATATTAATTACAAGGAACGAAGAAAAGGTTGATAAGCCCAATAATGATTTACCGATGATGACCAGTAGAACTTCATACAGAGATGTTCATACAACATGTGAATAGTTGGTCAGTATAGTATACAAAGCTAAATCCTCAGAAACCATTTACTCAGAATTTTGGTGTAGCTGAAAATTTTTACATTCCACTAAATGATTCGTCTGTTTTACATATTTTAGATTTTGGTAGGAAAGTTTATGAGCAAAATGTACTTCAAACATCCCTAAGGTGCGTTTGATAGCACTGATAGGTTCTTCGTCCAACTTGAATTGATGTCCATATTATAGAAGCCACAAAAATTGGGAAAAGTTATTATTATTTTGATTTTTGTTAATAAGATTTTGTAATTTGGTTACGTATTGGTACTCGATCTGTTCGAAGTCGTTAGGTATGAAAAACACTATGGATTGTTGTAAAGTTTTAGGTTGATTTTGAAACATCACACTTGATATTTTTCCATATCTCATATTTTAGAACTATGTTTATACATATCCATATAACACTTTTGTTAGACACTTTTTAATATGTACCTTATTTCTCAATGTGAATTTTATTGTTTTTTTGCGTATAAAAAACAAGTTTCTTGCATGAAAACCATTATCATTAGCTTGCTTGAAGTTATTTTCCACTAGTTATGAATGATAAACATAAATTATGTGTTACTTAGACACATCATGCTTTTATCATATATTAATTTTTTGATCAATTTCTTTCTTGTTTCAAATACGTCTGCCATTGGTTAACAAATATTTTAGAAAAAGCAACGTCAACACATGTGGTCCGCAATCTGATGATTCCACGATTTATAACTCCAATCGCGTTACCATATTGCGCTGTAGTTAAACCGACATTGGCTGAGGTGGCAGTGGTACCTCTGCGCACGCCGGCATTGACGGCGGGTGCTGCAGGTAATTCTGCTTTTCAGGCTCAATAATCTATACTTTCGTACTGTATGATTTACTTTCATTGATAACAGTTATATGATGTATGTAACTGTTATTATGTTTTGTTTATTAAAAAAATTCTGTGTTATGATTCATTCGGCCCAAAAATTAGTTTTCCTTCAATTCGCATTATGCCATGTAACACCGCTTTTGTTATTATAGTAGATATAGCATAAAATCAACATAGCATCATATTTATTAAAATTTTCGTTTACAGCTAGCACGCATGTAGAATCAGGCTTACAGAAGACAAAAACAAATCGTAAAGGTACAAACCAACCTGGTTTTACGATGGCAGCACATTCGTCAGTTTCACATCATCAACAATCTCAACAACAACAGCAGCAGCAGCAGCAGCAGCAGCAACAGTCTCATCAATCACAACAGCAACCACAGACACAACCAAATCAACCGCATATATTAAATAATTCATCGCAACAACAATCTTCGACTGGACAAGGATCACAGTCAAATCAAAATAGCAATTATCCAGCAATGCATCCTTCTCAATCTGTAGCATACAATCATTTGCCTCCAGGTGTTTATCTACCACATGGTGGAGCATCAGTTGGAGGTGCAATGTATCAAATGTTACCTACAGCTGCACTTTCGCCAAATGTATATGTGAACAATGTTACTGCAAATGTTAGTCTTCATGGATATGTAACCCAACCGGTGCCACAATATATATCACCGAATGGTACTCCAGCATATGTTTCAACAGATGTGCAACAACCAAATCCTCAACTTGTCAATGAACAGGTAAAATCTTTGATAAGATATCTTTATTTGTGTGTTTAAAATTCATGTATGATTCATTCCAGCCAAGTCAGATTGTTCAGCAAACTTCTTCAGTTGCAATTTCAAGAACAACTACTCGACGAGGTGGTCGTTCAAGAGGAAATAATAATGGACAACGTCGTAATGATTTTCAGCAACGGCAACAACAAGCCAATAATACACCACAAGAAGTGGTTGGATCACCGGTTGATCCGCAAGCTATTACCCCAGGAGCAGGATACTCTCAATTCTTTCAATATGCTTATCATCCGCAATATTACGGTGGTCATCCAAACATTACACATCAGCAAACACAGCATGCAGCTGGACCACCAGTTTATTTTACTGGACCTGTTTATGCCGGAAACCATGTTTATCCCGTTAACTATCAACCAGGAGTTATATACCAAACGATTGTTCCACAAGATTACTCACTTATGGATGACAAAGGTGAAGAACAACCACCTCAAGAAGGTCTTATACCACAAATGTGGCATCAACAAATTCCATATGAATTTTCTGAAGGATACATACCCCATGAAATTGTTGAAGATGTGAATCATAATCCGTCACCATTGAATTCAGCTCATACTCCCAGCATGTTATCACCCATTCTTCAACCAATGTTTGATGGTCATGTCCAACCACCCATGGAAATCCAACAACATATGAATGAACTTCATATATACGATACATCATCTTTATCACAGCAATCACTACAGTCAGATGATCAACTGCAAGACTGTCAACATCTCAATGAAATGGTTACTCATGAACAAATCGAACATCAAGCTCTCACAGAACAACATATAATGATTGAACAAAATATTCCGGAAGATAACGAAAAAGATCTTAATATTATAAACAATAATGAACCACATATAATCCAAACTATGGAAGAGCAAAATATGTCGCATCTCTTGGTAGAGAATGAGTTCATTCCGCAAAGTTCGGAGCAAACATCTATTGTGTCATCACCACAGAGTGTAACAGCTATTCAGTATGCAACCATTCATGATTCGAATGTAAACGTGCCAAATATGTCGAATTCTGTTGAACTGCAACAAGAACAACAAATTCAACATGAACACCATTTGCAACAGCAACAGCAACAGCATCAAGAGCAAGAACAAAATCATGAGATTTCACAAATCATTGAATATCATCAAGAGCAGCAACAACAGCAACAACATACACTTAATACTGAGTCAGAAGTTATAAGCAATGATAAAGAAATTTCTGATGAAGTTGTTAAGAATGACGAAAGTGCTTTGAAAGTTTCTCAAAAACCTTCAGTTTGGAATATCACCAAGAAAACTACAGCATCAGTTTCTGTTACTGCACTTCCAGCTACAGCTAATAAACAAGCTGTGATAACTTCAAACGTAACAGTCACAAATGGCACTAAATCATCACCACCAGCAGCTGTAAATGGATGTGTTTCAAGTGTCACTCTACAAACAACTCAAATGAAAAGTCATGGTGTAATGAAAGTTCCTTCTTCACCACCAACTGATATGCAAAACTCTGAAAAGAAAGCCTTATTGCAATTACAACCAGTGTCTCCATCATTCCCACAACCATCTGTAAACGCTGTCAATGAAACTGCGAAAACAGTTACCACAACTTCAATTGCTAGTACAGTTGTTCCTCAACAATTCCAGGAAAATAAGGAAAATTATAAAATAAGTCAAGTTCAGATGTTAGTTGAAACGAAGAAACTAGAGTCTGTTAATGCAGAAACTGCCAAGACTTTGCAAAAAGTGCATTTAGAAAAGGTTACAAAGCCTAAAGAAGAAAATATATCGACTAGTACATTGCCTCCTGCGCAATCGGCGTCTACTACTGCTGCTCAACCCAAGAAACCTACATCCTGGGCAAGTTTGTTCCAGGACAAATCAATTGCAAATACAAATAATCAACAACAAACGATTGGAACGTCAACAGCAACTCAAGCATCAAAGAAACCAATTGCCAAAGTTTTACCATTTGAAGGAACATCAAATTTTATTCCCACAGCACCAGGTACACTTTCATATTCAGCAGCTTCTGCGCAAGGTTTGCCAAATGTTCAACCAAGTAATATTAACAATACTACGAAAGGAAAATTAACAACATCTGTTGCACCAATGGTTGCAAATATGCCCAAAGAAGGAGTTGATGAGTGGTCGCTAAAATTTGCTGAGTTCCTAACAAAATATAAAACTGACTTTACTCCAGTCAGTTTGAGACCACGGGGTTTGACAAATAGATCCAATTACTGTTACATAAATTCCATACTACAAGCATTGGTTGGTTGTCCACCGTTTTACAATTTGATGAAGGCAATTCCAAAACAACCACCCGGCATGTTTACCGAAAAACCACACACTCCCACAATCAATGCAATGTAAGTGAAACATGAACTCCGGATTGATTGTGGGCAAATCTCTAATACCTTTTAATTTTTTACAGGGTTGACTTCATCAACGAGTTTTCTCACTTGCCACCAGGTGCAAGACTCCTAACTCGTCGAGAAAAGGCACACAAGAAGGATGATAATGCATCCGAATTACAATGTGATGTAGCATTTGAACCTACTGCTATATATAAACTATGGAATGCCAATAGGTCTGAAGATGAAGGACGTCAAGAAGACGCTGAAGAATTTCTGGGCTTTGTATTGAACAAATTGAACGATGAAATGCTCGAAGTGAGTTAAACAAAACTACATATATTCATTAATTCTTGTATTAAACAATTAAATAACTTTTATAGGTTATGAAACTTATTGCTAAACCAGCTCCAGATCACAATGGTGATGCCAATGTTGAAGGTGATGACGGTGGTGATTGGCAGGTAACTAAATCAGTATTAACAAAATTTCAAGTCACGTCATGTTTCCACGAATAGTCAACAGCATTTTCGATTTTTAGAAAGTTTAGCTTTACCATCGTGGAAGATAAAGTTTCTCATTTGGGATAATGTTTTTGACTTGGTATTTGTTGTTAAACACCTGCAACAAATATCTAATGAAAAACGAACAGTGTTTTCAGTATAAATTAATACTTCAATCAATATCCACTTGAAGTCAGCAAATTATTCTGGCAACTCGAATAAAGAGCGTTAAACAGGTGGTAGAGCAGCATTTCCTTATATCAGAAATATCGGAAACTGTTTTAGTTAACGTTATGGAAGATTTTGGAAATTCGTTTTTTGGAGAGTTGGTTTTTATTTCCTGATTAAAATAAACCATAGCTGAAAAACATACAAATCAAATAATATAATATTTACAGCCTAATGCCATTTGGAAGTCAGCGAATTATTCCCGTACATCGAATAATGAGCGTTAACCAGGTGGTAAAGGAATATTTTTCAATGTTTGACATTGTGGAGACTGTTCTAGTCGAAGCTATCGATAATTTGAAAATAAGTTTTTCTAGAGAGTTGGTTTTTCCCAAATGAGGAAAGGCCCTAGTTGAAAAACGCACAATGAAAGAAAAATGTTGATTAAAAACATATATTTAATAAATGAATAATATTAAATATTTCCTTCTTTGATTACAGGTTTGTGACAGTCGTAACAAAGGCAGTGTTACACGTCAAACTGATTTCGGAAGGACACCATTAAGTGATATTTTTCACGGTGAAGTCAGATCAAAATTGCAACGTGGAAATGAATATTCGACTTACGTAATACAACCATTTTTCACACTACCTTTGAATATTGAGGTAAATCATGAAGAGAAAGAGTTAAACACAAAATATAACAAATATTTTCTTTTGGTTACTTAGAAAGTCTCATCTGTGAAAGAGGCATTAGAGCTCTTAGTTGGTCGTGATCAATTGGAGGGAGTTACATGCAGTAAAACAAATCAAGAAATAAATGCATGGCAACAAATGAATTTAGAGAAACTTCCAGTTGTTTTGATTCTACACTTGAAATGGTTTGACTACAAAATGGACGGATGTACGAAAATATTAAAAACTGTCGAATTCCCAGTTGAGTTGAAGATAGATACAAGTAAGTGGTTATTGTTAATACAACACTATACATATTTATGAAATATAATAATAATTTATTCATAGAAATCTTGGCTTCAAAGAAATATTCGCAAAAACAAAAACTCTACCGTCTATTTGCTGTTGTATATCACGATGGCAAAGAAGCATCAAAAGGTCATTATATTACTGATTTGCATCACGCAGGATACTTGAGTTGGCTACGGTTTGATGACAGCTCTGTTAAACCAATCAGTGAGCACAATGTCTTACGTCCAAGAGCTCCTCGTGTACCCTACTTATTGTACTATAGAAGATGCGACACTGTTCCCAATTCCACACAAAATGTTAATAACAAATAAGCAAATAGGAATTATTGCTATACATTTTATATGTTTACTCTGTTTTGGTGTATATTTATCACGTTAAGGTTATATGTTCACTTACTCTTATTAATATTATTAATTTTTTTTTTTTTTTCAAAATTAACTCACATGCATATGTAATGTTCTGCAAACGAATTTTAATGTTACACAATTCTACTTCAAATAATTGAAAGAAGATCCAAGCATTAATGTGCATGCTTTAACATAATTTATTTTAATACTATTATTAATAGTTTTTTTTCTTTTTTTAAAAATTAGATTAATATGTTTTTGTTATTGTTATAAACGTTTATGCACGTAGGGTTCTCTACTGTTTATTGTTGTTCTTTTATAATTTGATAATATGATCTTATAATTTTATATTTACGATTTGATGGGTTTATACATATATTAATATATATTCTTAGATATATAAATATCATTTTCTTAAACATGAATAACAACCAAAAGCGTCTGGAAGTTTTCAAACTTTGGAAAAACATTTGAAATTATCCTGTATTAAAGAATTTATTAGGGCAAAATATCATTGATTTCAAAAATCGTTGTATTTGTTAACATTTCTATGAAAAAAAAAACATAATCGAATAACTTTGATATGCACCTACTGAATGAATTTTCTTGTGTACTACATAACATTCATTTTTAATGTTAAAATCATTAGTTTTAATAACAGTGAACATTTAAGGCTAAGATTAAAATATGTGCCAAGGAAATAGAATTTTACACTAAAAGAAAAAAAAATGTTTAGAATTTTTAATAATGCTTCACGTTTATAAATGTAACAAAAATTTAAAAGAATTTCGTGAAATTCAAAGTCACGGAGAGTCATTTTTTTTATATTACCTATTAAATTCAAAATTTATCAAATTCAGTCAATGGAATTTAATTAAAATACAAAATATTTGAATTTAATTCAATTAAATAAATTAAATTTGTATATAAAGTAAAGACATCCTTTTATAATTTCATTTCTAGAACATGCAAAACTTTATTTCTTTTAGATTGTTTCTATAATATTTCTTTTATCTAGTCAGTAATGTTTGCTTTTATACTATTATAATGGAAAATGCAAAAATTTAGGAATAGTCAAAAATGAACATTTGAATAACAAGATGTTTTATTTACTACTAGGATTTGGAGTGTGTCAATATGAAGTAATAACTATTTGTTAAACTATTTGTGTGGACATATTTATCTGGTAATTAGATTAATTCAAGCAATGTTTTGGGAAAAAACGTGTTTCTACACATAATGTCATTTAAAACGTAATTTGTATTGTAAATTTTATTTGGATCTTGATCAAAAACATGATTTCATTGAAATTGATTTAAATTTATAAAAATTATCCATGCCGGTGAAGAAAATATTATATTGTGATAGCCGTCCGTTTTTAAGGAATCAACACTTGTGCGAATCAAGCCAAAGCCTCGAATTCATTGGATAAATTGAACTGATGATACTCAAAACAAAAAATAAAAAAAAACAAAATTATAAATTATTAACATAAAACACTCATGACTGGGATATCATAACGAAGTGGAAATATAATTCATCGAAGATAAAGATAAAATCAATACTACAAATGTCTTCCACAATTAAATAACACATACAAGTAGATCTATTGCTTTCATAACCGACCATTCCTCTTGGAGGAGCTATTAGTCTCCAGTTATAATAATATCGCAATCAGTGAGTTTTGTTCCTTTTATAGAAATTGATTTCTTAGAGAAAAATTGAATTTAAATTGATTCAGTTGAGTAAATAACAAGATCCATCGTTTCGGTTAGTAAATTAGTAATACTACGTTAAATGTAGAAGAAATAATTTTTTGCAAGTAAAATTAAGCTATATTTAACATAAAGAATATATGTAACGAATAAACATATGCTTAAATAAGAAACATAGATTTAATGAAAAGTGTATATATAAGATTATATAAGACATAAACGAATATAATTATATGCGTTTATATTATAATGAATTAATACCATTAAGAAGCGTGAAAATTTCTTCTTTTTCATAAAAACTTTGAATTTGTTGAATAAAATTTAATGATAATAGTTTTGGCATAAACTAGAGCAGTGATACGATAATTATTATAATTAACAAAAAGATTTATTTTGGTTTTAATTTATTAATTAAAAGTGTTTAAAAATATAATTAGTGATTTAATAATTGATTTGAAAGTTTTTATTTTTGTTTAGAAAAGTATGTCAAAAGTGCAGTCAATAAAAGTAAATTTGAATTGATTAACTTCATTAACGCCATATATATTATAAATAATGTAAGAATCGTATATGGTATGAATGAATTGATTAGATACAAACAGTCCAAAACATTAAATTAAACCAGATGTTTATGTTTATCATATGATAATATGAAGAAGAATCCTTTTATTCGAAAGATATATAAAACGCATATTGTTAACACAATTCCTTAGATTTGGACTGATTGCATAAAGAATAAAAATAAATATATACACATGCTCAAAAACAATACAATAAACATTCTCACGAAAAATAACTTAGTTAGAGCGAAATCTTTTTGCGGGGAACACTATAACTACTATACTACTGCCAGCATTTGTTTCTTAACCTAATTAAATTTGTTTTAATTTTCACGAATTTAGTTTTATTAAACACTTGATAGCATGAACTTAAAGTTTTTATTGTGTGATTTATATATTTGATTCACATTTATTTATGAAGTAATAATTTTTATCTCACGCATTTTAAGTCCAAAAATATTCATATAAATAGTAATACAAAATGGTACTAAAATTTTATTATTATCATTACATAACATAAAATCAAATAAAATTCTTACTTGAAGACTTTTAAAACTTTCAATAATTTTTAACAGATAAAATTTAAACTCAGCTTTCGAATGAAGTCGTCTTTTACATTCACATACAATTTCGAGTTTGTCCAAAAATATAAAAATATATAATATAAATTAAAATTAAAATTGTATTTAATAGTAAATTGTTATTTGGAAACATAAAGAATAATAATATTTTCCTTTTAGCTGCAATGCATAAGTGAAAATATAGTAACTGTTGTTAGAAATTCTTTATAAAACATAAAATATACAAAATATCCATAAGATTCATACATCCATTTAAACAAAAAACAAAAAAATACATAAATATATAAATATATATGATGAAGGCTGTGTAATGTTACGTTTATCTACTTTTGAAATAAGTTTAATATAAAGCAAGAAAAGTAATGGAAAAATTAATAGTTACTACTAATAAATGCTTAGTAACAACTATAATATATATTCTATATATATACAAACAATATGTATTTTTATAAAAGCTAAAGTAAATGCGTTATTGAAATAAATAATTAGACATTACTAACTTTCATTTGCGGGAATTTGAGTAGTTTGTATTGTTATTAACATCATTTTCTCCTTTTTTTTTGTTTTTATGTAGCTAGGTAGTACCCCCTTGTACTAACAATTTACTAAAATAAAATTAAAAAAATAAAAAAAAACAGAACAAATTATGGAATTAAATAAAATTTATTGCATATATAGTATGATAGAAAAGAAGAAAAAACGCAAAAATACTAGTAAATACATAATAATAATGGTAAATGCTATATAAAAATTAAATACAACTATAATATGTATGTAACAAAATGAAATTAGTTAGTTATACTGGCAAAAACGAATTGTATGGAAGACAAAAATTACTTGCGAAATAATTTTTTTAAATTAATTTCTCGTTTTTTTTAACAGAATAAAATATAAATTATAATGGGATTTAGTATATGGAGAAATAAAAATAAAAAATATAATGGAGAAAAAAATACATTATTAGAAAATCATAACCGAAAAAATCGAAATTGAAATTAACATAAATTGTGTATGTTTGGCAAGTGCACTTATTGATTACTGTTATTATTTAAGAAATTAAAATTAATAAATTAAACATAGAATTCAATGAAATAATAATAAATATAATATGAATTAAATATATTTTGTGTGTTTATTTTACCCCATTACGGTTAGATTCAATTTGATTTTTGTAGATTATGGTAATTTCAATTACAATTACAATTAAAAAAGTTATTACTTTTATTTAATATGGTTAAACCCGTAGTTCAAACATATTCATACCAGTATATATCCTTATTATTAGATTGGTTCCATAGGAGCCAATTGGTAGTTAATAAACATATGTGTGATAAGTGTTGATAAACATTAGAAGAAGTCAATTTTGTATTACGAATCCATTCTTTTATGGTATCAATAATAGTTACGTTGCTGAATCGAGGATAATCTCTGTAATTAATGAGAATAGAATAGACGTATTTTTTTACATAAAGGGCTCTTCTGTTTTGTTTAACACAAAAGTGATATCTTGTCCATTTATTGTCTCTCTTGGATCTCTCTGTTGTTTCGAAGTTAGTGCCGGTGGGCACTCTTACTTCATTGTCGGGGTGGGTGCCGTCAACACCGTTGTCTCAAATCAGATTTGATGTGTCATTTGTCTTATGTTGGGATAAGATTTAGTGTCGTGCGCGTCAGTTTGTCGCAGTTCTTGAGAGCACGGTTTCATGTATATTTTAACTGGATCTTTATTTAGATCCCTGTGAATGTCGTCGTTCCGTATGTACCACGAAATGGCGAAGATTTTCCGAAGGGTAATATTTTGTCGTCACTAGTAATAGTTCCAGAGTGGACTTCGCAGCCGTGCAGATGGCTATGCTCCCATAGAGTAGGCAAAGTCTTATAGCTTGTTTAAATATGAGCAGCTTGTTTTTCTGTCTAAGGTTTTTGATTCTTAGGATCGGAGTGAAGGATTTTGGTGCAGGATAGCTTTTTTTCATAGAAGTGTACTTTGTACTAATATGTACTTTGCTGTAGGCTGCCATGGAATTTGTCCATTGTTAATTGACAGACTGCCTGGCAGGAAATTTCTTTTACGGGAAATAAGTATAGCTTGAGTCTTGTCAGGGCTTACTTTGATTTTCCACTTATTAAAGTATTTCATGATTTTGTCAATGTATTTCCGCAGATTGAATGTGATGTATTGTGCGGATTTCGAGGATAAGAACATGCACGTGACGCTTTTATTGTGAAACAATGTTGAAGCTAATGGAACGCTTGGACCATACACATTGATTGGGTTTATTAAAGAAATTAACAGAAATATATTCAAGAGCATTTTTTTGAAAGTTGTTGCGTCTTCAGTTTGAGTTCTCTGAAGAGATATCGTGCTATAGAAACTATTGTTCAGTCTGTTCAACTGTCTATCAGATTTACTATAAAGCATTTTATGGCTTTAAAAAGAACACAAGGAGAAAATAAAGATTGAGATATATAATTATAATTTGAATGTTATCTTTGTAAATCTTAGTTTAAGCTTATAAGTTTGCTACACACCCTGTACTGCGACCGGACGTACTATTAATACGTTGTTAAATTCAGCGTTCGAAAGATTCCATTTTTGGTCATATCAGTTAAAGTTATAATTATCCATTAAAAATGTTTTTGCGAAAATTATGTAGTTTTTTTCAAAGGATTTCGATTTCGAATACAATTTTCCAAAAAATGAGATTCCCTTAGATCCCTTAGAAGAAATTGACTTCAGTTGGTATTCCTGTTGCAGCAGAAATTCCTTCAGTGAAAGTCTCCACATCGAATCCATAGAGAATAATATAATATGGAGAAATATTGATTGCCGAGTCCTCGCCGAATCCTGCCGATGTATCCTGTGGTTAAATACACCAGTTTTCGTTAGTTTTTCTGTGACTGTTTAGGGCGGTTCCGCAGACAAGACTTGTAGACGTGCAAAACGGGCAAACAATAAGAAGAATACCAAAAAAATATATAATAATCAGTTTCTTAAGAAAATAGTCATTTGATTTATAATTTATTTTTATTTTGTAACTATGAATTTTCATTGAAATAAGTGACAGTTTCAAAAGGATAATAGTCGAAATAGAAAATTCTATGGAAAATCTATGTGAGAAAATGTACAAATAACGTTATTAGTTTGTAAATGTAAGATCAAATACGAATGTATGCATACATATATTAAAATAATTTTTAATGTGTATGTGCATATGTGCAAGTAATGTATTGCAAAAAAAGGAAAGGAAGAGTGTTAAAAGTTAATATTCAAATAAAGTTATTTTATAAAGTGCAATATTGTGTTTTATAATCAATAACGAGTGAAAAAATTTATTTTAATTTATGTTTAATGATAACAAACTCATTTTGTTTATGAAATAAAGTTCGAAACGTCGTTGAAAACTTAAAACTTAAAAACGAATGGTACACCCTAGACTTATTTTGAATTCAGTAAATTTTTAGTGATTTCAATCCAACATAAATTCAATTTGGGGATAAAATTCTTCTTAAGGAATTTTCACTATTAAGAAAATGTTAAAAATCAAGAAAATCACTTGTCTGAACGACACAAAGGAAATTTTCGTGTGTATAAAAGTTTTAACAAAAGGAAAGGACATTCGCTATTGAACAGTTTAAATTTGAGTGAACAGTAATTGGCTTTGAAATAAAAATAAAATAAAAACAAAATTATTGTTAACTTTAAAATGTTTTTAAGAAATTGATTGAAAATCTAAGTAATTATTTTTAAAAACTCCGCAACGGTGTTATATACATGTGCATTATAAAACATTTTTTTTTCGTAACTATTGACCTTTATTATAAAATTTTACGTCATTGTGACTTAAATGGGTTTTACCTTAATAGATGATTGGGCCACTTAAATACAAAAAATCGTTACATATTTAAAATGAATAATGGCGTGCATGTATAGTGATTAAAAATAAAAAATCATTTTCATTTATTTAACAACGAAAATTTACTGTCAAAAGTTAACATTTTCATTTTCATTTCAATGTAAGGTACACACTTGCTGGGAGGGGTATTAAAAGGTTTTCTAATACATCGGTAGACATTTGTAATTGTGCCAAGTTTCAAGTAATTGCGTGTACTCAACATTTTCAATGTAAACACTTTATGGAAAAGTTCAGTATTTTTCGATAAATAAAATTAAATAAAATCAAATCGAATGGGATGAAAATTCATGTAATATGTAGTTCAAGTTTTTAACGAAAATACTTAACAAAATGTTTGTGTTGTTTGACAATGTGAGAACAATTTCTAGTAATTTAACGACAATTCAATGATTCCAATTTTACTTTAAGTAATTTTTATTAATTTACTTTACTTTTTTCTTCAAATAAAATAATATAGAACTGTAACACTGTGATGGGGATGGGAATGAATAAAAGTGCACTAGAAAACTGTAAAAGGGAATTAAATGAAAAACAATTTTTCTTAATTAAAGTGTTATTTTAAGTGAATTTATTAAGATAATTTTATTAAATATCATGTCGTCATTATGAACCGCACCTTGAAAATGCTTTTTTGAAGTTATTGGTGCAAAACCCACGGTTTCAAGGAAATGTACATTTTTCTGTAAATGATTTATGTCCTGTGCTTTTCAATGTTAAAAGTATATCGATTTACAGATTGTTTTATTAGTTTTCGCATATATAAAATGGGCACAATTGTATTTAATATTTCTACTTTCTTTAGGTCAAATTATTTTACTAGATTAGGTCACGAGTATTTCCAATTTTGTCTAATAAATCTGTATTATTTAATTTTGGATAAAATCCTTGTTGCGTTGATTATCTGGTCAAAAAAATTAATAATCCCGTCAATGGTAAACGTGGCACATCTTGTTACCAGTCTTTCATTATCCAAATATTATTCTGATACGAATTATCTATTAAAATCAATTTATTAATATTTTGTTCATGACACATTAATCACATTAGCAACTTTAAGAAAGAGCAATTCTGTCGTTGCAACATTTTCTACAAATCTGTCAACTGCTACCAATTGAATTGAATCGGGTCCGCTTGCACGTGGAAATTAGTAAAAGCGTTTTAAAAAAACCAGTTTGTAAATTACCACTGAGGTAGACAACACATAATTGTCGAAACGAATTTCTATGACATATTATATAAATATGATAAAAAAGGGTATAAAGGAACCAGATTCCCTTTTTTTTTAAATTTCAAAATAAAAATTCCTGGTTTAAAGTTTTTAATTATTTTTGAAAAATTTCGTGTTTTAGTTATGCACATTCATTAAGAAAATATGAGAAAAAAAATTAATAATTAATATTATTGAATTGGTTCGGTTTTTAAGTCAAGTATTTCCTTTATATCAATTAAACAGGGGACATTAAACTAACCGTTCAATAGTATATATATGGCAATCATAAGGTATAAGTTATCGCAATTCAAGTGATGTTTAAAAACTTTAAATTCAGCGGGTTCGCAATTTCAAGGATTACAGTCAATTTTTATAAAACATGCTCCAGGATGAGCTATGGTCAGAAGAGTTCTCTTGTGGAAGTGATTCATGGACCTTACTCATGCTATAATTTTAGGAAAATTGATTATGAATCTTTCACTGCCTCTTATTTAGTATATAACATTAAATTAAATTAAACTCACGATGATAGATTTATTTATTTATTTTAATATTGAAACAAAAAAGTTATTCGTGATGAAAATGTTAAATTTAAAAATTTCGCAAAATTACAGGTTTACGAAGTTTTTAATCAAAACCGTTTAAAGAAAACATAAAAATTTTTCAAGAAATGTGTTTTTAAAACAATAGTGAAAAAAATAATATTGAAATTGAAAAAGGAATTTAAGAAAAATTCATTTTTATAAGTTAAAGTTTTACGAATTAATAACAAAATTAAAGAATAATAAAAGTTATATATGTGTGCCTTTGAAACACAGTAAGAAAAAGTTATAGAAAAGGTTGATTATAAAAAAATAGAAGTTTAAAATTTGCAGCAAATAAAAACCCAAATAAGTTAATAACAGCTTCAAGTTAATTAATACAAGTTTTACAATGGATTAGCATGAAATCATATAGGTAAGTTTGAAAATATATTTTTCAATTAAAAAGTTTTTCTACAAATAGCGTCTCTATTATTTAGGAATAAAGATTAAAAAGTGATGGCAATATTGACAATTAACACTTAATCGCCTAATAGTCTTCGAAACTCCATAGTATATTTTTCACATATCTTGAAATATCTGGAAAGCTTTCTTCCTCAATACGTAATTTTTAATTTTTCCTAAAGGGTGAGTCAGTTATCTATCAGATCATGTAATTTAAATCAACTCTTCAAACTCCTTTAGTCGTAACAATACAAAATATGGTGACTGTCCGTAAAAGTTAAATTGAACGTCAACTATGGAGATCAAGATCAAGCATGAAATTTTCTTTGTGTCTGTGTGTGACGTAACCGTTTCGTCGCTCGTCACTCATTTTTGCTGTCGTTTTTGCTTTTCTTTACCAGTCCGTTGGTACCATATGTCTTAGTTCTCTGATGCAAGGCACACTGTTGGAGTTGACTCTTTTTAAGTTTTCTACAAATCACACATATGACCCTTCTTTTTCTATACAGAATTCTTACTTTTTGCATGATATGTGCTCGTGAGAAAAATCATAATTCAAACTTGAGGGAAAATGTTATGAGATCATAAAAACCATTCCAATATGTGGTTTAAGGACTATTTTGATTTATAAGCAGTAGCAGTTGGTATTTTGCGGAAAAAGAATGTCTTGTTTTTTGAAGAAGATACTAGTTCTTAGCAACCCTTAAACTAATTTTTATATCTCATCAATCATAGTATGATTTGATTGGTTGATAAAAATTTCGTAATACTACCGACGATTTGCAACAGAATCAGTAAATGACATAAATATACAAGGCTGATATGGTTTGCAGTTTAAATATAAAATGAACCTGTTGAGGGTATCATGGTTTCTGCGATCATTCCAAATGAAGAAACAGATCGTCGGAATATCTGTATATAATTTGTAGCAAGGACATAAATATCCTTGAATTATTCTATTCCACTTTTAACTTTTAAGTCCATTTTTCACTATTTGTAGTTAAGTAGGTTGGAAATCCTTAGAGGGTTTTTATATATGACCTAAATCAAGTAGAAGAAGAACCAGCTATAACGTTGGTGCACACAAGAAATAAACAAAATTGGAAAATTAGTGAAGAAGAAACGACACAATTATCGTTTAATTATCTTATCTAATTAAATTCCCACACCCATTAGACAGTCATTCATTATAATTTAAGGAAAATATCAGATACAGAAAGAAAATTTTTGACACAATTTGAAGAAAAATCTAAACAAGAATAAAAATGTCCTTAGCATGTTTTAGTTATTGTGTATCACATTGTAATATCACATTGTATACAGTCTGTGTCGGTGATAGATAAACAAAACATGAAGACAAATATTCAAACATTTTCGTTCTAAATTAGAACAGAAACGACTTAAAATAAAAGAATCTTACTAAGAAATGACAAAAGTGTGTACAAAAGAAGTCACTACAGGATAACAAAGGATGTGTTGCGATGAAAAAAAGGATATGAAAATGTAAACAACGAAAAAGTTATTTCACGTGTGTACACGAATATACTATATAGGTATTTATTGTATAGTATATATAAGTACGTGTGTGTACACGCTTTTATTTCATAACGTATAAGTGGTATCCTTAATTTTAATGCGACAATTTTGTGTCTTGCTGTGTATCCGAAATTCCCAGACGAACTGAAATACAGTCGTGCCAACACACGAACACCAATTAAATTCATAATATATATATTTTAACAAAAATTTTACTCCTGATGTGTGCCATATTTATTTTGCATAATTAGCTTCATTTGTCAGACATGCGCTTTTATAAGGAGTTTCCTGAGTTAAGGCGATGTAGGCAGGGGAATATCAAAGTCTTTCATCACAACTGGAAATTACAGACAATCCGGCTGGAGGTAGAACTGGAGTTGGATGGTTGGTCTTGGACATAGTACCTATCTGAAAATTTCAGTTAACCTAACACAATTTGAGATATTGTAGGTACTGATGGTCACTAGAGATAAATTCACATTATTAATAATAAAATCTATCAACTGTCATATGTGGATTTCACAAAGAGGTTAACCTTCTTAAAAGAAATTATTTTTTGTTTGCTCTTATCCTGCAACATTGTTAACCACATCCTTTCATTTTCCATCATACAAACAAAACCAAGTGATCCTGTTTTGAATGAATACATTCTGAAAAATATAAAAAATAGAATATGCTCTTGATACCAAAAACATTGAAACATGATGCACTTGAGAGGCATTGAAGTATCCTGACGATTGAAAATTCAGTTTAAGGTTTCCTTCATGTCTGTGGCTCCAAGCTTTCTCGGTCGACCATATCGTCGTCATCATCATAATATCGTCAAAAGGAAAATATCTTCACATCGAAGTGATTAAACTTTTGCCAACACCATAACCGAACGTTGTATTATATTTACACTGGAAGATAAAGTGTAGATATGGTCTTGCGTACACACTATGGTGAAATGGTTAACTCAACATCGTGTATATGTATAAAAATTGCATATACATTTTCATTGTATTGTAGGTACTGGTTTTACATGCATAAATAAATATGCATATTATTTATATTTGTGTGCTACAACAAATACATATATACATATGTATATATCGGAATCCTTGTGTCCGTGTGTGCTTTGTTATGGGACAGGATAAAAGCTTCAAAGGGTACATATTTTGATAAAGATGAAATTTAATGACGTTTCTCTTCGGCCATAATGTTTGAATGTATGTTGATATTTACGAATGTGTGTGTGTGTGTATCCTTTTTCTTATAATATTCGGATTGACGTCATAAACGATAGAGACACGATTTTAGGTTTGTTAGTTGGATAAGGATACCTTTATTCGCAACACAGATTTGCGTAGAACAGATGAAAGGAAAACAATTCGAATTGTTTTCGAAGTAATTTCGAAATTTGAATTTTGCCAAAAATTAACTTTTTGCCACTTAATGTTATTAATTTAAATATAATATATGTTATAATTTACATAATTATGAATTCTGTTAATAAAATGTGTTTCATTTAAAAGAAAATTTTCTCAAGTGGACACACCTTTTTCTCATTGACTTCAAGAGTTTTACTTAAAGATGTGATGCAATAACACACAAACGGTCAAGGACGTTTTATATATTGTACGGGTAAGGATATTTGAGATACAAATACCAGCTTAGTAAAAGTAGGATGACATATACATATGTATGCGAGGGTTGAAATTTTTCGTTTACTCTTATTTTGTTTTCTTGATACTTGACAACGAGTGTATGAAGATTTCAAAATGAGATTTGTAAAGTGTTTATGAAGTGTGTTTTAGGATATTATTTTACATATCATGTAGAATTATCGGAACTCATTTATAAGATAATGAATAGCATGAAATTGATTTGATTCAACGATGTTATGAAATTGATTTTCTTATTTCTAAGGATTGTCGTTTTGTCAATGAAGGATTAAATGTCTTTTGTGATATTATTTGTGGGAAATTCTATTAGAAACATGTATCATTTGAAATGTCTGACTGGTTTTTGTTACTTTACCACAATGAACTAACTAATTAACTACCAAGTTATTTTGTGTGGGATAAGCTTTTTAAAATTGCATTTTCACGTATACTCGTATTTCACAATAGCAAAATTTCCGAAACAAGTAATTGATTCTGAAAAATGCTGACACAAGAAATTTTTGAAAATTTCTGTTGTCATCCATGCATTTTTCGAAATAAGAAAACAATGAAAACTAATACAGTAGAACCTCTTTTATCCGCCACATCTGTTAACCGTCACCGAAAATGTCGTAGACGCCTTCACAATATTCAAAAAATTATAGATTGATATGAAAGGCAAGTTAGAGTCAACAACACGGACGCATTGACTTTGAGAAGATTGCACAGTTTTACGATGAAAGCAGTAAAAATTAGTCGACTTTTTACCATCACATTGAATATTTCTTGTAATATGACCGTTATGTAAATATGTATAAAATTATTAATTCGTATCATATTTTTCGTTTAGTGTATTGTTTGTGAATGTACTCCTTTCCTCAAAATCTAGGCTCAAGTCTTTCTTTTTAGAACTATTTCATTATCCGTCACACTTCTGGTCCCGTGCCTAACGGATAAAAGAGGTTCCACCGTACAACAACCACCAAAATTGAGCGGATAGCTTTTGTTCACGTTAGCGATGGTCGCTTTGTTCCCGTTATAGATAACTCAAAACGCGAGTCAACATTACACTCGAATTTTAGTAAGTTATAGTACTCGTCATGTGAACAAGTAAATGTACGAGTATTAAAAATAGTTCTCTCGCTTAATTGCCACAAATATAGAATTTTTTAAAATCAATAGCTAATTACTCTGTTATTGTAAAGCAAATTTTAAAGAAGAATAAATCGAATGACAACAGCTCATCACTCATTTTGTGATAATTGAGACACAAAATGAAACATATCATATTGAAATTCACCAACTTTGCGGTGGAAAGTCTTAAAAACTTTTCCTCTTTACAATTTGTGCGTGTTTTCAAACCTCGAAACATTGGATTTATGTAAAACTTTTATGGTTTCTATTTTTCTCGAGTATATCCCCAAATTATTCCGTATCAGGCAATCGTACAAAACTTTTCCTTATTCATTCAAACAATCAATTTAGGTTATGAATTATAAATATATTTTATTTAGTAGTAAAATATTGACCTTCGAGGTTTAAACGCGTACAGTTTTTGTCGGATTTGTCGGAAGACTTTGTTTATTTGTACGGAATGAAGAATGTGGAAAAAATATCCGAATGGATACAACACAAAGTTGAATTGTATACATAAATTATTTGTGTCGACCTTCAAGTAATTATAATAACCCGCACAATAACTTGAACCTTTGTGGATTCATGATGATTTGCCAAACAGCTTATACGTCTAACAAGAAAGTTTAGTGGATTGTCGTCGTCAATTCATGATAGTTCGTTTTGAAGTGAAACTTTTTATGGAGTTTTCACATTGAGAGTTAACTCAAGTAGTTATTTTTCAATACCTTATATCCAAACTTACATAGTATATGGAGAAAGAGAGAAAAAATATACGAAGATTCGCACAAAGAGAAGATGCCGAGGATTTCCTTGTGGATCATTTTGATATTTCATTTCTAAAGCCGTGAGCTTTTGACTGACATATAGTTTTCACACCGATTTCTCAGAGAGTATAAAAGAAACTGTATTATTTTGGAAAGAACAGCCCGGATTCGCACTGGATAGATTACAAACTTTTACCAACTTCAGGTATTTTCATATTTTGTTAGATCCTTTGGAAATTAACTGAAAGTTTTAAAGAAATTATAATTTAGTGGAATTTCAAAAAAAGTTTCAAATTCGCGGCAAGGAAAATGACCCATGTTGCCACCTAGATATGTATATCTATCCACCATTTATCGTGTGGAGTAATTTTAGCCCAGTTAATTAGCACTCGTTAATTTTCACTGGGTAAATGTATGGGATTTGACGGTTCTGCTCTACTGGAGTGACCAGAAGTAGACGGCTATTGAAGTCTCCTCTGGTTGATATCTTTTTCGATATTTGTTTAAATGTTCACAAACTTAAGAAGTTGAAACTCCATAGAATCATGGAGATGTGCGTTCATGCCAGTAGATTTAAACTGACATAAGCGACATCTGTTTTTCGTTGGCATACGATCATGATTCAATTCAGATGCCTTAAAACTACCAAGAAAGTTTCTTAACTAATGCTAGGATAGATTCATCTTGAATTGCACTCAGTCACAAGCATTGCACAACGTTTTTCCAAGCTTCAGTCTGTGCAATAAAATTGATTGAATGGCTTTGGAGATATGGAAGAGCTTTGGGATGTGTTCTTATTTTAAGAACTGACCCCATTAAAAGAACACCACGCTATTTGATGTAATAAATAACGTGTGATCTTCATCCAACTTCAAGACACTATGTCGAGTAGTTGAAACAAAATGGAGAACGGGGGAAAAATAAATAAATAAATGAAAACGATGGGTTTCCACACGAATCCGATAAATTTTCACAACAGAACATGTATTACTTTGAACAAAAGAAAGTGTTGAAAGTTTCCAGATACGAATACGCTGCCAGCTCATGGTGAATAGTCTGTAGCCGATTGCAATCTTAGTATTGATGTCGACGAGAAGCATATAACAAGAGATGCTATTATACAACTGCATCAATATATCAAGAATGAGCTGTGACAAAGCGATTGTATCAAATATTGATAGCTTTACTTGTTCTCTAAAGTAGAATCATTCAACTGCACAAATAGAGTTGGAACGAATAGTTTTGTGACAATATACATGCTTGTCGTATAATATATAAGAATTGATTTTCAGTTTACAATGACTTCTTTGCGATGGTGTTCTAGATAATGTGACGACTTGATTTCAAAGTTGAAGAGAGACTCCGAAAAGGCGGTCCATGGAACTGAAGTATTCTTAATGAGAAATTATTTTCTTCAACATTATAGCATCCTTCAAATCACACTTCCTTTTCAAAACGGAAACAGTTCGTGCCAAGAATTCTTCTTCATTTTTCCTGTCGCCATGACATTTGAAGGGATGAATTTCGGCAGATGCTTCCAACGATCCAACGCTTGTGATGGAGTTATTATCTTCCATTTGATTGAACTGATGTATTGTTCATAATTTTTCATTTTGACGAGGAAACTTGTCTTTCGGAAAATTCTGACACCATTGTGTCTGCAATTACATGATGCCCTTGGTTGTGTATGCGAATTTACCAACACAAATAGAGTTGAATTCTACTAGTATTATAATACTAAATTCAAATTTAATTTTAAAACATAAAAATCAAACACTGGCTTCGTGTTTTTTTTAGAATTTTTAAAAGTTTTAGTAATCAAGAAAAATCTGGTAATTTCCCAAACTACACTATCGCGTTCAATAAAAAATTTTTAATTAACAAAATTATTGATAAAATTTTATAGTTTCATAAAATTTAAAAACTTTTCTCATAAAACTTTATCTAGCACTTATTTTTATTTCCACAAAACCAGAGTTTTCTATTGAAACCTATCGAACACTTCGAAGTTTTTAAGGGTTTGTTGGTGGTGAAGAAGAAAGTTTTTAGGTTTAGGTTTCTCTGGGTGAGTTGCAAGGAACAACTTGAAAAGTTCAAATGTTAAAAACCAGAAGGTTATTTGCAGCCATTTTATATGAAAGTTTAAATGAATCGCGGTTGTAATCACCCAGACATCTGGAATCTTAAATCTTATGTCAAGGAGACAGGGACGTTTTAAGAGATTTTTTTGGTTTAGTTACTTGTAATAATTTTTAAATTAATATTGTTAAATTACTTAAAGTTCTTCTATTTCATTTCAGGTACGTTCCTTTGGAAGCTAAATGTTTCTTGTAAGTAATTCAAAGAAATATTGTGCTCACCACAATTTTGTTTATTATCATTTGAAGTAAGCAACTGTCAAATCGTAACCATTTGGTGAATACTTGAACTAGAAACATTGAGATGGCGCAAACGTTCATTTATTTGTTTGAAATGTAGAAAAATTGAATCTCTTTCCTGCTTCACACGATTTAAAAATTGTGTCAACATTTACCAAAATTACAGAGAAAATAGTATTGATTTCAGCAATGGCTTATAGTGTTTTGTATTTTGCAATATTAAATCAATGAATCGAGAGAAATTCACCTAAACTAACTTGACTGAAGTTGGTAAATTTTTGTCAAGTGCAACAAATCAAATTGAGATTAATATAAATTATGTCTTTTATTTCTAACAATTTTAAAGCTTTTGAAACTAGAATCAATTGAAACAGAATCAAGGCGTGTAGTATTTTGGCGAATGTGCTGCCGTTCTCGAGTTTCAGTATCTCTTAGATTCCGTCTTATCAATAGAACTCGCTTCCTAAAAATTTAATTATAGGTTCATACTTTGACACCAAAAATTCTATGTTCATCTGCTATTCCAACCCACTCTTCTGCGAATCATATTGATATATAAACAATCTAAATCCCAAAGAGTTCTCACGTTCCTTTTAAATAGTATTATTGAATAATTTCACCGAAACAACAATATTTACAACAGTAGCCAAGCAAAATGATGTCAAATTTGAGAGCTCACCGCATCATCAGCTGGATTAAAAACATTCAGCACAGTAAAATTCATTCACTTTTGCGGAAACGCTATTTAGAGAAAAATGAACACCGTGTTGGTGAAGTTTTCCTTATGTGTTCACCAGAAAAAACTCACCGTTGCGGAAACTGGGCCCTAGTTATTCTTTTGGGGAATTCGATGTGTCTCCTAGCATTCAATACAATTTCATTATACAAAATGGAAGACGATTCCGCTTTACAAAGACACCATCCACGTTTTATTCTTGGTTGGAGTTTAATGTAATTTTTATGTTCGTAAAAAAAGGATTTGAATATCCTTGTAACAGATTATGCTTTTTTTTAATAAAATACACTACAAGATATACAGCACACTCAACGAAATCATTTTCTCGAAATAATATTTTGCATAATTTTGCTCATCTTCCACAACCTTTGGCATTTATCTTCGTCAGCCAGCTTGAGTTACCTTTGGTATTTAGGCACAAGGCACTGTTTAAGTACGTATCCATCGTCGAGAGGATACGTCAATTGTGGATACTTCCCCATAGCGCATTGGCGTAGGAGAAATTAGCATTTCGGGTAGAATGTCGGTATCGAAGTTAGAATCTCAGTAAAATACAAATTTGACGTAGAAAACTTAATTTTGGAGGCGATAATAAATCAATAAGGTTAGAATTGACCACCTTACGACCTTTAAGATAGCGTATATGCTTAACCACAAAGGATACAGAAGTCGTGTCAAAGATGGAGTTAGTGTTTTGGAACGAGGTCATTCGCAAATGTCTGAAAATAGAATTTCCTGGAAAATTGGAATTTGGAATTGGAAAACTCGATTTGGAGTAGGAAATTTTAATATAAACAATACATGAAGCTAGTAGCAAAGAATGTTTTTCAGACCATGAGTTCTTAGCTCTATCTCACCTGGTGAATATTTTAAATGGTTATGGTCCAACTGGGATGCTGATTCCATTTGCAGGCTTATTCGTTTCATTTCGGAATATCGTTCCATTAGTGGCGCTAGTTTCAAGAACGATGAACATCAAATGAGTTCCACGTTTCCGCTATCAAGACGAGAAGTGTTCTCCATCCTCCATGTGATGCTTATTTGGGTACATCCCGTATTCATTCACATTAAGGTTCCATCCTGTTCCAAATGTTCGTGACTCTTCATCGTTAAGTTTTTCACATTCGTGTTCCGGAAAACTATCGTTTAGAGGAATCGATATCGAATGGTGGTTCCTCGCCGAACCATTGAAATTTTGACGTTTTCGATGGCTACCACCCAGAAACCTTTCTGGCTTTACGAGTATGTCGAACAGATTTATTGATGATGATTGGGATAATGGCAATGGTTGATCCTTGTTTTTTATTCTGGCTCCATTGTCCTGGCACTCATTCATATGCTGCACTTCTTGGTGTTTATCTTGTTGATGGCATTTGCTTTGATTCTCCCCCGATTGTAGTTTCGCATCGTAGATGGATATTCCTAAATCTGGCACAGTATCCATTGATTTCTTCCCTGACATTGTTTTATGATTCAAAATGAAATTATTTTTGGGATTTTCCTCGTAATAATGGAAGTTTTCACTATTTCCAGCTCGAATTTGGCTCCTTATGTTTCCATACAGGTCAAGTAGCTCATTCTCCAAGGACTTCACTTGATCCTCTCGAAACTTATGGAGTACCTTGAAAGGAAATTCGATTAAAAACCATCAACGTTTATTTACTTTCGTTACCATCAACTTTTCCTTCTCCAATTTCATCAGGGCCAAAGCTTTTTCAGTGTTCGTTTTCGAGTTTTCTAGATTATTTATTTTAGCCAAACTTCGGTGAAGGTTCTTGGTTAACTCTTCAATGAGATACGATTCATTTACTGACTTCTCACTGAAATGAAGAATAGATTGAGATTTCGAACAACTTCTGGTCAATGAAATGTCTCATTTTACGAATATTGGGTCTGTTCACGTACTTGCTCGGAACATATTGCAATATGGCGAAATTGGCGTTTTTTTACTCGCTCAAAAAATTGTCTTTCCGAGAGTTTGACGAAAAGTAACGGAGGGGAAATATGTTTGAGAGTGTTAGATATTGCTCGAGAAATTTACTCGAGTAACTTCAACCTAATAGGAAAATGCGTCTCATTTGACAATCTGAAATGTCAAATTTGTTTATGCTCGCTTATAAAGTTGGTCGAGGTTACTGAAATGCATTATTGTTTTATTTGTGTAACGATAGGTACAGGGGAGTAAATTCTAGTACCTAAACTCAAGGCTCAACAGACCTATTATTGATGTTATTGATTGTTCATCATAAAGGTACTATATATGTATTCCTGTCGAATGTATTCCTCTCAAGATATGCTGTCATATACACTTTATAACATATTAATGCCATGACACATGACTGTTCCACCATTTTTCATTTTGCGGGAAGGTTTAATGACAAAACAAATGAGAATCGACGGGTTTAAGGATTTTTACTCGTATTGACATTCGATGCTTTTCCATGAAGAACTTCGATTTGAATTGTATCAAACATTTGATAGACACAAGTCTAAGGAGATTTGTCTTGGTGAAAGAAGGAACCATGGCAGCTCGTTGAACCGGAAAAATTTAATATTTTCCACAGTCATGACGCGGGACTTCAGATTCTTTTTTCTGTGAAAATACTCTAGTAAATACGTAAACCTACTTCGCAGTGTTTCGAAAATCCACGTCATCCTGATTTGGGCGTGTGAATTTATCTTGAATTTTCAAAACTTCTTTCTCCTGCAAGAGAAGCACAACACTTCAAAGCCAATGAATCTGTGTGAGTGTGAACTTTACCTTAAGTTTCTGGAGCTTGTCTTTGAGGTGCAACGTTTCAGAGATATCTCTTTCTTCAATTCTCGAACCAACATCTTTGCGTCCGTCAGCCTTTACTCCTGTATCCTTCAATAGAAGCAGAACATTTTAAAACCAATGAATCTTTGTGAGCGCGAACTTTACCTTAAGTTTGTGGAGCTTGTCTTTGAGGTGCAATGTTCCAGAGACATCTCTACCTTCAATTCTCGAAACTTCTTTCTCCTGCAAGAGAAGCGCAAAACTTTAAAACCAAAGAATCTTCGTCAGTGTGAACTTTACCTTAAGTTTCTGTACCTCCTCTTTGAGCTGCATCGTTTCAGTGACAAATTGAGCCATTTGGTCTTGAAGAGCAGCTTTCTCCTTTTGCAGCTGATGACAAGTCCGCTGAAGCAAACTAGAAGGATCAAAAGCATTTTCTAAAAATCCTAGTAGTTCCTGTTGTGTATCACAATTTTCCAAAACTAGTACAAAGCTTACACTATTTTTTCTTCTAGTTCCGAATTCTCGTCCGTTTGACAGGAGCCTACTTTCAGTTTCCCTGAATTCACCAAGTCAGTTTGAGAGAGTTTTCCTACAAAGGATACTTTCTGAATCTTTGCTGCATTTCGTCCTGGATTCGTCTTTGCTTCTTGTGCATTGGATATCTTAAAGAAATAAATGACTGCTTCCTTTATATAATCCTTTCAAAAGCATCGCGAGAAACCGATTATCTTCGCAGAAAATTATGATTTAAGGACATATCCTTTTCGATTTATTGAAGTATAACTCTTTTGAACGAATCCAGTGCATTCATTCATACAAATCGATTTGAATTGTGAAAAACATAAATTTCACCAGCATATCTGGTTTGACATACTATCAAACGTGATAAGCGTAAAAATTAATCTTTCGATTTATAAGGAAAATGCAAAATTTTCAAAAGGAAAATTAATATTATTCTGAGTCCTTTCATTTAAATTAATCAAAAGGGAATTTTCGAGTGCATTACGAAGTTGCTCCTTTGAAAATCATAAAAGGATTTGACACTTCTTTGGCGAACTTGATTAATAGCGAAAAGGATAATGCACATGGGGAGTGCTGATCACAATGTCTTTATCAAATTACTAAATCCATTTTAGTGTTTTAACATTTCCGATGACAGCATTCATATGACGAGTAACAAACAGCTATAGCTTTATAATGAAGTAGTCCAAAGAATTTATAATTTTTGGCTTTGAATAAAGTGGAGACATTTGTTTAGCTCAGTTGCAATGAACACAAGTGTCATACGTTTCGTAACGGTAATTTTGACAGTTCCTTCAATTTGCTTCAAATGCAATTCGTGCATTCGTTTCGAGTTTGTAAAATTTTTAACACACTTCAAAATATTAACAAATTTTAAACGTCAAAACTTGAAAATTTGATTAATTTTAAAATTACAAATTATATAATTTTTAAATTAAGATTATAGCTGACTTGACCACAAATAGTTTAATGGCAAATGACAGATAAAAAAAAGACACTCGCTGCAATCTTGCTAAAAGTATTGAAGTACGCCACAGTATAAAACATTTTGAAATCCTTGGAAGCCGAAGCACCACACTACACACTGCACTGACTATTTTAATGAGAACCACGAAGCGTGTTTGGTTACTGAAGTGATACACATGAGATGGTTCAAGGGATGGAGCGAGGTGAATCCAGGTATCTAGTAGAAGTACAAAAACTACATTTCGATATCCAATAAATAGTGCGTATACTGTTGAAAAAGCGTTCCGTAATGAACTGGGTGGAAAGCTATAACAATGAATAAAACCCTGTACCGGATACACCACCAAGGATGAGGATGAGAACCGTTTCACGTCGTTCATGAATCTAAATTATTCCAAGCACCATTTTCAGGGTATACGAGGTCAACCCGTTTTATGGTCCACATTCCCATCAGGCAGCACCACGCACTCCAACCAAATGTGAAATAAATTACAGACGTTTTTTGCCGGGTTAGTCAGCTGGACCCGGGGACTCGTTCGAAATGAAATTTATGTTAATGAATGTGCGGGAAAATTTTCAATTCAACCACAAATAGTTCGTAGTCAGATTCTCGTTGTTACAATGCTTTACGTTGTAATGATAAAGTTCGCTGGATTAAATTTTCTGGCTTCTGGGATTTTCCGGTTGAATTTATTTCATGAAAATTTATTTCGTTTCAATTTATTTGACACGGATTTTTTTTATTTTCTGTTGTTGCCCCAGTCATTACAAGGAAACAATTTACAATTGTAATTAAATCTATTCATAATTAAATTCATTGCCGCGACTACTGCTAAACCATTACCACTACACGAGGAATGAATGAAGCTTGACCAATCACAATTAATTATCTGTTTTTCCTGTTTCCTTTTTTCTCCTGTTAGATATCCTGCTTGACTTGCACAACCGGAACCGGATGTAATGCGGGAAATTAAATAGGCTTATGACAGATTCGAGGCGGAAATATAAACTTGTGATACGCGTTCTATGTGTGTGAGTTTTGTAATTTTCCAAGATTTACAACCATTGGATGGGAGAACGAAATTCAAATTTCCAATAAAAGTAATTAGTAAAAGTTGTTCGTTAAAATGTTACGTTTCCCATGAATCGATTAAAGCATCCAAGTTAGTTGGAAAAACAGAAAACCATTTCAATTCTTTGACAAATGTATGTCTCTTCTGAAGTCTGCAAGGCAACAAAAAAACAGGACTAGCAACATTCGATGCATGAAACGATGTACATTTTTGATTAAACCAGAACAATCAGGAAGTCACACCAACAGCGCAAAGCTGGATGTCCATTTCCTGACGCTGTTGGAATCAACGAATCACAAGATGAGTTCAATATACATAAACCAACATCCCCCTAAAACCCAGCCAGCCCCAGTTACTTAACACGATTTGCTTAAATTGGCTATGCTACGGTATTTTCTACATTTTGTTGCAACATTTCAAGTTGATTTTGACAAATGATACCGGGATGGAAAACTTTGACTAGATTCGGATTGGTTTCACAGCTAGATCCGGTTCTAGCCTTTTTAGAGGTTCAATTCACTTCCGCAATAACCCTTTTTGTATGCATTGTAACTCTGTCATGATGAAAAGTTATTAATTTCCATTGCATGATGAAGTGTTCATTTGTTAGTCTGTGAGTCGCCAATCCATTGGGATATGTAAAATAGAAACCATCATCAATATTCGCTTTTTTGGGATACTTTATCTATGTAGCTTTATAATAAAACTTTTATAGTTTCATGATACGCAATATTTCCTTGATTAAAATGCATTTGATTCAGTTCAATAAGTTTTCTGCTGTCTATCAGTAACGAATAATGTAATAAATTCCTGCGAGCATTATTTGTTACAACGTTTACAATTTAATTTAATTTAAGTAATCCGAAAACTACAATAATTCCTTGATGTATTCTTCTTAGCAGTTGAAAGTTATAACTGATGCTGCTTATCCATTTAGAAATAAACATACGAAAATCCGCACAAAGAGAAGATGCCGAGAATAGTCGCTGGGAAATGTATGTTTCCTTTTTGACAGTTGAAATTGAGCTAAATTATTTGAAAACATTTTGGCAAAATGTTTTTGCTTGGAAACAAATTCTTTTCTTTTGAGACTTTCATGGAATCTTCAAAATTGCATTCCAAGATGTGTCGCTATACAATTGCAACTCCTTAAATTATTTTGGTAGTTTTCTTTGACAGTTCAATTTAAATTCAAGACATAGTTTAACAAATTCCCTGAATGAATGCAAAAAATTTCATATATGAAATGTTTTCTTTCATCTACTATTTACGATAAATGACATAACTCATGTATAACCAGAAAATGAGATAATAACGACGTGAAAATAAAACAAATAACTCCTTTCATCCATTTTCCTTGAATCAAAAGTCCTTTGAACTACTTTCCACCATTTGATTGCATGCACTTTACCAATAATATACCATAGTTCCAAAAACATGTGACATGCCATTCTGACAAAGTGATACTACATACCACTCCTTAACGACATCCTGTCCGCTATAGAATTATTCGCCTTTCATACACGCTAACAATTTTTATTAACTTAAATACTTCCGCTCCTATAGAGCTCGTGTAGCTTGTACAACTCGTACAACTTGTATAAAGTTTGAATAGCTTGAATAACTTGAATAGCTATAACTCGTCTAAGTCGTCGTCGTCATAAATAAGTGCTTTCAAAATAATAGCAACTTACAATTACAAATACATACCGACATTGCAGAATGCCTGTGCATTGCACTTATAAAGTTAAGCCTTTTGGCAAGACCTTCTCATATCCACAACCATAAGAATGAATTGTGAATAATTTTTATTTATTCATAAAGCATTTCTTTAATATTTCTAAAATAAAATCCACAAAAATGCACACAATCCTTGGATACTATATAAAACATTGTCGTTGAAACGTGAGTAATAGCTAAAAAATGGTAATTTACTTTTTAAAAATAAAAAATTAGCTATTTCTGCACAATAAAATGACAGAATAAACAACATTTGAACATGAAAGCAAGAAATTAAGGACATTTTCTTGGATTTTTTTACGATTTCTTTAGTCCTTCCAGGAGTTGAGAAGTTCCAATTCATTTTTGTTATTGCAAAACTCGGTTTTATGCATTCGTGCCCTCAATGCAAGTTTAAATTTTAATAATATGTTGTGAGAAAGCTTTGTTTATTACTTAAGCGGAGACATGATTTATGAGGGGCTAGAGCAGTGTTTGAGAAAAATAGAAAAATGCTGACGAAATTGTTGAATTTTAACAGCCATTTTATTAACTGTTTGTTTTTCGACCAACAATGTGATAAGATTGGGAAAATTAAAAGAAAATTTAAGGCGAGCTTTGGGTCATGTCAATGTTAGTTTGACAGCTTGATGACCACACCAGTACCAACAATTTAGGTACTACCAATCACTCAACTTGGCTTGACAGCTTGATGTTCACGCCAGTGCTAATAGCCTATTGAGCACACCAGTCACCAGTGCAAGCAATTCAAATTTCACCAATCAAACAACTTGGTTTGACAGCTTGATGATCAATGGCGAAGCTAAGAATATAAAATTAGAGGAAGGCGTTATGATGTCATAAAGACAGGAAAATTTTTCTAAATTTTAGTTTAACGCTTTTCTGATTTTTGAAGGAAATATTCGTTGCTCACGATCGGCACGCCATTTTGTGAACGTTATTGTGAACATGGAGGTTTCAGTTTTAAATTTTTGTAATTAAGCACATTTGATGTATTGAAATTAAAAATTTGCATCACATATACTCGTTAAAGTTACAGCAAAATTCAATTTTAGATAAAACAAACGAAGTGATTTCCATTTTTTCATTGTGTTGGTGCTTTCATTTTTGGCAAACTTCACTAAACTTTTATCACCATCCATAATTCACGTTTCTATTCGTGGACATTTCAGTACGTACCTATAAATCAAGGAAGTATGGATGCGAGTGAATTTGCAATGGAGGGATAAAAAAGGATAACATGGAATAAATGGAAAATTTCAGAGAAGCATCTGCCTAAAATGGGATACCTTATCATAGCAGGTGTCATAACATCATATCATATATAGATGAATGAATGAGGCTACTGCCTTCAGGCCATTCTCCTGTTAACCATCCTGAAAATGTGAAAACCTTAAAATATCCCCATCATTACTCAGTGCAAAAGCTGGTGAATAGGTGGTCTGTCCGTTCATTCTTTTGTATATAACAAATTCATACTGATCACCAGCCATTACCCCTTGTGGTTGTCATCGTACCAAGTATACATCAACCATCAAGGCTACGCCATCTGTTATTTAATAGCAGCCATATTATACGGTGATTGGTAAACCCAGGAAAAAAATTTAAATTTTTATCTCCCACACAGATTAGATTGATGAGTCAAATACGGGCTCATGTCCTTGTCCATTCTGGTACGCTATAGTCATTCACGGATAATGTATACCAAAATGAATGGGATAGTTTATATGTAAAAAGGATTGAAAGGATAACTCGGGAAGTGTTAAAAAATGTTTTTGTGTTGATAAGTTATTTGCTTCCATCAGAAAGGAAATTATGACAAAATTTTATCATTTCTTGCATTTTATGTGAAAGTCATTTTGTGGTGAAAATGAATCAAATCTCTACTTATCAAACAACAGATTAACCCAATTACAGTGTTATCCTGAATCGATAGCAAATGCAATCAAATGGCACTCAACCACTGTCATCCATAAAATATTATTGCAGGATATATTTGATAGTATTCAGGATACAGTCTTGTTTTGTAAAACGATGAAGAAATAAAAATGACTGCCGTAGAAGAATCGATTTTTTTCTTTTTGAAAATGCACAGTAATCACAAAATTTTATTTGATATTTACATGAAAAAGGATATGTCGCAAAGAATAGAGTCTAGGAGTAAGAATAAAGAAAGTATAAATATATTAAACTTGAAACTATAAAGGTAGAGTTTTGGCAGAAAATATCCTTTCTATGCAGACAAGAAAGGACTATAGAGGTTTAGATCCTTTCTGAAATGTGTACACAATTCTGATTTATATTTACACTAATTTTAGAGAGAGAAAAAATAACAGTGTGGGTATCCATATACAGAATGGGATAGATAAAAAAGGATCTATCCAGGATGAAGGATAGCATTCTATTTGTCTGTGATATTTACCTTTACACGACGTGTATGGGAAAAGGATAACCAGGATCTTGTACGCGTTGGTTTATGGCTACATTTGTGTCATGCTTTTGTTCATAGACAAAAGTTCCAGGAGTAAACAGAACAAAAGGATATTGTGTGTACATATGTATACAGAATAAGATGCCCATGAATTATGGTGTCCTATTGTGTTTTAGATTAGTTCATTTAATTTTCTTGTGAATAACCAAATGTAACCACTTTATACTTTTACTTAAACTCAATTTTTAAAATTTCATTTTAACCATCTTGAACGCCCGCCATCTTGTGTTCATTCTAGCTGTTACTCATGAATTCATGGTTTAAAAGAAAAAATTTCTACTCTCGATGCTGAGAGACCAAACATTCTAACATTACGCCATTTTGAAACATTTTGTCTTGTTTATGATATCCTGTTAATGTTATCCTTCCAACAAATAATAATTTCCTTAAAGACTTCGAGACTATTAAGCTAATAAATATCATAAAACGAAATGCGTTTTAATCCTGCAGAAATCAATAGTCAAGAATTGTTTCACAGAGAAAGGGAGTGAAGGATAAGGAAAGAATTATCTGGCTATGGTAAAATGGCGGATATTTATTTTTTGTTGTTGTTGTTATTTACGATACCACACGCAATGGATATAGACATTATGAAGGCAAAGAAACTAACCATGATTATGTTAATGTTACCATCTAAGGAGGAGATGAATGCTTGCATTACAGGAAGCCATTAAGGCAGGTCCTTAAACACCTGATGTTACCTGGTTTTTGGCTGTATGCTATGAGTAGTTAATGTAGTAAAATTTATATTTAGTAAAATTGTGGACGATATGCTTTTACCCAACGTTATTCTCTCAAATAAAATGAAAAATATTATGTTTAGTTTGCGAACATTTTTATATCCTCCTTTTTCATCCTTAGAATATTTGAAATAAGACAAAAATAATAATTGAAACTAGACGTGCTAACGTGCAAATCAATTGAAACACTAAAGGTCTGTTCACGTATAGCTTCAGCTTATACTAGAGTTTACTCGGCTCTAAATGAGCAATTTGGGAAGAGTTTTCTAAGTTCTCTCTCATTATTCGAATAGTACAAAAACGCATTTGAGTAACCTCAAGCAACTTCATGAACGAGCAGAAACAAATTTGACATTTGACATTTGAATTTTTGAATGACCAGGATTTTCCAACTAGCTTGAAGTTGCTCGAGGAAATTTCTCGAGTCACATCTAGCATTTTCAAGTATATTTACCCTCCGTTACTTTTTTGAGGAAGTACGAAAACGCCAATATCGTGTGAATAGACCTTAAAATTCGTTGAATAAAATCATAGCGACAATTCAACTGTCAAATGGAAAAAATTTTGACAAACAATTCATATCTTCGAAAGAAAATTTGAAAAAATTCGTTTCTCCATACAAAAATATGTAGCCGAAAATTTTTGACAGCCGTCCATTTAAATCAGATGACGTAAAACTTCAGTTGACATTATCCCATAATGATGACATTTTCTTTTGTGGAAAATATGATAATTTCAGAAGCATTTAGGTTTCATTACGAAAATAGCACAAGAAATATTACAAGCAAAGCAGTTTCAAGAACATAATCACTAACGCCATCTAGTGAAAAAGCAAAAAGAAGAAATAATCACTAATTTAGTATATATCATTGCCGGAAGAATGGCCCACAACGACTAGATGGTCGCCATTAAATCAGAAATAATCTAAACTAACAGCAGAACGAAAACATGGCGGATCCACCATGGCCGGCAATTAAATTTAATAAATAATAAGCCAAGGATATGGTAGAAAGGACGAATGAAACCAAAAATACTTTTAGCTTTACTAAATGAACGAAATTCCATCTTGTCTTTGTATGTATGTAGGACTCGCTGGCATGTTGTATATATAATCTTATTGGAAGGACTCTTGTCCCAGTTGGGACAGGACCAAATGAGTAATCTTTCGAAAAGAGAAATGGAGAAAATTTCGAGGTTTTTGGTATTTCGGCTGTAGCAGGAAATGTTGTAGGATAACCGCGTTTGCCAAGGATATTTTGAGAAAAGGATTTTGTCTTCTTTTCTACATGCAAAAACTAATACTTACGTCAAGTTGTGGGTTACATAACGCTCTTATGTGGTCATTTTATTTGGCAATGTATCTTTGAGTAGTGGTGGTTTCCTTGAAGAACCGGACATTCGCAAGAATTCTGTGGAGAGCATTAAGGATGCATGTATGCATTTATGGATTTATTTAAGGATATTCACGAAGTTATGCGGAGCAAATCCTTGAAGAAGTGTTGGCTGTATGTATGAGATAGGTAAATGTCTTCTTTACATTTGATGGAGATTAAATGTCAAAGCTTGACAACAAAATACTGAATTATTTTGGAAGAACATTTGTCACGATGTTTATGCAGTTCTCTGCCACACCGTCACTTACCTGTACACCACCTGTGGACTGTATTAAATTCGAACTCGACGTAGCCAACGGTCCAAGTCGTTTTATGGTTTGTTGAACTTCCAACAATATTTCATGGACAACTTTATCGTCTGCAAGTGAAGGTGTAAATGAGAAGTAAAGATACTCAATAAAGTCCATTTTTCACCTGGTAATGTTTTCCTTAGTCTAGATTTTAACTCTGAACTGAGAAACTGCAATGTCCTTAAAGGGTCGAAAACGTTTAAATTTATCAAATCATTAACAGCCTGTGATCCACTGGACAGTCTTGGCGTTGGTTGTTTCGGTTGGAGTTTTTTCTACAATTAGGACAAACAAAACTGTAATCGTAATCGTAATAATAAATGTAATTAAGAAACAAATATGGCTGCTATTAACGATGTTCGACTAATCAAGCTCTGAAACATTTAGAAATGGATTGGAGGAAAAATTTGTCAAGCAAACACAAAAATCAAAACAATTGCTGCTTAATACGCCATCTATTTGTTGTTAGTGTTATTTTAAATTTGAATGTAACTAGCTTCTTCCTCATGATTGTGAAGTTATTTTCCAATTCTTTTCATTTCGTTTATGTAAAAGTTGTTTGACTTGTTTTCACCAAAGTGCCAAACATTCTTTATGTGTTGTTGGTAATATTTCCCACCATATTTGCTATCAATCATATTAACTTTGTTTTCGACTTTAATCTTGTTTACGGAAACGGATATGATATTTGCATGAGATACAATAGTTTCTTTATTCTTTTAAGGAAGCTTATTTATATATATGACACGTAAAAGTCCAGCACAAAGACTAGGTTTAAGAAATTCAACGTAAACAAGTTCATAAATTCTTATACCTTTCATTCGTTTCTGGAAAATTCTGTTTTTCTTTCATTTTATTTGTTGCTTTTAAAATAAACTCCAAAATATTTTGAATATTTCCGATTAAATGAATCAGGAGCTATAAATATTTTGGTTAACTTTTGTAAACATCATCAAGCGGCTACTGGAGCTGATATTGGTCAAAGGATCTAATGAAAGTTTATAAATAAAAGGGATTCTTTGCCCACAAGTAATTTCTGTAACGATTTTTGAAATCTTAAAGACAAGTGTTACTTCTTAGCTTACTGCCTGCGCCTTTTTGTACTTTGCACTATTTTTGATTTCTTATACAAATTCGCAGATGGATAGCCATTCATATAAAAGTTTGCTTAGGCTTTTAATAACAGGCAGTTATTGATCTAAAAAGGTTTAATGGCATAAACGACATTTTTTATGCCTTCTTCTAAAGATAAATGGAAGCTAACCACCTTACAACAAAATGGCGGACGGGAGCAACGAAACTGGCCTTTATACATTCTTAGCATCCATAGTTCTTAAATGAATGATGGTAGAATGTCACTAAATGCGCAGGTTTTAGCAACTGAAGTTGATATGTATTATGTAACTTTTACTATCGGGTTTGTTCGAGTATGGAATCAGTAAAAGCGTGTGACTAAATATTTTGAAAATTAAAAAACCGGTTTTTCTATACAAATTTGTTTCGACAACTATATGTTGTTTTCCTCAGTAGCTATTTACTATTTGTGGGGTGCAAGTCTGGGTTGTTCTTTTGGAAATTTAGATTTGCACTCGATACTCGTTCTTGCAATTTCGTCGGACCAGCAGGCAAGCTGAACATGACAGATAGTACAGAATTTCGCGCAAAACCGCAAACAAGTTCAAACTTCGACTGTCATAAAAAGGACATTTTTAAAATGCGTTCCAGAAAAACAAAGTTTCCATCCTTAAAAGGATGTGGTAATGGTTGCTTGTACATAAAACTTTCATACACCACAAACTTTGCCTCTACTCCATTTACGTAGAATGCAAGATTTTAAATATTTATTTAAAAATTTCCACTTTAAGTTTATAACAAACTGAAGGCTGAAATGACTTACGTGTCCTGTCGGTAATATCCTTGATGCAAAACACCTACTAAACTACTTGCCATGTATTTATACCGAACAGAAAATTGCCTTGACTTATTCACACTTGATCGATAGTCCTTCAAAGATTTTAGTTCTTTATTTATTTATTTATTTACTTTTTTGTTGCCATTTACCATTTGATTGTATTAGTGGAAATATAGACGATATCCTAGTGCAACACATATCTTATGATATTAATGATTCACATCAACAAACTGATTGATTGATTACATGATTGATGAATTAGAAACTGTTTTGTTTCATTTTCATTTATTTTTCTAAGTATTTACTTCCGCGGTATCTTATATCATGTATTTGATATCTCTTATCGTATGCATAAGTTAGTAGTTGTAAATTGATGTATCTGCAAAAGTAAATGGAAACAAAATGTGTTTTGTTTTTGTTCCCTAGAAACATAAACATTTTTACGGGCTACTTTAAGAATGTTCATGTTCTTTTGTCTATGTTATATTGACATAAGCATTTCCTTTCATTTTATTATTTTCATAAATTTCCTCATTTGATTTTATCTCTTTTTACGAAACAAAAAACGAAACACGAAATTTTCATAACAATTAGAAGTGGAAAATCTTACAACGAAAACTTCAGAAGGCAGATTCGTGAATGTAATCGATGAACCGAGAAGACTATGTTGAGACAGGCTCTGTAGGAAATTGTCATTTTATGGCAAAACTCTTTCGTTTTATTTAAATGAATCTTAGCACATTGCAGCCGTTTTTTTCTGTTAGCTTTCGATATAAATGGTTTTTTCCAGAGTATCGACCATGGTAATCTGCATCGTTTAGAAAATTTTAGTTCCTTCGTAACCATACGCACCACAGTTTGTTTTTCCCGTGCAGAGAATATTGCAGGTCTCCCGAAGCCAGTGTTTCCGTAGCGCCGAATTATGGTTTGGACACAGGAATGACTGCTTTCAATAATAGAGCTTTATAATCAATATCCTTGTTTTCAATGGAATTTAACGATTCTTGTTTGTTTTTGTCCAATTAAAACACGAATACTTCAAATTTGTCACTAATTGAAATCTCAAGACTCAAAATAATGTAAAGACTTAAATTCACAGGAAAAACCCCCGAGTTTTGATTCATATCCTAGTTTACTATGACCTGTATGCAGACTACTTTGATGTGAATTTACAGCCTTTAAAAGTTCAAAATCATCGATCAAAATTATTAGAAATGGGTTCGGTAACTTACTAATAGATGACAAAAAAGATGTGTTCACTTATGTATACATACATATATATTATATTATTAAGAGAATAGAGGGGATTTATCCTCGAAGTTTATAGTGTATGCAGACTTTTTTGACTCACTGTATATTATAAAATAAGTATATGGGAAAAATAAATTTTAACAAAATTTACAAAACTTTTGACGAGTCGTATGAAACTGTCACTGAAATGAAATGATAAATTGGATTAGCTAACCTAGGCATTTAAAATGTCAAAAAATGTTCAAAATGACAATCGAAATGAAATGATTCCGATTAGCACATATAGTCTAAACTATAAATGTTGTCGCATACATGAATCATAAGTTCTCGTATAACTCATGAAAGTGGACATTACCGTGTACACGGACACGCAAGGTAGACGAATGTCCTTTTATTTACTCCCCGGTCTCATGTGGTTTTGTTTTGAGTTGTGAACCACTGACGGGTAGATGAAGTTACTAAAATTTTATAAAGGTTACAACTGCCACTCCCTACTTCTTTCATAAGCTCCACAAGTGTAAGGTGCACCTCGTTAATATGATTTCCGATATTGCAGTAGGATAAAGTTGGAAAGAATTAGTCTATAAAAAAATGCAGGAAGGGTGTGTTGACAAAAGCAGCTAATGAGGTAATAAGACCAACACCAAATTCTTCATATTGAAAATGTTAAATCAAAAAGCTATAATTTATAAAAATACCTTCGATTGTGCACCTAATATCCTGTCCCAAGTATTCCCATCCCGACTGTGTGTCTTGCTTTGGTTGCATCCATTTGGCAGTGCCTTGTCCGCCGTATCCTTAATAGCTTTTGGCATGCAAGTGTTCTGCAGTTTTCCAGGGCCAGTACTATTAATTGGGTACCACTTGTAAACGGGATTCGCTGATGTTGAATTTCGTCGCAGTTGGCGTTGTTGTTTTTGTTGTTTTTCGTCCTGTAAACAAAACGGCTATGGAGTCAATTTTGTATATTAGTAGGACTCACTCACAGGTTTTCCCATTTTCAATACACACTCAAGGAACTGTGCTGCCAGATGATACACTTCAAACTAATTGCTGCCTTCAGGACGTTCAGGATAGGTGCGACTTGTTGTAAGGGTCCTTTTTGCTGGAAGTGCCTTTCTTTCACAATAAACCGTGATGAATGCCTTGTTCTTACAAAATGAATTCCAGCACAATCACAAACATACTTCAGCGAAAATAAATCACAACCGGAGGTGGAATAATAGAAAATATAATTGCGTCGAAGAGAGAAAATAATTTAAAAAATATAAATTTACTAACGTAACGAAGATGAAGCAGTTTCGTTTCAGGATATGAAAAAGGAAAATGACAGGATAATCACAACAAAAAAACAAATTTTTTATAAATGAAAAGTTTAAATTTTTTCACTGAAAATTTATCGCTTCATTTTATTCAACATTTTTGAGTGAAACGGAAGTTGTGATTGACGTTTAATTATAACGAAGTTGGCTCTGATTTTGATTTTTTCCGGTTTGTTCTCATCCAAAGTGTAAATGTGACAAGGAAGGAATAACTTTGAGAAAAATCGTCAAAATAATGATGCTATAAATTTTATAATTATCACAAAACTGCAAAGAGTGCGGCTTACATAAGTCGTAATGAGGTTTTACGTGCAATAGAGCTACCGTAACCAGAGGTAAACATTTCTGGTACCACGCGATGCGTGCTTCTCGATCACAGACCACTGACAATAAGTTAGTTACTATAGTTTAGTTTAGAGATGGGACAAAGAGTGATTTTCAAATCACCGTCGGAGTTGTCACTGTGATAAAAAAATCGCAGTGATAAATCACTGCGATTTTGGAACACTGTTCTTTTTGGAACTCTGTTCTTTTTGGAACGTCCTTACATATTGGGTGTTCGTCAATCATATATTAAATGATTTTGTGGTTTTCTGGAAAATTTTATGTATGGAATATGTTTTAATAAATTAATGAGTTAGTAGTTCACCCGCTCATTTATATCCGGGTTCCTGCCAGATTTCCGTTGGTAATTAGTGACAATTCTTGGGATGACGAACGTACCATCAAAATTCATTATGATTTCTTCATTCAAGAAATTCGTTAACGCCCCGGTTCAAAAATAATATTCAATCACATCTACGTACCAAAACTGTTTGTCCCGTACTCATTAAGCGCACTAATTAAACAGTAATAAAATAACTATCGAATTCTTCGGACAATTTATCATTTATTCAAAAATTGGTATAATAAAAATCTTCTTAAAGGCGTACCGAAGGAAGAAAAATTTATTTATACCGAAAAAATAAGGAAAAGCTCATATTCTGTCTGGGTTTCCAGATATTGTTTTGAAAACTGCGGTTTTGCCAAGTGAGTGTCCATCAGGTAAAACCATCATTGTTAAGTCGTAACCGGTCGCTGCTAGTGATTTTTTGGAACAGAGTTATTTTTTGGAACAGAGTTATTTTTTGGAACAGAGATATTTTTAGGAACGGAGTTATTTTTAGGAACAGAGTTATCTTTAGGAGCAACGTTGTTCTTAAGAGCAACGACGAAAGAAATATATCGGAGAGAACTTCACGAATGAATACGTGCAGAGAGGAAAAAGAGATGCGAAAGCGAAGGTAACAATAAATAACCACATTTTTCAGTACAGACTACAGTCGTGAGGGTGAGCGTAATCAGCTCAGTAGCCGAACATACATACAAAAAGAAATATTCAACTCAGGGTGATTTTATAACGTAGGTTCCAGTTCACAGTGATTTTATCACCTATGTACCGATTTAAAAATAACAGCGACGTTCCGGAAGCTGAAATCACTGTGATTTAATCACTGCGATATGAAATCACTCCCATCTCTAGTTTAGTTCCGATGTGGCACCCAGACGTGGCAGACCTGCTAGTCGGCGTCCAGTTACCGATAAAACAAACGACACTGTACCTTATTATTCTGGGCCGAGTTCTTGTAGCCACGTCATTTTCGATTTTGACGAAAAAGTAACTTATTTTTATTTGAAAATTTTCATTCTTATTTTAAGTAAATAAATAAATTTAAATAAATCACAAATTAGTAAATAATATGATTATTATAACATAAAATAATATTTAGAAATAAAATTTGGATATTAATGGTTGTTACTTTTCTTCTTTTTCATGAAATAAAACAAAAATGCCATAAAGTAATTAATGATAATAATTAATAATAACATAATTAACTAATTAACTTCATACTAACATGTATTTTTGTATATTTTTCCACATTTGAAAAATTGTCACTTCACTTTTTGAAGTGAGTTTCAAAATGAAGTGACGTGACATTAACTCAAGTCACGTGAGTAAAAATTCATCCGGAAGTTATATTTTACTCACTGGGTGACTTTGAGAATACTGATTCTCGAAACTCACGTCACCGATCAATTCACGTGACTGCTAGAATAAGGGCCTAAAGCTGCATTCTTTTGTTCACTTCAGTAGAGCAGAACTGGAAAATCCCATACATTTATGCAGAGCAAATGAGTTCTTGATAATAACTTAATAACTTTGCTTTAAATTAGAAACATCGAGATGGCGACATGGTTCATTTTCCTTGCCGCGAGTTTAAATTTTTCTTTACATTCCACAAAGTTTCAAAACTTTCAGTTAATTTCATTGGAAAACTTAAAATCAGGTAAAACATGAGAATTTTGTACAACCAAGAGTCTAACAAAGTTTGAAAAAATTGAAAATTAATATAGTAAATGTAATGATAATATAAATGTGGACTGAAGTTTGTGATCTATACAGTGGCTAGTCTGGGCTGTTCTTTTGGATTTGCACTCGATAGCGATAAGCAAAAGAATACGGCTTAAATTGTAAACAACAGAACAACAGTACAATTTTGTGGACAAAATATTGGCGATTTGACATACTCGTGCATATAGTACATATTAATTTTGACGTTTGTGCTTGAAAACTATTGGAAATAGTTACTAGTTACGTTAATTCTTGCTAGGACCTTACGGCCAATTTCTCTCTACCTTATTCAAAGCCATCTATTTGCAATTAGGTGAATAAAAATTTTCTGGTGGACACTTGCATTTCTAGAGTTGCACGCAAAATCTAGCGATACCATAATTACGACACTTGTCAGAACCGAATTCATCGAAAGAATTTATTTCAAAATGAATGAATCAGGAACAAAATAGGTTACGTGAAATGAAATAAATCCTTAACATCCTGCAACGATGAGTCACTGAACTCTATCACTGTTTTTTTTCTTCATACATCATTCACGATTGCCATTGGCAATGGAGGTAGAAGTTTTGCATGCATGTTAAATACTTCATATCCTGCGCTAAGGATAACGTTATCCTTGAATAAACGTCAACTTCCAGTGAACACAGTCACTTGTGGGGTACAGTCTCTTGTGTGTAGATATATATTTTTCAAACATTCATTACAAACTGAATGAAATACGAACGCATACATTAACGGATTCGTCCTGTTTTTTAGCAGTTTGAGAATATTCATAGACACATAACAGTAGAAAAGGATCAGAACTTTTCATATCCTCGCAGTATTTAACTGAAGTTTTTAAATGGATTTTCTAGCGCGCTGCTGAAGTTAGAAAGGAAATTTAAGTTCATCCTGTGACTGGCAAATTTGCTTGTCTCATTTAAACGTTTATCCTTGGCGGAATGTTGAAGTCCTGAGAGTTATTTTTATTTTACTTAACAACAAATCTGTGCTTGTAATTGTTAATGTTACGCCGATCTTTTTCAACAATTTACGCATTTGATTCCATTATATTCTTCATCAAACGCAGTACTCATCTAAACGCGTTATTATCCTTTGAATTAAATGTGAAAAGAAACCATATTATTGACAATGAAGTATGAAAATGGAAAAATTTTTAACTCCACAGTCTAATATGTTAATTTCTATATGACAGTTTTCGTTAAAATGAAAAAAAGGACGATCATAGTTAATTACTTCCGCACGTTAAATGGTGTTTGTTATTATTTATACGTTTCTTTATGATTATCTTGTTTCCAGTAAGTGCGATATCACGTAGAGTGATGTATAACAGTTGGATATTAACGTCATATCCATATGAATATCGTTTACCCAGTTTAGGTCAAACACAAAAGGACATTTTGCGATAACCTCGTTGTTTAGTAGTTCATTTGTAGCTCTTATTCCTTAGAGTAATTTTGAACAATATAACACTTTAATATCACGTAATAACTACTTGACGATAAAACTTCAAGTAGACTCGAAAATAATTGATAACTCATGTGTTATAAAGTTTCACGCTTTAAATTTTGGAAGAGTTACATGCAAAACAAAAAATAACAAAAACAAAAACAACAACATGAAATGAAGTTCTCAAGTTGGCACTCTGGGACGGATGAAAATAAAACAGGACTACAATGGAAATCTGTAATCGTAACTAACAACAATAAAGTCAACCGACCATTACTAAATTCCTAAGTGAACACACTTCCCAAATGAGCTCAAACTAAAGAACAAAATTGAGTGAATACGTCCTGAATATGCAAAGGATATACAATAGGATAGGATGTAGCATGGATATAACAATATCCTGAAAACGTTGTACATAATGTTTTTCAGTAAATTTTCAAACAAACTTTCAACATTGCAGATACACTTCTCGATACATTCGCCGCCATTGCTAGTCCTTAAACATGAAAGACAGAGGCGTAATTTTAGTTGCACGATAACAAATTACAGGGTATTATATAAAGTCAGCCTATTATACGTTATTTGTTGTCTGTATGAAGTATACATTTGCTGAAAAGAGAACACAGAGACCTTGTTTAATGCCTGCCACACAATATGCTTGGCCATGACGGATACAAATGTTTAAACAAAATTACAATTGTTAATAGACGTATAACTAAGTTATGGAGGAATCCGTCATTATCACGAATAGTTATTATGTGCATATTTTAGTAGGATAATTTGCTTGGTTTTTGTTATGTACACGTTTGATGTGATCGGCAAAGAATTGAATAACAAATAATAACCTACAACAAGCAGGAAGCTTAAAGAAATTTTTGAAAACAACAAAATCACATTTACATCCTACAATTGGCTTGACCGCCACAACGTAAATGAATGTGCCACAAATGAATCTCTCAAAAACTTGTCACAAGAAAATAAACAAAGTTTAACATTTCGCTTGACTGTTGCATAGTTAGATATTTGAAACATCAAAAGCAAGAGTTCTACTGAGAATATCTGAGAGGGTGGAAAGTGCAAGGAACCGAGTTGGGTTTAATAAGAGAATATCATAATTGTTTCTAGAGAATTTCTCAAGAACTTTACAAACTTCATCAAAATCAAGCAAGCAACTAAACCGTTTCATTTGAATAAAATTTCGCTTGACTGTTGCATAGTTTTGTATTGTACATAAAACATTTCAAATGACAATCAAATTCAACTGTTTCGTTGAAGATAACTTTTGGAAAATTGTCAAGAAATCAAATATGTTAATGAAATACAAACTAATTCTTAGAAATTCATGTCCTGCGGGTATCGAGAAATCAATTTATAAGCCACACAACATGAATATGTTGATACCACACAAGCAAGAGTTGAACAAATATATTTACAAAATATAAGAATCATCGTATGTCGAGTGGTACAATACTATAAGTAGGTACTCAGATCCTATTCAATATTTCTTGAAGTTTATTTAGCTTGCGCCTCCTTCACTTATGTAGGTGCAGGTTTCTACCTCCTTCCACATTTCTACTAAAGATAGTATAGTTGCCACGAAAGCACTTACGATTGAGAGTTGATTTATGGATATTATGGATTTATATGTCGATGATGGTGGAATACAAAATGATAAATTATTCCTACTTTGCATATCCTCCTTTACATTCGTTGTTAGTGATATTGTTATTGGTATGTATCCCATATTTATTACATAAATATATATATACATGTATATATGTATGTAACCGTTTAAAATGTGCCAGAATAAAACCTCAAGATATACATATTAATCTCTTTCTTGGCGTAAAACATGAGGCGTGGAAATAAAGAAGTTTAGTTAGCAGGTACTTTTTCCTCTGACAGCTCAAATTGCGAAGTCAGTAAATGCCACGACTTAACACCGAAATACAGCCCCTGAATAGGTTATTGCAATATGTTTCAATCTCCAGATTGGCGTTTTTGTACTTTCTCAAGCAATAGTTTTGAGAGAGTTTCATGTCATGGAGGGGAAACGAACTCGAGATCGGAAAATGTTACTCGACAAATTTGGTCGAATAAAGGCGAGGTGCTTGAAAAATTCTGTCCCAACTGTTTCGAGTACTTCTGCTAGATGTTACTCAAAAGCGATTGTTTACTATTTGAATAACCTTGTAATGTCGAAAAGTACGCAAATAGACCTAATGCCACGAGGTAAATCATATATGCAATCATATATGAAAATATATAACATAGTGAAAATTTGAAGTATTTACCTATTATGGTTCAAGAGATACTCGTATAGCCTTGTGACGGACAGCGAAATCATATTAATAAGGTTCCCAGAGGGAGGTAACGGAGCAATAAAAACTATATTTTATATAATTCAAATTTATCATATTATCCTTTGTGTCCTTTTGTCTATGTGTGGGTGTGCTGAAACAAATATCACTTCCGGTTTTATTTGTCTCAAGTCAATATCAATTAAAGTGACCAATTAATGAAAGTATCACAGAGATACCGAAAATGGTGGCATTAACAATCAACCGTAACTGATACGTTATCATAAATTCAGTCATTAAACAACTCATTCTTATCTATACGACCAATAACCAATAACAATCGATTTATAGTGTCTTGTTGAAATTCAAGGATTCTACGTGCCACGAATCACACGATTCCAACGAAGGTGTGGTCCCACATTTTGACTAAACCAATTCCTCAAATTGGCATTTCGGACAAATACTAATAAATCTATTACCACCACAACAAAAATCATATATCTATATGTTATATCATATATCACATGATATTCGAAGTTTATCAAATATTTATCAGCTAACGATATTCAAATATTGACTTTGAAATGGATTCGATGGTGTTGTTTTAGTCCTTGCACAGGATATTTGTATCAATTTAAGCCATTTTCAGTTTTAACAGTTATTTCCTTTCATCATACAGGAAATTTATTGGATTTTCTTCAATAATTACAAGCCATTATCTTAATATCCTTGATTTCCTGCACGAAGGTGACAAAGATGGTGGCATTTTGTATGGAAATGGAAATTTCTATTCCTTTTGTATCCTTCTTGACTTCTTGCTAACACAATTTTGGCAGTGAAAAACCTTTTCTTTTTATCGGAAAAACCTTCTAACAAGACATTTTCGCCATTTTGTGTTGGCAGTTTTTTTTCGTTTTTCGCAGCTTTCCTTTATTGATCGATTTATCATATAATGGTGGTTTGGATATTTTTCACGCACAATAGATGTTTTTCCAATGCGTGACGTTGTACGTTTCCAATATTTTTGTGGATTTTGTATAAGAAAATGTTCCCACAGTTTTCCATTTCTCTTAGCTGTGCAAATAATTTATTCTCGTTCGGTTTTATTTTTTCCAACTTGTGAGTTTTGTTGATGGTGGTAAAGAGATGAAATCCTGAAATCAATAAAACAGGTTAAGACCAAAATGCCAACGATCTATTTGGAATTTTTCACACTTTTATTATATACCAAGTGTTTGTGGAATGATGGGATGATGTGTTCTTGTATCTCTTCAACGGCAATAAGTCCTTTTTTTTCAGGTGAGATTCCTACATTCTTCATTCAATTGACTATTAAATTTCAATATTCAATATGTGATAACTTATTGTATATCCTTACGTCCTTACATATTCCCTATAGATCACTCACCGAAATATTCTAACACAATTAAGACACAATTCAATTTTTCACCTCTTTTCCCTCAATATATACCTTAAATACAATCGACATCATCGTTAATATGTCAAATAATTACATACCTGTTAACCTAATATTTGGTTCTATAACGCATGGAAAACTCGTTAAACATTTAATTCAGAATTTCAAATTGAGATTTAAGTTGAAAGTTCAAATTTCAGATCATAAATACAATTGAAAATACATTCAAAATATAAACTCATCATTTATCAATTTTAATTAATAGTTAAGTTAATTGAAAACTGCTAAAAACTATTAAAATAACAATTTTTAATTTAGGAACTTGAGAAGAGATTACCATGAAATCATTTGTATGGCGCGTGTCTGATGCATTTGTATGGTTTTGAAGGTTAATTTCTACTGACGACAGGAACTGTACTCATTGATGGAAAGTTGGCTCTAGAATGTCAATTACCTCGTCTGTAAACTTAACATTATTTTTCTACATAAATAACTCGATTTGATTTTGCTGTTCCGCGCCTCTCACTAGCGCTTACATCGGCCAGAAGCTCTAAACAGCTTAGCCAGATCTCTGCCACCAGCTAGACGTCAATCCATTCGCGTTTGCCTGCTCCGTCAGTTTCGAATCGTGGCAGCGACCTTCGCTGGTTTTGTTTTCGTGAATTTCAGTTGCATTCCATGTCGAGTTTTGATCGTTTTTAGTGAATTTCTCGTAAAGTTTTTGTGAATTTTATCAACAAATGTTGTTAATTTGAATAAAACAGATAAATAAACAATTTTAATGCAAAATAAAACCTTATATTCTGTTGTTTTCGTGGTGACAGTGTTGCGGTTCACTTGAAGTGATAGTGAATTTGTTCAAGAAAGTTCGCTGGTCTCTCCACTTTCGCGAATGTTTCAGCTTTTGAATGAGATAAAATAAAAATAGAATTTAAAAAATAAATTTTTATGACTATACGCAATCGATTTATTGCCGTAATACCTCCACAAGTGCAACAATTCAGGTACGATAGTGTTTTTGTTTGTTTACCGTTTCTATTGGATTAACCTAATAGTTATCTTGTAAATTTTGTAAGTTGTAAACGTTACTTTCGGTCGTCTTTCCGTTGCACGTGATTTGAAGTTATTCTCGTGATAATGACGAATCGGTTATTCAATTTGAATTGGATAATTCCAGAGAGGCAATTATCAAATACCTGGATTGATCATGATCACGATTTTATCCGCAGTAATTCCTATAAATGACGCGATATCGCGATTTCCAATCAGAAGGAATACTGATTATCCATCGGCGAAAACAGCTGAAATGTATTTGAAGTGTCAAAAAGCACAATCAGACTGCTAAGAATTCAACACTTGCCTGTCGTTTTCACATATCTGACAATTTTCTGGGTTAACTTATAACTCTGAAGCTGGATTAATCTGGAATGATAAGACATTTTGTGGGTCATGCTTGCACGTGTGATGTAACTAGAATTCCGTCCATGACATTACAAACTTCATTATTATTTTAATTACATAAAAATATTAGATATACGTACTACAAACAACCGGTTTCGAGTCGAATACACGTCTTGGTAGTGCAACAAGTTTGTGTTCTAGAATTAATCACCACCAACATTCCACATTCCAACGTAGCATTATTTCCGTTGTCAGAGCAAGTGTCGCTCTCGTGGAATGCATTCTACTCAAAGGTTCCCTCAAATTAGGTTTCTGTGCCTAGACAGAATTCAAAAATTCAAATCTTGATAACACGTACTTTAAGAAAATTTAAAAATCACGTGATAAGGATGATAGCTTTCTTTAAGTGGCTACTTTAAATTGCTCCCTAATCTTTAGTCTTCAGGTTTTTCTTATCGGTGCAGATTTATTTTCTATTGTTTAAATTGGGAAATTAGGCCCATATCATCGACAGCTATCTCCTGGCAGTGAATGGATCGTCAATGTCTCCATGTGAACGGATAACGATAGTTATTTTTATCCTCATGGTTATACCTGGTCTGTTCGCGTACTTTTCGAATTTACTGGAATTTACTCGAAGAAAAATGAGAGGTTTAAGAGGATTTCGCTCTGTTACTCAAATAGTAAGAGAACGCTTTCAAGTAACATCCAGCATAATTACTTTGAAATCTGACAACTTTGACAGTTGTGGCAGAATTTTTCAAGCACCTAGACTTGACGACCAAATTAGTCGAGTAACATTTTTCAATCTCGAGCTCGTTTCCCCTCCATGACCTACCATTGACAAATATTCCACTTCTGACATTTGTCGTCCTCTTGTGCAATTTCATAATTCATGAAACGCGGTTACAAAAAGGAACACCGCACCCGTTCATTTGTTTTGGTCGCCATTTTGATTTTAAGCTGTCAAAATGTGACATATAGTACTTTTTGTTTGTTATTTCATAAAACTATTATTTTTACACCGCCATAACTCCTAATACCTTAAAACGTGAATAGCACGAATTGTAATTATTTTTACTAAGAAGTTTCCACACTGGTTTTTGTTAATAATAGTTAATTGAAAAAGTTATGCATGAATTGAGTTAAATTATCAGTTATTGGAATTATTTAATTGAAGGTGACGAAGTTGTCGTCATGAAAATACTGCAAATATCATCTTTGACACTTGAAATAAAACAATTTCCACCTTCGCCCAAAATGACAACTGGTAAAGCAGATTTAACTTAAAGCAAACTTTCTCCTCTTGTCTGTTAATGGATAAATGTTAAAAGTCTTTTTATATATACACAGATATACCTCCCAATTATTGTATATTAGCAACTGATGCCAAAAAGCAATGCCTTCCATGTAAGTGATTTATGTATCCGGGCTATAGTGTGTTTTGTGATTAACCCAATTAACAATATTATATAATTTTTATTTTGACTACAAATTGGATGCCTCTTCCTCTAAGGTACACTTCTGTATGACTTTGCACATTTGAAGTTTCAACTTTCTGGAAATGAGATGAAACGCAAAGCTTTATTATCTGCAGCTTTTTTATTTTGGAGTCATGTTTAGTATGACATTCAGTAAGGCCCGTGTTGCTCTGGCAACAATCGGTCCAAAGCACAATTTCACTATCGGCTACAATAAGAAATCCTCGACAATCTTGTGCGATGTTGTTTTGCTGGCGATGTCATTTCACCGTCTTGTACGACATTGTTGGTGGTGGCATTTTATCGTCTCGAAACATGGTTGCTGATGGGGTAATGAAACAGATGCCACACTTCTAATGTTCCTGCTGCGTAATTTATTCTGTGTCTTTATTGAAAGCGTTGCTGCATTGTCAAACAGTTAAAGTATCCGCAATGAAGTCTGACAAATCAGCTGGAGTTTTACGTTTCCTCGAATTTTAAACTTTAACCAATAATTTATTTACAGTCGCATTTTTGAATTAACAATAAAACTTTTATTTTTCTTTCAGACACAAAACTGGAATTAAAGATGACGCCGGCCTAGCAATTATACCAACTCGATAATCGCTAAAAGCTCAATAAAAACCAAACAAAAGCACGAATAAAAAATTTCAAAGACTTTTCATTTGAATTCGTTATAATTTCATTAATTAATGATTGGTTGTTTCTTAAAATCATTTATATGAATTAATGAAGTTGTTTTGTTTTTAATTTTCATTTTTAACGTTTGTACATCACGTCACAGAATTACAATTGTCTGAAAGTTACTGCCCTTCAAAAGAAATTAGAAAATTCGAATTAAACAGACTAAGACGTTACAACCAATAAATGTTAAAAATTATTAATTAAAGGATAAATTTGAATTAAGAAAGTTACAAATAAGGAATAAATTAAATATCGTTCCTTATATTTTATACTCGAAACTATCGTATTTAATAAAAATTCTAAACTGGAAGAGATACAAATTTTCTACAGATTGGTTAAACGAAATGGCTGGCCCATTAATTAAGGTAAATATTAATGAATAATATTAAGTTAAAACAAATTAAATTGAATTATTGAGATGGTTTCATTTAACTCAAAATCATTTAACATTTACTCTAAGTAAATTTCTCTTGTATCTGATATTGACCACATGAAATTTGAGATGATGTTTATTATTTCGAATTTCATTTACGTTGATGATATTAATTTGTCTTGACGTTGTAATGTTTTCTCTCCATATACTGTTTCTATACTCAAATTTAGTATATTATTTGTATAGAATTCAATAGATTCTATATCAAGTTCGTTACTATAGCTTGGTGAAAGCCAATGATGAGAGTTTATCATGTTTCTCAAATGATAAATGCTTTTTCAAATAACACTTCAATATAATATGAGAATGTGTTTTGTTTGATTAAATATTCATGTTTGCTATTGAAATGTTATGAAGTGCTGCTTGTATTCATTTTATATTTGTTAACAACTAAATTGAATTTATGCAATATATCCTGAATATGAATCATTTCTTAAAATCAAACAACAGAATTCTGTAAATTAAACAACATATAATTTAATTACATTAAAAGAATGCAACAAATACGAAAAGAGAAACAAATAATTTCCACTCTTGAAACTTATATATGTATATGGTTTCCTTACGAAGGTTTTTATTTGTTTGTGCACTTTCGTCTAGAATCTGTTATATATATTCGTGAAATAAGTCATGAAAAAACCCTATCCTCTTAATTAATTGGAATTAAAGAATAGCAACAGACAAAACTGATTTACTCTAATTAGATGAAATTTCTACTACACTTAATGCATTCATTAAGTACATCAATTAATTGTAGCACTAACAAATTGTGCATTAGCCAATACCTTAAGTGCTTAGTTAGTAAACCAATATACATTTCATACTAAACTGATTACGGAAACCACATTTAACCACAGTGCTAAAACGCTAAAACCAAAAATCATTATAAAGCCAATTCATGTTCATTTTAATTATAAAAATGGATTTGGAAGACTTGCTAATTTTTAGTTCAATTAAAAGCAATGAAAATTTGCAATTAGTACATCAGTGGATGCATTGATATATCGATAAATGAAATTTCCATAAACATGATAAATTTCAGGACACTATTCACTAAAATGCCACTCCAGCACGTACGTGTATCAAAAGTTAATGGATGCCCAAATTGTGCCGAAAATGTTTGGCTCAATTTTAAACTTAATCAAAACCTAGTCATGAACGTAATTGAAGCTTAAGTAAACCAAATTTCATCAAATTCCTGACTTGTATTAAAAGACATTTTGGTCGCATTACTGCTTCATTTTGTGGTTCAATCTTGTCATGTCTCCGTCAATTTAATTTTGAAATTCATTAACTTTACCTCGAGAATCCAAAGTAATGCAATTTGAGTTTATTCTCATTATCAAGTTGGTAATAACCAAAATACACTGGTAAGAGTTTTGGTACACCTCGTTCTTAAAGCGATTCAAATGTTCATCAACTTCACAAACGCTTTTGCACTAACAATAGGAATGGCATTAGCCGCACACAACAGGAATTACGCTTGTATGACACTCCTGATACTTCCAGTCCGGTCATCAATCTGTCAAACCGATTTGTTTTGATTTGTAAGGCACCAATCGATGAAAAAAGTTATTTAAACGTCAGAACTGTACGTTGAATACATTTACGTCAGTGCCATTTCTGTGTCAATGTGCGTGAGTGACTTATGAATAATGAAACGACTATTTTACATAAAGTAAATATTCCTATTTTACATAAAACAAATGAACACCAAAACTAATTTTGTCTGATTCACATGTTAAGGGCATTTTTAAAATTCCATTCATTGACGATAATTTGCACGTATATTTTTTTAAACAAACCCCAGTTAGTATTAATGCCTCCAGTTTAATGGTGTCTGCTTTTCCGGTACCCTTGCACCTTATTTCCGTCTGTCTTAATGCATTTTATCAGCTACAATATTCATTCATTTAAATCCAGATCCTTCACCGCCATTACGTCTTACTTCTAACAGTTTCAACGTTCATTTATTAAGAAAGAAAAAATTATTTCAATGTATTCTTTGAAATGAATCCTTCAGAAAGGATTTGATAGCATAAAGAACAGTATTACACGTACCAGAAGTAAGAGAGGTGAAAATAAAATCAAGTGAAGGATCCAGCCACAAACACGCCACAATATTTCCACTTTCCTGTTTTGCAGTATAATCCTGTGAGCCTATAACCTGTGTAACTGTTTACCCATCATCATCTTTGTATAGTAGAAAGGAGCCACAAGGATGAGTAGACACTATACTACACTACACTACACTAGAATAGGGCCAAAGCCAAAGCCAAAGCCACAGTCAGAATTGGAATCCAAGTCAGAGTCAGAGTCAGAGTCAGTGACGGAGCCCAAGATTAAGGCGATAAGTTGGGGGCCATTGAGGGTTAAACATACAGAAAACCGGAGCGTATCCTGTGTGCAAACTTAACCTTATATATATAAAATTCTATAAACTACATAGGCCCCATGCCGTCTATTTGAACAACCAATGTCGTGGTATCAAGGCCTCATTCATTCAAGAAGGACGAAATGAAACGACTAAAAAGGAGTCACGAATGAAGCCTAGTTGGACTGGTTGTTGGTTGCTTGGTTGGATGGTTGGGTTAAAATCCTTCACCAAAGGATAAATAGACATATTCGAGTTCCACTTGAATGAGGAATATTTGTGTAACCAGGATTATATATGTATAAATATATATGTGTATATTTTTTCTCAACATTTTTGTCCTTTTTTCTTTGGTTAAGGCCCAAAGGTGGGGGTCATGTTCATGTTTGTGCAGGAAGACATTTCCCGGCTTACGGCTTGTTGTTGTTTTTTTATTTTTATTTTTTATTTTCTTGTGTGTGCACTTCCTTACCATATCCCCAAAAATGGAGTGCCCCTCATTTCCTGCCAAACACATCATATTATTATATCAAACATATTTTGGTATTTTCGTCAGCTTTTTTGCATATTTGTGAATGTTTGAGCGTGGGTGGATGTAGAAATAACAAAAAAATATCCTTATAAATCAACACAAACTGACACACACACATATATACATATATATTTAACATATTAACAAAACGATCCTTTTTCTTCCACTTGGAAATGGATTTGATTTTGTTGTCCTCATAGTCGCCATTTTTGTCCTACATTCAACGTTGTCGATGAACTTGAGGTAACCATCAAAACTGGAAAATTTATTTTAAATATTTACCTAATCCTTATTTGCAATGTAAATGTATGCTAAAAACTTGTTTAAGGATTTCACCAGGACCACCTCCATCTGTCATATTTATTCCATTTGAAAAGGATTCCCACAAGCAGCACTATAAGCAAACTTTTCAAATTCACCATAACCATGTCGTTGTTATTTATGTATGTCCTTGCCACAACAATTGTCTGCTCTGGATGAATCAGGATGAATCAGGATAAATCAACAACCACAGTTTTATTCTTTATTTTATTCTTTATTTTTTTTTTTAGAAAATATCCTTCAAACTTTTACATGTTTCATAAATTTGTGACATAATATATGGAGTTTGAATTTCATGACACACCTAAAAATGAAATAACAATGCATGTTTGCCAGGAACATCGTGGAAAATGCTAAAATATCTCAAACATTAACAATTAATTTCATTTGTCAAACTTTTGCTGATGTGTCCTTAAAAATTTCCTCAATATTTGAAACGGATGAAATTCAACATTTTGCCGGTGTTCAAAATGGCGGAATGTTCATTAAATGTCTGCAATACAATAAATAAAATTAAATTGAAAACATCTTCGAATTCCAACTGTCAAAATTTAATTTAGACTGTGTCCTAGCTTAAGTCATTTCATTTCGAATTGTTTAGACATTTGATAGCCTCGCTTCTTGCTAAAACAGAAAAAAGTCAATAAACTTACAGTAATTCAAAAATATGCTAAAATACTTAAGTCTTTTGCTGTATTCACGTGATGTTTTCATTTTGTTTTAAACTGTCACTGAAATGAACATGAAATAAAAGCTACAGGGTGTATATTTCCTGAGACGCAAGCCATTCGAAATTGGAAATGAACATTTGTACTGAAATTGCTCGAAACCGCACACAGTCGAAAATTCAAAATGACGTTTTTCGAAAATACAAAATGGCGTTTTTCGAAAATACACAAAAATAAATTTTATTATATGTATTGGCATGAAAACATCTTCGAATTTCTTCTGTCAAAATGTGGCTATATTCAAATAAACGAATTTTTCGAAATTCGAAATATAAAAGAAACCATTTAATTTAAAGATTTTATGTATAGAATTTAAAACTAATGTTCGTAATATCTTTTTTATTTCTTCTTCGAAATAACAAAATGGCGTTTTTCGAAAATTCACAAAAATGATTTTAATCAAACTCACATTGAATTTCGAATAAAAAGCCGGCCGTTCGCGTGTTATGGCGGCTAACGGTGAAGCTTCGATGATCTCATCTCCGTCTTCGAATTCGAACGGCCACGAGCCAACTGGACAACTGCCGCCATTGCCACCGCCGCTGCGTTCAACACAAGTTCTTCAACCATTGTCGGTTTTTCCAGGTGCGATATTTTGATAAATAATTTTAAAAAAGTTTTAATTAATTAAAAATTGTTGGCATTTTTTGCATTATAATTTGATTTAGAACAAATTTTTGTTTTTTATTTGCCTTAATTGTTGTTTCGTTAATGTTATTCATGTTTAAGCATTTATTATAGGAATTTGTAGATTAACCAGTATTATTATGTAGTCCTGAAATCAGGTACTTGCTTCGGTCATATTAATGTAGTTTGTTATTTACATAGCAGCCATTATGTCACATGTACGTAGCTAGATGCTTTATATAGTATCCCTCTATACAGACAAAGTGAGTCAACTGTCAACACATTCGAAAGTCAACTGAAAAATTTCAAATTTAATCCGGAATTAAAGAAGTTTTAACTTACATGCAACTACCCTTCATCAAAGGAAGAACTCTAAGATATCCTTCCTACAGTAGCAGCTCAATCAACTTAATGAATTTCGTTCCATTGTGAAACATTTTGAAATACAGTGGTTGTTGCAATAACCAAGTAACACATTTCAATGGCTAGGAAGGAAAAGAGAAAGTGACGTAGTTTCTTTTATGGCTTCGTTTTATACACATATTTCTGCCATCAATATATATATCATACACATACATGAATTATATGTATCTTATTCCTTGCTAAAAAAGTCTGCAATTTTCAACTGAGTTTCCTTACATCCTATGTGCTTGGCCACAGCTAATTGCGTTTATCGAGGAGTTGCGACTATTGGGGGTTGCAATTATCGAGGTTATGCTGTATCTAGCTTTTGCAATAACTACAGCTTTCTTCTTTGTGTTTTTAGTATTTATAATTTTCGAAATTATGTCAAATTGTAGTTTTAGTAAAGACATATCATTATTTTTTTAATGATTCATTTTCAATCAATGTGTATCAGTATCAGAAATTCGTGAGCTTTGGTATTTGATTTGCATGAAGGAATTCTTATTTTTGCTAATAAGCTGGAAAGGTTAAACCTTGAAAATTTTGAATTTGATGAAAATTAAAATTTCGCCAAAAATTCAATTAATTTGAACGTCACAACTATTAAAACACACTCAGATCAATTACAGTTGATTAGAACGATTGATATAGAACCTTCTTGACTTCTAAAGTGTGTTGAAACTGTATCACGTATACAATATGAGTTACACACCTTAATATCGTTTTAAGTAATTTCATAAACGATAAAATCTTTAATGCACCATGAACCTTCAAGAATTTGTTCCCTGTACCATCTTCTTCTATAAAATCCTAATAGTCGTGAAGCAGAAAATGAATTTCATTCACCGGACGATGGGATTCACTCTCTGAAAGCGGGGAAAATTCATTTTATGTAGATCATACACAGAACGAATTTCATTCACCGAAGAATGGGATTCACTCAAGCGGGGAAAGTTCATATTTTACATGACGTCATAAATATCTATCAATTTTTATTTTTTGCCCGCATTTTTTTCTAGTTGAATAATAATATGTTTGATAGGTTATCAGCTACAGTTATTAGAAATAACTGAAACCTGCAAAAAGCTTGCTTAATTTTTTTCAATGAGCTTTATTTTATCGTTTGCATTATTTTTATCTAATTACAAGTAAATAACTATTGTAACCGGTTTTCTGTGATAATCACCTTGAATGACTGGTTCCGGTTACGATGGCTTAAGTAATTTTATTTAAACAAGACACGGAGCACTTTCCACTTGAAGAGGCACGCAAAACTCAATGCACTTCGAATTGATGTAACAATTGTTTTAAAAATCACTTAATATTATTATTGAATTCTTTAAATCTTACAAAGATATCACATTCATTTTTCTCAAATAATTAATAAAACAAATTAAAGAACATAAAACAAAAACAATTAACGAAGAATAAAACTTACTTAGCATTCTTAACTCTTTTTTCTTTCATTTTGGTTTTTCGTGTGGCTTTATCAATTCAGTTTATAGTAGAGTGAGTATTTTGCAAAGAAATAATATAACTTAAAATAATTTATGTTGTTGAAGTAAATTTTAATCGAAGATTAGCAATTTAAAAACATAAATAATCTTTTGTGAAACATTTCCAATATTAGTGTCCAATTTGAGTGACGAAGCATCTTACGATTATGTTTTTGGTGGTCCCCTTGAGACCCCGCCCTTGTCTTCAACTCTCAAGCTGACCTCGCCGCCTATTAGACTGAGATCAGATGGTAATTTTAAGAATCACTCTATACTCTATAAAATAAACATAAATATTATTTATTCAATTACATTTAATTAATTTGAAAAATGAAATTTTTGTAAACATGATGGAAGTGACTTTGATTTCATTTCAACAAATGCTTCAGACGGACCACACAGTAGTAGTATAGAGGATGGACGAGGTTTTCGACGATCTGTTGGTTATTCATCAAAGAGACCACGACCCGTAAAGGAACGCGAAACGAACGCTTCCAATAAGGGTCATGGCGAGGACGAGGCCACGTTACGACAGTTGCTTCTTGAGTATGTACTAAATGTGAAACAGTTACCTAATAAAGAAAAACATATTTTAATTATGTATATCTATAATATGTTTAAGAAATTTGTTTTAATTTTATTTATAATATTATAATTTATTTTTGAATTTATATTATATTATAACCATGTTACTGCAATATATAATATAACAACTACATGTTTGATATGAATTTTTTTGATGCTCATCACAATGTTATATGCAAACCTGACTTCTCCTCATGTGCATCCACTTCATATGAATATGTAATAATGTTTGTTTTTTTTTTCAAATTGCTGTTCATTACATGTTTATCTCTATCACATTATAATGTTTTTGTATGACATTAGCAATGTTATCACATATTCTTTTATATTTCCCAGGATTCATGTTTCATCATACTCCATTCATTTTGACTGAATGACTTAACTGATTAACGTGAAAGTTGTAATCTAAATAATTTGATACATTGATCTAAAAGTATATTAAATAACTAATATTAAATATGAATATGAACAATTTTTGATGCATGATTGCAATGTTGTTTAACTGACATTTGTCATTGTTATCGTCATAATGCTATGCTGTTGTTAATGTTAACATTATCTGAAACATAATCATCTATTACGTAAGTTTGATTTTATTATAATATTCTTTTAATTACCTATTTTCCATAAACAAACATTTGATCATTTATTTGTCTTTTCAAATTTTTGACAGATACGACATGGATTTGATTAAAACTATCAAAATGATATCTGTCATAAAGCACTATCCCCTTTCAGTTAACAGAATTCTTTAAGTTTGTATTCTAGGCACAATTTATTTTCGAATCTGTTACGCCGGAAAAATTTTAATTTCGAAACCTGTTTGAAGCCAAATCTGTCAATTTTTTTAACAGAAAACCTGTTAAGTTGAAGCCGACGAATTTCGGGCGTTAACTTTCCCCACCAGTATACGAATTTCGACCGTAACAGAACATTTGGAAATCCAACAACAAAATGCATGAAATGTCAAATTAACAGAATCTGTTACGTGCACCCAGAATTGCCCCGACTACCTTTTTATTTTTTTCAACAAAAATATAGTAACATAGGTAAGGAGAATCTACGAAATGTATTCCTGTAAGCCTTCCACCTTGTAACCCAGGTTTTGTTTTTATAAAACCAAAATGACGATGAAGTTCATTCAGTGAAAAGCTTCTTCAAAATCAGAATGATGTTTCCAGCCATAACTTCTAGTTAATAATAACTCATACTCTTTTTGGTTTTTTAAATTGTGATGCTGGATGATTGATTAATAGTTCAAATATAGCATACACTTAACTGATTTATAGTAAATTTTACAAACATTCTATTGTATTGCTGCAAAAACTTCGTTTCAATCGCGTTTCATTTCATTAACGTGTCGTATTTCATAATTTGATGATACACCTTAAATTTGCAACACAACAACTAGTGCTTTATGACAGATAAATATGTATACAAAGATCCTTATGGAGTATAGACATATTTTCTTGATATTTACTGTTCTTTTACATTCAAATTTTATTATATTTATTACAACTCATTAATATTTAGAAAATAATGACAATTATTTGTTACTCTCAAATTGCATGCTGTTATCCTCATTATATCCACTCATAATTATAATACATTCAAACATATCATATATAATAAGCATCTAAAATAAATAAGTTAATGCATATTGAAACATTTTTCAAATTTATTTCCATCATAAATTAATTAAAATAAACTAATAATATATATATAAAAAATACTATCGTAGCATACAAATAAAATTGTTGTGTGACCAAACTAATAAATTTATGCATTGTTTCATGTATGGGAAAATAATTTTATTTATAATTTTAATATGTTTTTATTAAATTGATATTGAATTTTCGGTTTTTAAGAATTGGTTTTTAGTTACTCTTTGAATGTACAATACAATATTGGCTAATGGTTAATGTGTTTCAAATTGTCAAACATTTAACACACATGATTGTTTTAAATTATTGTACAATTCATCATTCCATATTTTAATTTCATATTTTTATATAACCAAATTCAATTTCACTTTTATTAAATCTCTAAAATTTAAACAATTCGTTTATTCGCTTCAACAGTTTTCTTGTATTTGACAGTTAACAAACGGTCAAACAAAATACTAACGTCGCACCAACACAACTTTCAGAAATGAAATTTTCTTCGTTAAGTTTGTTTGTATTTTCACACTGCACATTATCATGACATTGCAGTGTACATATTTGAATCTTTTCAAATTTATCCATGCAAGTGTCACTTTAAAAATAATGATTGTGATTTTGTAATAATTTCATTAACTGAAATAAACTATTTTTCTCACACCCTTGAGAAATTTAAAAACATCTTCTATTAATCTTTGAAAGAAAATTTATTAAATTATTTATTGAATTATTAAACTTATTTCTCATGTTTGAACACAACGTTTTCATTGTTTCCAATTTAATTTACTGCACAATTTTCACATTTTCTCATATTAAATTATATATTATAAAATCAAAAATATTCTGTAGTTTATTCATTTGTATGCGAAAAATACTAAATTATAACTTATTATATAAATTGTTATTCTAGAAACTAAAAGAATGTGTTTAAATAGAAATAGAACTATTTTTACTACGGTCATAACATTTTGAAGTTAACTGCTTTAGTGCGATTTTCAAATCGATTCAACATTTAGTAACTTTAATGAATCATGAAGATTGTATAATTCATGAAACATGTTGTGGTATAGCTTCGAAGACACCTTTATCTAAACGAAAAAGATACTGACAGCTACATACTATATTAATTAACGAGTAGGACAATCATATCATATTGTATGCTGGAACTGGAAAACTAAATAAAATAAAATATAATAATGAATAAAACGATGATCGTGGCAAAAATAGTGTTAACAAATTAATGAACATAGTAGGTATATATAAGAATATGAGTTAATCAAACAAAAACATAATATTAACAATGACGAGTGAAATATTTTCTTTTAACTTATATACATTTTGTCATTACTGCAATTTTATTTTGTTTATTAAAATTTATTAAAACTACACTGCATCGTTAATTAGATTAATCAAAGATTGAAAATCAACAATTAATGAATCATATATTAACTCACATCATTTGTTATAATGTCATCTTCTCTTTTTTTCTGTTATAGATTTGCATAAATTGGTCAGATTATAGAGCAGTGAGAAAAAACACAATAACCTGACCATACTAGTTTGGACATACGACATTCACCAACCAAAAAAAAAGCAAAAAAAAAATATATAATAAAAGTAAAAACAAAAAGAATTTAAAATAATTATAATATTTATAATTATAAAAATATTATTTATATAAGAAAAGTAGCACACCAGAAAGGTGTGACATTCCGAACGAACGAACGCGAACAAAAACTATTTCTTGTGATTTAACGCAAGGAATTTTTGGTGTTTAAAATAAGAAAAATTTTTAATCAATTTTAAGAAAAAATATATAAGACGAGAAGAAATATTGTGGCATCGAAGATTGTAGCTAAAACGGATAAGATTCGAACGAGGAAGAAACGGTTAAAAGATATTTTATGAACAGTGTCTAGGACGTGACTAAAAACAGACATAAAAATATAAGAGAAAAAGTATTAAAAACTTTTGAGAAAAATAATAAATCTTTTGATAGTCAAAACGAGAATAGTTATTTAACAAGAAAAAAATATTATATAAAACAAAACGTTTCATCCTTAAATCATCATCTCTCATCATCTTAACCATAACCAGTTCATCAAAATGATGGGCACTATGCCTCCAAGGTACAAACTGTTAATTATTATTAACCTTATTTACTTACTAACTAACTAACTAAACTTTTCTTAAAACAACTTCTTTAATTCATTGCGCAAAAATAAAACCATTTAAACATTATCCCTTTAAACTTGATAAAGTAAAGTGATTTGCATTTTGAAAGAAAATATAGTACTTCAATGCAGATCAGTTTCATTTATTATTTTTAATTATTTTATCACTGCTTTGTTATTACACATCAATAGTTTGTCCACTCCATTGTCGGGTTATTCAAGATCAAATTATCTTTATGTGATATTTTACATTGAAACGTCATGTATGACATGGTATTTGAGCAATTGATGATTGCATTCAAATTTCATATTTAGACCAACGAATAATAACCTTATTCTTGTTATTATTATCTACTTAACTTATTCGCAGGCTTATATCATAATTCCTAATGTTGTTAGTTCGTTAAAATTTGTTAATGTTTTCTCATATTCTCAGTGAATCCAAATTAAAGTTTCCTCATTTTGCTGAAATTTCAGCATGATCACATTCGGTATTATATTCTTTAAGTATTTTTAATTAAATTTATATTTAAAATGTTTTAAATTACAGTTTAACATGCAACGGTTGGTGGATGTCGGAATGTAAAATTCATGTTAATTCATAACTAAATGTTAATTCTACATGATTCTTCACCAACATTTTTTAAAGTAGCTTTTATAAATTAGATGAAATATATTTTCAATGATTTCGCTCAATTTAAGTAGTATTGAAATGAAGAATTAAAAAATTATCAACTTTCATTATAAGTATTTGTAGTAGAATTGAAGAATATCAGAATAAATTAAAGAATTTACAAACATTTCTATCCATCCAGTTGAAAGCATGATAACATTTAAAGAAAAGTAAATATGAAGAGAAGCATGTAGAAAAATTGCGACTATTAAGTTGACATAATGTTTCATAAATCATACCGAATCATATCCCTAATAGTCTATGAAATGGCGTTTGAGAGTAAAAGTAAAATATTTGATCTTGAATAATCCACATTTTCCTTGAATATAATCCTTATTGTAGAGTAAAATGGCAAAAATCTTTGCACTTACTACAACAAGTTAATAAGGAATAAATTTAAAACACAATTTATTGTCATATAATATTTTTGTTGCTTATAATTTCTCACAGACGTATCCTTGTTTCATATCCTGAGTGAAACCCTTTAAAAATCATATATTTACATATACAAACATACATACATATATCCTTTTTCATAACACAATATAAACACACATTCGTCATACATGATGATATAAACAAAGTCGTATAAGGACATAAGTACACTTAACACATTAAATGCATAAAAAAGATACACATCAAATTAATGTAATGCAAAACATAATGTACCATATACTATACATTCATTTATATATCCAAATACATATACATATACATATACATTAATAAAACACGTGCAATATCCTTTTGCTGCAAAAGCACATGAATTTATTTCTTCATCATTCATTTTCATGTGCAGATTTATATCCTGTCTGTTTTTTTCTTTCTCTTTCAGTGTGAATGTATCCTGCGAGAATATACATAAGTATCGTATATACATATTATATATATTTTAACTACACTCATATTCACATTTGTTCAATCCTTAATGTCCTGTTATTTATTTATTTTTTCTATTTTTTGTTTTTGTATCATTTCAAAGTTCCTTGCATTTAGGTACGTTCAAGCTTTCTTCCAACTAGCATGTGCATAAACAAATACAAAACTTTGTATATGCATATATGCATTTCATAAGTACATGCATTCATTCATTCATATCCTTTTTTCTATTATTATCATAACTTTTAGTTTTATTTTATCCTGCTCCTCGTGATTCCTGTGCATTAGATAAAAATACATTTTTATGTAATAAAAAGAAGAATATGAACATCAACGCTAAACGTCAAACGTCAAACGCCACCATTTTGTCATATTGTCCTTTTAAGAAAATATTTTTTCTTGTTCTTCTTTAAAAGACTTATATGCCTTTTGAATTGTTTATCATTTTAACATTACATCCTTCGTTTAAAATCAAAATCTCCTTTCATCCCTTTTTTTTATTCTCTCTATTTAGAGTGTCAACTTAGCTTCCTTATATACTTTTTATCATGTAAAGTAGATTTTGCATATCCCTTCAGGCTGCTGCTCTTAGTTATGTTTAAAACAAATACGTGTAAAACATTAAGAGAATCGCATATCCTTTTTGTCTGTTAGATTTTCCTTTTATTTTTCTTTCATTTAACAATTTATAATTTCTCGTTTACTATATTCAAATTCAATTCTTTGCACTTTTTATATTTACTATATAGTCGAAATGACATTTAAATAAAAAAACCAACTTATTCCAGGACATAATACTGTTTAGGTCATACTCTTATTATTTTCCTATTTATTTGTAATCAACATTAAATATCAAGCTGAATATTTTATTTATTATTATCATTTTTCATTTACAACAATTTCTTGAAACATATAACTACAACTATATGCTCTAAGAAATATTTCTGTATGTCATTGCGAGTAGTTTTATAAATTAAAATCATATTAAATGATTCATATCAAATTGAAAGGTACAAGAAAATAATTTAAAAAGAAATTAAATGTTTTATTTTTAGTTTTTGCTTAAAATATATTTCGTTTTTACTTAGTTGTTTTTTATAATTCAAAATCGAATGAGCTTACAAATTTTGAATAACTCTTTAGTGAGTAAAAATTGTTTTTAAGTTTTTAATATTTACAGGACTTTTCATATTTGTTTAAAAATTTAACGAATTAAAGTGGATCTATCTCTGTAAATTATAGTACTTTTCGTCAGGCTTGTACCTGTTTGAAGAATTTCCGTTGGTTATTTGTACTATCTAAAATATAAACTTCAAGCATACATTTTTAGCACATTTTCAAAAAGTTACTGTGAAACTACTTTGTCTATAGCAAAGTTTTTTGAATTCCTCTAACGTGCAACAGATGGCAACCTTATTAGTGAGTGGAAAACATGTACCCTTCTCATTTCACTCTCAATTTGTACTCGCTAGTATTCAAAATCCTGTAACCAAATGATGCCTAGATATCAGGGTGAAGCAGTTTGTTTTTGGATTATTAGTCTTAAAAATATTTTTAAAATTATACAACTACATCAGGACTTGCTCGAAAAACCAATTCGCTTCTGTCAGTTTCAGGATGACAGTGAGTGGATAGCTCAATAATAAATATGGTTCTTAAAATTCTAAAAACCCTACAAACAACACAAATGCCGAAAAGTACTATAACGTCAAAACCTCCAAGAGGCGCGTGTTAAAGTGAAGATCCAGACATTCCTAGGATGTTAATCGTGAACGTATTATTTTGATTTGATTGATAATTTGTAAAGTATCTTATAAATAATTTTTCTGTAATGTTTTATTTCGAAAATGTAGATATAGAACGAAAATTTACCATTCAAAATGCGATTATATTGGAAATAATTTTATAATTTGAAATATATCTCAATGATTCGTAGTGAGAAATATAATAAAATTAATATTAATATTAATTATCCCCTACCTTGCGATCAACTGATAATTCTCTTGATAAATAATGCATGTTTCTTTTCCGGTATTGTGCATTTGATTAATTACAGTTTGCAAAAGCAAGTTAGTGTGATGAGTATGAATCTATCAGCGAAATTAGATGAACTCCAAAGAGGCGATAGACACCTGGAGACAACAGTCGCCTTGTGTGAAATAAGAACACAACTTCAGGAGTTAACAAAATCAGTTGAAAGCTGTCAAAGTGAAGTATCAGAGGTGTGTGCATTGAAATTGTAACGATATGATCTACTGCAACATGCTGATTAAATGTGAAAAATTAGTTATCCTGCTACCACGCAAACCACAGATTAAATGATCGAAACTCAGTTGCAGTTGTCATGAAACAAATCCTGTTGTTTATGATAAAAAAATGTTTGAAGTGAAACTTTTTATGAGACTTACTGCCTTACAATTTTTTTATTGACTTGAAGAAAAGTACACGAAGATCCGCACAAAGAGAATATGACAAGAATATTACTCGTGCACTGTTTGCTTTCTCGTTGACAGTTTTGCGATTCCATAAAAAGTTTCACTTCTAACGCCGTGGCATTAGCTTTTGACTGACGCATAATTTCCTTAATTAGGTTAAACGTGATATGGTAGCAATTAAACATGAGTTGGATACTGTGCAACAAGTCAAGGAAGAAATTGAAGAATTACGAGAATATGTGGATCGTCTTGAAGAGCACACACATCGGAGAAAATTGAGACTTTTAGAACAAGTTCGTAAAGAAATTGTAAATAAAAGTTAAAGTTACTTATGTTTTTAATTTGGTTATTCATTTAAATATTGTATGATTTTTTGTTAAATAAAAACATTCACTTTATGATTTTGTCTTATTATTTTTACGACTGTACACAATTCGATTGGGTTTTCTCCATTTTTTCTTAAAGATATATTTTAAAATTACATTTAATTGATAGATTTAAATTTAATTGAAATTAATTTTCTCTTCCACAGGGTCTCACCTTCTTCCTAACATATGCAATATTTGCCGCTGTACTTGGCATGTTGCAATTTGGCTATAATACAGGTGTAATTAATGCTCCAGAAAAAAATATAGAAAATTTTATGAAAGATGTCTACAAAAGTCGTTATCACGAGGATATTGGTGAAGAGGCAATACAACAACTATATTCCGTTGCTGTATCGATATTTGCAATTGGTGGTATGCTTGGTGGTTTTAGTGGTGGATGGATGGCTAACAAATTCGGGAGGTGAGTAATATTTCAAGATGTCAGAATTCACTGTAACTATTTTATTTACTAATGATTTTTCGCTTTTATTTTACTAATGAATTTGACGTCTTCATATTGAGAACCGTTGTAATAGATTAAGCTTCCAAATTGATCTGTTAGATGAATCGTACTGAAATTTTTAAGATATTATTTTACTAATATATACTATTTTCAAATGAATTACAGGAAAGGCGGCTTACTTTTAAATAACATTCTGGGTATATCAGGTGCTTGCTTAATGGGCTTTACGAAAATGAGTAATTCCTATGAAATGCTAATCATCGGACGTTTTATTATAGGCGTTAATTGCGGTAAGTTTTAATTTCAGTAGAAGAAAAAACAAATATAAATAAAATATCTTAATTCATGTGAATTACTTAGGTTTAAACACATCTTTAGTACCAATGTATGTCTCTGAAATAGCCCCATTAAATCTCAGAGGTGGACTCGGTACTGTTAATCAATTGGCTGTGACTGTAGGTTTATTATTATCCCAAGTGTTGGGTATTGAGCAAATTCTGGGAACAGACGATGGTTGGCCAGTTTTACTTGGTCTAGCCATATGTCCAGCTATTTTACAATTAATTTTACTTCCAATATGTCCCGAATCACCAAGATATCTTCTAATAACAAAGCAATGGGAAGAGGAGGCTAGGAAAGGTAATATTCAAAACATACCTAATGTTTTTTAATTTAATAATAATTAAAATTTAATAATAGCACTCCGACGTTTGCGTGCATCAAATCAAGTCGAAGAAGATATCGAAGAAATGCGTGCCGAAGAAAGGGCACAACAGACAGAGAGTCATATATCAACAATGGAGTTAATTTGCTCCCCAACATTAAGGGCTCCACTTATAATCGGAATTGTTATGCAACTTAGTCAACAGTTTAGTGGTATAAACGCTGTATTTTATTATTCAACATCGCTCTTCATGAGCTCGGGATTAACAGAGGAGAGTGCGAAATTTGCCACTATTGGCATTGGTGCTATTATGGTAAAATACAATAATTTCCATCAATTTTATTACATAATCAACTTTATAACATCAACAATATCATCTTCTTTAGGTTGTTATGACTTTAGTTTCTATACCACTTATGGATCGTACCGGTCGAAGGACACTACATTTATATGGATTAGGTGGAATGTTCATATTCTCGATATTCATAACAATATCATTTTTAATCAAGGCAAGTAGAAATTTTATTTTACTGAATCGTTTTTCATGTGAAATGAAAAACAAATTTTCGGTTTGTATAATATACATTCATCTATAGATGTTTATTTATGTTTATATTTCAAATGAACAATACCAATTTATTTTGCAATTCTTTACATCTTATTTATCCAACATGAAGTTACAATGTTGAAATGATGAAAACTTTAATAAAACTATACTTTATATAATTGAATTGTTTGGAAAACAAAATAAAAGAACGTAACAAACGTCAACTTGTGAAAAGAAAAATTATCGTTTTAAAAATATAATTGATAGTTTGTTAAAAATGTAATTGTTTTAATGTGTATTAAACTAGTTCTTAGTTGATTGAATGAATAGTTTTCATGATAGCAATGTTGTAACTTATTCGTCGCTAAAATAAAACCAAATCAAACTTTTCTATGTTCTTCAGCGGAAAATTTATATACCTGCATGAAAACATATGTTATATAAAATAGAGCTATAAAATTGATAATATTCAAATATATAAATAACAATTTTGAAAATATTCTTATAAATTTTGAAATTTTTTGAAATGTAGTTAGAGCTTGGAAAAATTGTAATTTTTGCCGTCAAGTTTTTTGTATAGAGTTCTTTAAATTTTATATGAGAACAAATACTCTTAAATTAAATTTTTAACATAAATATTTATATTAAAGCTTGTTGCATGATAAATAAAAGTTCACCCCTTCAACATGTTATCATTTAACATTACTATATTTCGCTTTTAAATGCACTCAACAGTTTTAAAACAATTTTTAATATTTTCATTACATATATAACGCTTAGCTACGCTTCTATATGCTTCTTGTATTTGCTGTAGATAATATTTCACAATCGCTTATATAACATTTTGTAAAATACATATATATATGTATAGGTTTAAGGTGCTGAATAAATAAATTTTACAATAAATTTATTTTTAATGATTATCTAAGAATTAATTAAAAATTATATATTGAAACAAATATAATTGATAATTTAAAAAAAAAAAAATTTATTTATTCAGCTGTCTGGCCCCTGTTTTGTGAAATAATTCTCGATTTGTCAGGCTTTTAATCCCCGCCGATTTACAATACTAAAATAAAATTTCAATTCAATTTTTAGAAAAATACAATTAAAACAAAATTAACAAAACTAACCAAATTATTAAAAAAATTTGTGTGATAAAATGTTGGTAATAATTAGAATTTTCTATTTGAAAATTATATTATATTTTAATTTATCATTTAAAATCTGTTATGATTTTGGTTTTGGTTTTTAAACAAATTTAATAATTTTGCTTTAAAAATAATATTTTCTTTGTATCAATTGGCGTCATTTTACATTTTAATTTATTTAAAAATATTTTTATTTAAACAAAATCAATGAAATGTTATCCAATTTAATACAAAAGAACAAGTTATAATTTACAACAAAATAGTTATAGCTCAACACTGTTATGGTAACTGCAATGCAAATTGTATCAGATATGAAAATGATTTGAACAAAAGTAAATATGCTTTTCAAAATAATAATATGACACAAGCACTATGGAAAGTCTAAAGCAATACTATTATTAATTAATTTTAATGTGGTTTATTGGTTTATTTTGGGACACTTTAGTTTCACGCACTGCGGCAAATCATCAATCAATCAAGTCAAGTCTGGTTTTTGGGAAACACACGCAAGTCATTGTAATTATGTTAATTTTTAATTATTTTCATTTCGTTTGATTAATTTCGGTAATTCTTATCAAAACAACTTTTATATTTGTGTTATCAATTTAACGACACAGACCTAAGTGAACTTATGTCAAAAATATGGTCACTCGAATCATACGTTTATTAATTTACCACCACAATTTGATTACTAATTGCAATTCTCGGTTTAATTAGTCAATTACAGACTGTTGAACTTTTTGAGTATGAAAACGATGAGGTAATAACAAATTTCATCATGCACGATGTGCAACCGAGAATATTCTAAAAACATTCGTTTAAGCAGTACAGATGACGTCTCATACGTTTTTCATTCAACCGATATCCGTTTTTATGTGAAAAGTGCGAGTGACATTTCGAGAAACTTATTTTTCCGCCTGACTTTCGCGTCTATCTACTTTTTCCCTGTTTTGATTTACACAAATTTAATTGGGAAGAACTTTAAATATTTTAAGTTAATGAAACTTTTGTATAAAATATTTAATTTGGTGTCATTGTACATATATTATTATTTGATACGTTTTTTGTGGCGTCAAAATTACTAAAATTTGTCTCTTGTGTTATATACTCATACATATTAACTCATACTCTCAAAAAAACAAATACGCTGATGAGTATTTCATATACATATAAATGTTAAAGAAGCAATCAAATCACGTTGCGCTTTCGCATTCACAAGGTAATGAGACAATCACACTAAAGTGTAAATCATTTAAATATAAGTTTTATTCATTTTTAACAAATTTAACACAAAACACGTCATGTCTTTCCCGTTTTAAACAAACATTTCAAATTCCTGAGAGAGCTTCTCAATCTCTCTTAAGTGACAGCAACTTATATGTGTTCTTGAATTAAACAACACTATGACATTTACATGACTCTGTAACTTATTACGAACACATTCAAGTTGATTCAAAACCTTCGTGCATTCCTGCACACAAATCAGCAAGAGTCTCATAAATGTCAATCAAATCTTGAATTCAACTTCGCAAACCTTTCGAATAAAAACAAAGTTATAACTTATTTTTCATTACCTCTCAGTTCAAAAACTTTATCTATTTTCAACCAAACTAAAATTATCTTCATGAGCTTTCAACAATTATTAGAGCAACCAATATCATTAACTCATTTTTAAAAACGTACTGAATTCACCTCAAACTAGAACAAACTGCGGAATGATGGAACAATCTGCAGCATAGTAATAATTACTTAATTTATTTAACAAATTTTAATTTGTCAACGTTTCAACAATGACGAAAAAATTTATGTACAAAATGTCACAACCGAGTTTGTATATATTCAATTGATAAATTAAGTTAGTTTTAAAATTTAAAAAATAATAGATTAAAACGAAAAATATTTTATTTTAGATTTATTTTCAAATTTTTTTCAAAAATTAAAATAACCAGCAAATTATGAGGGACCTCACAACCTCTTCAAGGTTCAAGAGATGAAACTAAAACGCTTCTAGAAATTTGATCTGACTTTTTTCTTATTTTGTCGATAAAAGATTTGATAAAACTAATTAATATTGTTAACAAAATACAAAAAACAAAAACCAAAAAGGTTAACGAAGCCCATAGAAAAGAATTTCATTCTACATATATTTTTCAAAAACTCAAATATAAACTTCTCTTAAAACAATACAGTAAGGAGAATGTTTAAAATCAAATTTACAATTGATAAAAATAATTATGTAAAAATTTTATCATACACTGCAACTTTGGTTGCACAGATTTTCTTAAAAATTTATTTCATTTTTTAACACTTCGAATTTATGTTGCATTTTTTTCAAATTATACTTTAAGATGAAATTTTTTAAAAATTTTAAGCAATTTTTTAATTTTATTAGAAATTTTAAAAACTTAAATTGTTTCAACTGTGTTAACTTTAAACACAATAATCACAAATGATTATTTGTCGAAAAGTTTATTTAAAAAATAAGAAATCAACGAAAGGTAAGTCCAAAAATACAAATTTCCACTTACACTAATTCATAAATGTTAACACATACCAACATTCTATGTGAGTGAAGCAGAAATTAACCGTTACCAAGAAAACTTTAATATCACTCTAATCTGTCAAATCGGTTTGTTATGATGTATGAAATTGCAGTAGTGCATACATAAAGCTGTCAAGCATCGCATAACTACAGTGACCAAAATCTACTTCATCTTCCATAGATTTTCTATTCCTGCAGTTATTACCTGAATCGTCATAGACAACATACAGATGAAAGCAAACAACCGTGTTCAATGATTTGTAAATGAAGTGTTTGTTAATGGCATTTGTGAATGATTAAGGTATTTTTAATTGACAATCAAAATTTCGTTTTCATTCTAGTAATTTATAAAATTTTAATTAAAACTTGCTACCAAAAATGTTAGTAAACTTTTCTTTTTGACACAAAACCTTGTCAAAATATGTTCCTTTCCACAAAAATGGCCTCCACTCATAGCAATAAATGGTAAAACCGTTTTTATTAAAAAAGTTTTTGTGTATTAAATGGAAACAATTGTTGTTTCGTATACATTTCCATTGAATATTGAAAGCAAATGTTATTGCTGGGTGTACTTGAACTGCATAAAAAAAGTTTTCCTTATTTCGTAGCTTTACTTGTTGTTTTCATCTTCAACAAAATTCAGAAGACCAAATCATAATCACAAGAATACCACAAACCTGACCTTGTCTGCATAAGAATTTGTCCTTTAATCTTGTCTGGTTTATCTGCAGAGATTTAAGGGATGTTACGTAATTCAATGTTTTTGAATAAGCTAATTTAAGCCGAATATGAATTATAACATTTGCTTGGATAGTTTCCATACGGCACTGGGTTGTACTACAGGAAATGAAATGTTTCTTGGCTTTCTTTCCTTGAGGATAACATAAGATGAGAAATGAAAATGAGTAAATTATTTCTTGGATTCGGCAAAGTTTTATTATTTCTGCAATATGGACGTACACAAGTATTAGCCTTCTGATTAATATGTAAAAGATCCTTGAAGGAAAATAGGGTTTTTATGAAGTAAAACAGAAACAAAAAAAGGAAAAGGTTTGCTAAACTTACATTTTACATAACCTTAACATAAACGTAAAATTATTTTTCCTTCCGTCTTGTGGTTTGCTCGTAAAACGTACAAGAGTCAAATATTTTATACGACTTCTTTGCACCATGTTAAATGTGACAAATTATTTATTTAGAGTCTGTCATGATTGTCAGATATTGTTCGTATGTTCAACGTTTTGTTTATTACATTCAAACGCGTCGGATTCATTTGTAATTCTACGCTGGATGAGACTGTCTAAAGGTCAATCCAAGCAAACCCTTCTCTAGCTCCGAAAAGTGTCGTTCAACAGACGTTAGGGTTCAAGGGACTGTTCATTTCAATTTCAGTGGAATGAACCTAAAATTGCTCAAAAATTTTAAATTTATCTCGCTTACCTTTAAATTAAATTATAATTATGTAATTAGATGTGTCAACATTTCTTTTTCAATTTAAACGTCCAACGATTCTGGGTGCACGTAACAGATTCTGTTAATTTGACATCCCAGGCATTTTGCTTTTGGATTTCGAAAAATTCTGTTACGGTCAAAATTCGTATTCTGGTGGAAAAAGTACAAATTTTTTGTTAAAAATCTGTTACTGTTAAAGACCCCAAATTCTTCGACTTAAACATAATAGGCTTCGAAATGAAAACTTGATCCGACGTAACAGATTCGAAAATAAATTATACCCAGAATACCAACTTAAAGAATTCTGTTAAAAACCAAACCTGTTAATTAACGAAAGTGGCCAGAATCGCCCCGAATATCTTCGTAAGTTGTCAAATATTCAAGTGATTCTGCTGCATGTTACTCAAATGCGATTTTTTATAATTTGAGTAACAGAGTGCAATCCTCTCAAGCTTCTCATTTTTCTTCGAGTAAAATCTAGTAACCTCGAAAAGTACACGAACATGTGGTTTGATCTCGGGACGGAATGGCTGAAGTTATGACCCAGAGGAAAAATGGCGGATCTGAAGGCGATGCTACCTAGAACAATTTTACAATTTTTACATGAACTTCACACAGTTGAAACAATTTAATGAAATAAAAGAAAATTAAAAAAGGAAAGAGAAATAAATTAGTTACATTTAAAAAAAGGTTTCAAGGTTACGTTAATAAAATATAAAATAAACAAAATATAAATTTAAAAATAAATTAAAGAAAAAACAAAATTCAAAAAGCCTCCAAATTCGAGAATTTGGTAACTACACGTTTTGTATAGGAGTTTTTTGGTTATGTACAGGAAATGATCGATTGGATGTCCTACCTGTCAGTGGTATCAACACTAGCCTTTGTAGTATTCTTTGCCGTTGGTCCTGGATCAATACCGTGGATGATAACAGCCGAATTATTCTCTCAGGGTCCACGACCAAGTGCTATGGCAATAGCAGTATTAGTCAATTGGAGTGCTAATTTTGTTGTTGGAATTGGTTTCCCAAGTTTGAAGGTAAATTTTAATTTTAAGTTTTTAACTAAAAATAAAAAATGTATTTTATTTATTCTCTCAATAGACTGCACTGGAGAATTATACATTTTTGCCATTTAGCGTACTTCTAGCAATATTTTGGATTTTCACATATAAAAAGGTTCCTGAGACCAAAAATAAAACGTTCGAAGAAATTTTAGCACTTTTTAGGCATGGCAATGGAAGGTAAGTTTATTTATCATTTATATTTAATGACTCGTTATTGCTCAAAATTATCATAAACTCTCAATCTGATAATGTTATAAGAAAAATCACACAGTCCTAGAGTTAATACCTCTTCACACCCCAAAATAGGTAAATTATTTTTAAGGAATTTTAGTTTCATCAGGTTGGAGACTTTTAGAGCACATATACACAAACAAATTCTAACTCCCAATACTGCAACTTTCGGAACTATTTACTTCCGAACTGAACTCCTGTTAAATGGAGACGGGAAATTTGTAATGGTTTGTCTCTCTGCAAATCGAGTTCATTTTCAACTAAAGAAGAAGAGATGGCGTTGTAACAAGTATATTTTGAATGTTCTATTTCAATTACGTGTATGCGTGCACTTGGAACGTCTTCAACTCTCATTTGATGTCATCGTCATAAAGAAACTTTTAAAATAATTAGAGCTAAGATTAAATCAAAAGTTTAGTTATACAAATTGTTATTAGGAACATCACAGAACTAGAAAGTATATTTCATAAAACAAATAAGATTCATGCAGGTTTTTAAAGTTCTTTAAAAGATAAAAATTTTAAAATTTGAATACTATGCTCATTGTTCAAATGTAGGTGCAGTATGTTTGTATGCCACAAAACATAAATAAAGGATATTTTTCCCTGCTCCTCATCCCTATTGAAAATATTTTTGTTTTTGTTTAATATATTTTAATATTTCAAAGTTACTTTTCCTTTGAAACAGTGTCCTTAACATCCTTCGTGTAAGAAAATATACACAAAAGGATATTCTTACTTTGGTTCTGATGGAAAACCTTTAGTTTTAATTCAAAAATACATTTTCGGTTTTCTAGAATTTTTTAAAATATTTTCCGTTACAGTAGATTTTATTCTTTTAAATTCTGAATGACATTTTTATGAATATGAATATTTTTTTCAAATTTATCTTTATTAAATTTACTTAAAATATAACAGAAGGACCATTCGTGATAGTAGATTGTACGGGTAAGTTGCATGAGTCTGTCGAAGCTCTACTAAAAGTGTTTATTAGTTATTGTATCAAATATTCACACAATTACTTCCTTAAAAATATTTTTATACTTAAAGTATCAATTTTTTAGCGATTTGTGTCAGTAAATTCGTCCCTTGTAAATAAATACTTTCACGTAAATTCTTAATACTTGTTAGAATGAGCTTACGTTCACAAATTACAGATTATTGCACTTGTAAATTTAATTAATTTATTTAGTGAATTTTTATTTTTAGTGTTTTATTGCATGGTTTTTCAGCTAAAATGTGTCATTTACAGTAAAGTTTATTGAGTTTCACATGTCATAAAATTAACGTTATGTTATATGCAACGAATTCCGGAAATTTAATTTCATTCTTCAACTCACACATGACTTCTTCCGGTTCACGCACTTCAATGCGAATAACAAATAGAAACATGTAATTTAGCAAATGGTTCTTATATGCCTTTGGATGAAATGGAGAAAATTATTTTCCCCTTGCGGAAATTTTGACAGTTGCCAGTTTCAAATTTTGAAATGTCAAAAAACTTGAAACGTCAAAATTTTAATATTCAATGTAATAACCTTGGAAAGCATCGTAGAGTCAATTTAGTCAATAACCATATGATGCACCCCTTGTGACATTCGTAAAGTTTTTAAGTGTGCCATTGCATATAATAAAACAGAAAATCTCATAGTTCATAACAAAAGATTTTGTTTAATTTTTATTTCATTATTTACTTACGTTCATTTGTATTTATTTTTTTCAAACAGCACATTCAACAGCAGTTCATCTGACATCCCGACAATTCAACAACCTCATGAACAATACTCAGTTAATGAAGAAACAAATTTTAACGAGAAAAATAAATAATATAATTAAAATTTTTTGATATGTTTTCTTCTTTATTTTGTATAAACGTTTAGTGGTAAGACTATAATTGCGTTCATTAATAAAAGTTATGTACACAATTTACATTCGGGAGTTTAATTTTATCATTTTTTATCAATTATATTTAGTTGTAAGTTAAAAAATTATTTTGTATTTTTATATAACCAATCATATTATTCAATCCAAAATTCAACAGAATTTCAAATATTTTCGAAAGTACAATATATTGAAGGTGTCCGAAATTCTGAAAGCTTAATTTATTTTCGTTTGAATCAAAAATTATATCCATACATAAGTAGATTTCAATTGATTCTATGCATGAAAATCATGAAATTAAAAATCATTTAACCGACCTCAATCATTTTCATGATGCCGCAAGGTAACTATTATTTATATCGGAACGTTTTTAATAAAATCAATGAATTCATATATGTATATTTGTGTTTTTAATCACATCAAAGCATCACCGACTGAAATTTATATGCATTTTGTTAATTAATTTACAGTTTTCATTTAAATCCAGAATTAAATTTTCTTTTTGTCATTTGTTCAACTTTCCCATTATCCACAATCATAGAAACACAGCTGAAAATAATTAGTGCACAGTTGAAGTTATTATTAATAAATCAAAGTAGTTTTTAATGCTTTCGTGTATTCGTCTTAAGAGTGTGAAAAAAGCCAATATCCTAAAGGAGTTAAAAATAATTTAAAAATGTTTTATCACATACTGCAATACAGAAAGGTTTGTTTAGAAGTTACTACACCAATATCTAAGTTAATATCACAATTATTATGTATTTTATTAACTGCATAGTTGCAGTTGACACTTAACTGCAAAAGTTTCCTAAAGTCCACGATAGATATAAGTCTGAAGAGTTCTGAAAGGTATAAAGCAGTCGATGGACATAGTTTCCACATTTCTTCTTACATATTTGTGCTTCAGATAACTTCTCTCCGTAGTGTTAACAGCGGTGTTAACTGACAGAGAATCATTTATTAAGTCACTGTTTTGTAGAATAAAAGCGTAAAATTTAAAAACATATTCCCATATTTGATTGACAGTTTAATGTCTACAAAAACACTTTTCGCATCTTCAATACCTCCGTACAATCACGAAAACTTTAAGCTTTCTATTCTCCTACTGTCAAGCAATTTTTTACTTGTCTTAGTTACTTCAATCAGTCAGAATATTGGCACTCCTGCTTTTATTCCGCAATGAACTGTGTTCTTTTGTGAATTTTTCCAGAGCATATGTAGCTTTAAGTTAAGCTTAAGAAATCACACACCCCGAACACAAAGTTTTGTAGAAGAAAGTTGTAAATACAAAAATTCAATGGCCACAATCAAAGGACTACACCAAAATATAAATGAATTTGAATTTGTCTTAAGTCAATTTAATAACTGTATTTTTATGTCAATTTGAATTTAACTACACTTAAAACATAATCGTAGAGTGTGCGAATTTCAGGAGTATGCTAAACTGCGTAAATAGTTTGGAGCCACAAAGTATGAATTCTGGCATCGAACATGCCGCCCTGATGATATCCGAGGAAAAGACACAGCACGATTCACGTAAGAATAAAAAATGAATTAATTAAAAATTTAAAAGAAAAATCAAAATGAAAAAGAAATCCACATAAATTTTAATTATTATTTTCTATCTAATCAAATGAATTGTGTTTTTATCATAATTTCCAATTAGTTTTTATGTTAAATTTAATTTTGTTTAAGAATATTCATTATATATTATATAGACGTCTGTTAATCCTTTTAGTGTTACTTTTATTTAGTAGAGGTGTGCATATCTTTAACTTATAATTTAATTATTTTTTTTTTAATGTATCTTTGTTTTTGTTTTTAATTATAATTGGCACAATGCAATTTATAATTATTTGTTTTTTAATTTTTCATGCATTTCATAGATATTTTAATTGGCATTCATTTACAGCAATTTGATTTGAGCTTTTCATGAATTTATTTTCAACACAAAATCTACGGAGAAGTTTTGCTGGCAGGAAACAAAAGTTCTTTCAGTCAAAACTTATTTTTCTCCATCTCTTTTACTCTTGAAGAAAGAATCACTTGATACTCATGGATACATTTACCAACACAAATGATAAAAGTGCGTTTCCAGTACCAGCTTGGAGTATAGTGTTATTTTACTCACTGCCACACTCATTTTCAATGGCAGATGGTGTGTTTTCAAATCTCAAGATTGATTGACATGTGATTATTTAGGGCCCCCGCAGACTACAGACTTTTTATCAGCTGATTGTTTGATCGGGCTTTAATCAGTTCGACCATGTATTAAAGCACGCACATTACACCGATTTGGTATCAGCCGACAAATAAGTTTGATGGACTTCACGATTGCCTTCAAAATGAACTAGCGGCAATGTTTAGCTTAGCAACACGACAGTTTAGTTGGGCCAATGTGCGCGCTTAAGGCCGAACCCGATTAAACTATCGGCAGATAAGAAGTCTGTAGTCTGCGGGTAGTCTTAATAAGTGCGCCGAACTAACAGTACCAACAAGTCGTTATTAATAATTCGTATGGATAAATGAATAGTTATTTCAATTAAGAATTTCCGAATTAATCACATCCATCTCTTTTTAACTATGAAAATTATAATTTTCTTTCGGCATAAATTAAGCATATTTGAATTATTATACATTTCATGTATTAGAACTGAATGATTTTTACCAGATTTTACTAAAAAATATACAAAAATTTGTCACCTATTGTAATTGCTCCCAAATAAATTTCCGAAAAGCTTTTTGCCACTCCAGAGTAATACATCCTATTTTCACGCCACGTTGAGCAATCTGAAGCACAGATTGCACGAGAAAGCCATAAGTCGTAGTACGTCGGTGCGAAACGAGCAGAACATAAAATCCACTCCACGCTACGCCACGCTACTATTGGAAACGTACCTTAATACATTAAATTCAACTTAAATGTAAGAATGGTTTCCCTCCAAGCCAGCAAAACTTGATTTAATAATTTCATTTAATTTTTATTTTAATTGATTAATTACTTTAGTTTAATTTTAATGTTTTGTTTAATTTTAAAACACACAAAATTGCAATATGTGAAGCATGACTAATATTTGGTCTTGAAAAATATGTCCGTAAAAATATCCGTCATTTTAATTTTATTTTGAAATTTTTGTATAATTATTGTCTTTACTTTCTATAATTATTAAGTACGAAAAAATTATTGGTATCATTGATGTATACATGTGTGGGTTAATTAAAAAAAATTTATGTTTTTAATATGTGTGAATTTTATAAAAATCATTTGTTCAAAAACCAAAATTCTTGTAGTGCGCTATATTTAAGTTTTGAAACCAAAAAGGAAAAATTTTAATTATAATTTTTTTTTCCATATTTTCTCTACTTTCTTTCATTCTCATTCGAAAATGTGAAAAATAAATTTATGCTAAACCAATAAAATAAATTAAAACTAAAAACAAACCAAACTGAATGGTATGATAACCTCATCTCAACAACAAATCATAAAACACTGATGGAAACATTAACAAATATTGGATAACGATATGATCTGGATTAATATACAAAACTTGAATAAAAATTCAACAAACAATTAACATTGAGCCATCGCTTATTAATTGGATAAACAAATATCAAACCACAATATGCATGTAACCTAACTTATATCCAGTGCTATTTGGTACAACTTCATTTTCATTAACGGTTGAAGGAATGGGTCCTTATCCGTTAAGTGATAGCACAAATCTTTTGGGACCAACAAGTTTAGCTGGAGCTTCAACATGTCGTTATATCAACTATGGTACAAATATGAATACACCAGTTCCTAAACGTAGATGCTCATACAGTAGAGACAGTTTTCGAAGACATTCAGCACATGGAAGAATATGTTCGTCAGGTATTCGTTATAATTCAACAAATCTCACAAAAAAAAAAAAAAAAAACAAAAAAAAAAATAAGCTAAAAGTACAAGCGACAACTATTGCAAAGCAAAAATCTAAAACCAACAAACAAAAATCTTGTAGTCATAATATATCACATACTCACTTTAATATTAATTAAATGTTTAGCACATGATTTGATGACATATATATTTTCTTATCTCACGGTTACCTTCCAATCCTCAAAAGGCGAATTGAGGACATCAAAACCTCCAACACATTCTCATTCACAGTAAAAGCTCGTTAATTCGGTATTCGCTAGTCTGCTAATTTCAATAATCTGACATTTTTCTTGGCAAGTGTTGCAAGAACAACGCATTAGCCATGCAACGTCAATTCGTGGGTGATCATGACGCTGCTGTTGATAACGGAGCATTTCTTGTTAGTCCTCGTTTAAACAAAGCTTGTGCTCTGTTTATTGTTCTAATACAATGTTCTCATTGTCCGTCAAAAGGCTTCTACTGTATATTTGATCATGGTATTGTTAATGTATAATCTTGCATACAACAGTTAATTACAAATACTTTTGATAACTAATAAATCTAAATCAAGTCATTGAATCAAGTGGTAAATATAAAGTAAGAAAAGCAATAACTAACACACAATTCATGTATATAATATGCTAACAACCAACTTGAGTGTATAGTAAAGGCCCATTAAACGTGGCCACAAAGTGTATTATAACAAAATTTTATTAAGAAGCTAATAAAACTCAAAAGAAAAGTGTATATATGTGCTAATACGATCACATATGTATGTGTATAAATTTGCTAATTAGTTATTTTTACAAAAAAACAAACACAAATTTATTAATTATGTAAAATAAAACACACCTAGGCTATATTCAAATTGTTAATTTAAACTTTTTATAAGATCAAATTCACTAAATTACGCTAAGTACCTACATTGAAACAAGCACAGAGGCGCACCTAAAACCACTACAACGTGTATTTGTGATCAAGTGTCGCCTTTTTGAGTGATATTTTTATAAGTCAAATTAATTAAATTAATTAGATAAAAGATACATTGAAAAACAGATTTAGGACTTGATGCACAAGCGTGGCTATAACACACATCCTGTGATAAGTAAATAAGAATTTAGTTTTGGTTTAACTGCTTTTGTAGTTAAAGATATTCCTAATGAATTGAAATTAAATTAACAACAGTTTTTTCAAAAGTTAATTATTGATTTTGCTTAAATTTTAATTTAGAAATTTTGCGCACTTTAGCATGAGAAAAATAATAATACCCTAAGCTTTATTTTAAACGTATTATAGGATATTAATGTGAATTGAGTTTTTGCACGAACAGATCATTGTTACTAATATAGCATGCGTGATTTGTAGTTTTCAACAAAAATATATTTATTTACCATAAATCATGTAAAAGTATCGAATCACAAATGTGTTATTAAATTAATATCATTTACTTATACAGCTGCATCAGAGCGTTGTTCCGAAGGCGGCCGAAGTATCCAGCAGGGGCGGAACGCTGTCTCTGTGCCCCATCACCTTCGTCAGCAAGTACCTGCCTGCCAGAACAGCGGGCCTTGACTGAAGAACGCCTCGCCTCCTGAAACTGTTAGCTTGCATACATTAGATCATCATCATCAATTAGATCATATCGAAAGAACATGTGATGATAAAAGTCATACAGATGGTAATGACGATGATGAAGATGATATAATATCAATATGTCGTCGTAGTCAACGAAAATGTTCACAAAGTGTTGATGAAGATCATCAACATCGTCATTATTCACATCAGCAACATCATCAACAACGTAGTGGCCAAAAAACATCACATCAAGGAAGACACCATCATCGTGGACATCATCATCATCATCATCACCATCGTCGAAGACATCAATATCATCATGATGAAAGTTACTATGATCAACAGGAAATAGACCTGCAAGATCAAACACAGCCACGTCAACGACATCACCATCATCATCATCACGATGATTGTCCACGACGAACTAGATCTCAAGTTAATTCGTCGAGTAATTCTGTAAATACTTGTCATGATTCATGTACCACAACTGATCAAGAAGTGCGTGATATACTCACAGACAGGAGATCCTGTTGTAGCTCATCGAAAACAGAACTAGCTAGATATTTTGCAGATGAACTATATGGTTCAACAAGTCGTGCATCATGTTGTACATCATCAGAATATTGCTATCATACAGATTCAACAAGTTTGTACGGATCAAGAACATCGTTGAGTCGCAATAACTCCATTAAATCAAGTTCAGTCACTTTGCGCAAAAAGAAATCTCATCATCGTCAACCATCATACACGTCAATATCTTTGAGTCGCTTGAATGGAAGTAATCCGAACAGTTTACTCGGGTCACTTACATCAATATTCGATAAAGCTCGTGATACAACTCTAAGTGGTAGTGGTAAAATTGTTGTATCACCTTCAAAAGTCACTATTGAACATCAAAATCAACAGAAAGATACTAAAACAGAATCAGTTGAAAAACCTAAGGATATATCAGAATGCACATGTGTACCATCACCGATCCGATGGAGTTTTTTAGGTGATATGGCTGATAGTAGTAAAACACCATCAGACATTGATTGTGGTGCAGTTGGTTTAGATGCTTCGACGACTCAACTTCTAGAAATGGCTAAGAAGATCGATGATGAACAAATTGATAGTGATGATTATGTTGAAAAAAAGTTTTTTCATGAATCCTCTGCTACACCAACTGTAACAGCTGGAACAACACCAGCTATTGTAACTTCAGCTAGTGATACTTCATCAATAACACGTACCGATTATGAAGAATCAAATACTGTTATATTTCATCAGGAAGAGGGTGAAGCTGTTAATAACTGTTGCAATAATTACCTACAATGCAATGCTTTTTTAGATCATGATTTACAAATAACTAGCGAAGATATCTGTGAATATTTGTCGAAAACAAATCAACCTGGAGAGGTATTAAATAACACTATTAATTATCCGTTTCAACCATCAAATGCTTTGGAATTTCAATATAGAAATAATTTTAGTAGTATATCAAATAATAACTCACCCGATGATCATATCGACTATGATCGTCGACGTTCATCTAGCACTAAGGAAACGAATCTTAATCAACAAAACAACACAGACCTCATGCAATTACAAACGTTACAGCAACATCATCAACAGCAACAAGAGCTCCAACAACAGCAGAGGTACGAACAATATCATTATCATCATCAAGATGAGGAGTCTCCATCAATATCACAGCACTATCAACCAATGCAAGGTTCATCAGCTGAATCAGCTGAATCTGGATTATCATTAACTAACATTAACTTATCATCTAGTTCGAAATAATATAAATATTATATTCAATTCATATCTAGAAAATAATGCAAATGAAGTTAAATTCATTAATACATCAAGAGATTCTAGAGATACTCGAGATACTCGAGATAATACTAGCAGTAGTCAGGAGGTGTCATCGGAACGGACATCATAGTGCATTTTTACCATATGTATATCCCAGCTACGATTATACGAATATGTCGTCAAATTCATTCTTCGACAAACCCATAGCCATTGACGAATTCCATTAACTGAGAATTGCAGGGTGGAGCAAC